>OZ026814.1:11413372-12013372 GCA_964023185.1 Macaria liturata | reverse complement strand
TCAAAAAACTACAAAACTTTACAAATCCAATTATTTTATTTTTTATCTTAGTAAAATTGTTTGGATTTGTAAATTTTCCATTTTGAAATCATATCCATATTTTTAACTCTACGTTTTGTCACACAAGTCACTGCGGGATGTGATAAAACAAATATCCTAAAAGTCCATAAAAGGCTTATTCAATTTTGATGTCATAATTTTTTGATGGTAAGATATACTACTTTTATCGTTACAATAAAATTTTGATTTTACTCGACGAGTAAAATCAATTTTTTATAAGTATTGCTTTAAAAGTAACTACATACTTATAAATTTATGCATTTATTTCAACACGTATCATAGTAAGAATTATTACGATATCGGTTAGTGATCTAACAAAAACAACAGTTAAATTAAAAGTTTTCTAAAACTAACAAAATTGCATTTCATCAAAATTGCAACTAAACTTTTTTCCCGAACATTACGAAAACAAAAGAAGATCCAAACCACTTCCAAATTCAAAACAGTCTGTCATTTTGGAATCCAGTCAGTTATGATTCCCATCCCATTATACGGAGTACGTCCTCGTACAAAGCTTTTACAACTAGAGAGAGAGTTCATAAAAAAAATCACAGTGTGACGAGGTCAATGCCCCGTAGGTCGCCCGAAACTCGGGGTAATGCACTTTGTTGCATCTGTGTGCAGTAACATAGTACCTATAGTAACCTATTTCTTTGTGTGAGTGACTTTCTAACTCCTAACCACTTCTGGGACCCTGGTACTGCACTTCCACTTTTGGATATTTGGTCGACCTTGAAAGTTATTTTTGGGCGTCTATTTTTGGGGTTCGATGTACTTTGGTTTGTTTTTTAGTGTGATTTGTTTGTGAGCTTTTTTTATCGGAGCTTTGGAAGCTCGATTGCAGTTTATTGCAAGATCTGCTTTTATAAGTACTCAATGGCTATAGGAATAGGTATAATATGAGACAATATAAAAAACTAACGCAAAAATGTAAATTGTGCGATTTAAATTATGTCAAATCATTTTTATTTTCCTTAAAACTACTCAAAAAGTAGTCTTACAGTTTCAAATAACAATATGGGAAGTATCTTAAATCGTGTATGATTAAATGCTTACTTATAAACTGCAGTCTCAAAAGAACATTAATCAAAATATGTCTTAACAGCCAAGTCAAATGTCAGTGACCGAATATGTTGTCTTATTATGTACAATGTTGACGTAACTTCTAAATCATTATTTTGTTACGAGTACGTTTATATTAACTGGACAAAATGATAAAAAGTTCTTACTGGCTAATGTAATCAAACTTGAATAGAACACGTTCACTAAGAAATTGAATTACAGGAATAAAAAGTGTAAATTAAATTTTATATTGTTAGTAAAGGAACTTGGTGATTTTCTATTATTGATTACTTTGGTTCAGGGATCAGATCGATACAGAGTGTGTTATGATGTTCTTCTTTATTTCGCTAGACCATTTTACAGAAGTCATTTCAGTATTTTTTTTGCCAAAAATGACGCAAAGAATACTAAGATGGCCGATGGCAAAATGATCAAATAACTCGAACATCAAAACAAAAAAAAACTTAAATAAAACAAAAGCGCAACAATCAAACTCTCGAACCAATTTAAAATTCATATTCCTAGCGGTGATCTTTCATTGTATCTGCATTCGACTTTCAAACTAGCTCTCACGCGCCACTTCCACACTGACATTAAAAACTGCAAGTTAAAAAAAATTATGTTGTGACGTAAGAGCCGTGGGGCCAGCAGAGTGGGACATTGGGTCTCGGGCTATTACGCCACCAGTTTTTGGCATTATGTAAGATGGAAAGTCGGTCGAATCGTTTCCGAGTGTGATGTAATGCTTCTCAAGTGGTTTCTGACATAGTTTGCGGACCGTGAAACGCTGAGAAGGGCAGTTGAGACAGCCCTATTGGGACACCATGCGACCTCTTTTTGGGATGGACTGAAAAGCCCTTTTCTATTAATTTGTAGGGTTCAAATTTGGCAACATTTCTGTCTTGCTAAAACTGATAACGTTTATTGGTAGATGTTTCTTTGTTTGACTTTTTTTTATTTAAATTTGGCAACATTTCTGTCTTGCTAAAACTGATTACATTTAGGTAGTCGACAAAGGCGTACAGATATTATTAATTTAACACTGCGTAACTGCATTTGCAAATAAAGTAGCCCTTATCCATATATATGTCCTAAAATTAAACGCATGTGTTTAATTTTAGGACATATGTTGATGTTTTACTACCAACAGAAACATAAATAATTTAGTAATTTTAATGAGCGCCATATATCGATCAACTTGACTAACATTCACGTTTCTTTGTTTCAGAGGGCAGTCAAGAGATGTCGCTGCAGCGGAACGTGTGTGATACTTACAATGTGCATTAACTTTAGTTGACATAAAGTGGGCGTACGGATAGCTAGCGAAATTACTTCATTTGTGATTTATACTGTTTACTTTTTTATATATAATATACATAAGAATAAGATAGTTTTAAGAAATGTAGCGCTGGAGTTTAGATAAATGTTTTTTTCTCCCTAAAATTACACCACAACAAAAGTAGTAGTCGAATGATATGCTGTTTGAGTTCGATTATTTTTTATTACCTTCAAACTGGATTACATACATATATGTTAAAAAAACAGAAGAGTAAGCATGTTATCTAAATTCCAGTTTAATATATTTTCTGTCTCAAAAATAAATCGACGTGGTTTGAGTACACTATGAGAGAGATTTGCTAAAATGAGTCTTTACCGTGTCGGTTGATTTTTGCGACATCTGTTGATTTAGTTGTTATTTATGTTTTTGTATCCTGCCTGTAATCGAGTTTTGGTCGCAAAGAAGTGATCTCAAAAGCAGCGACTGAAACTCGAATTTATCTGACACTGCCAATTTGACATCCAAAAAAGGTAAATATACATATAATAAAAACGTTAACGAAACATCATTAATTAGTATAAAGTCTTATTGAACTCGATTTCCGTTCATTATAACAAAAGTAATTCAGTAAAAAAAATATGTAAAGTTCAGTCTATTTTTAACCGACTTCATTTAAAATTTTTGATTTCATATAACTTTCAAACACTCATGTTCATTCTTATTTATCTAAATCCATATTTTCATTAACATCATCAAAAAAGGTTTTAATAAAATCGTAAAAAACAGATGCTTCATGTAAATGACTGACAATTTTTGTTACGTTTTCTCTTTGTGAATAAGAATTTGGTTAGTTTTGTAATATATTTAGTGCTAACTTATGTATATTGGTTGTATATAATTTTGGATCAGTTAATCGAATGTGTTAGTTTGTAATACTAAATTTCGTAAACAGAAAAGGAAAAAAGAAACATATATTTTTGAGGTGTTTATAATCAATTTGGTCATTTTCCTTTTCTGCCTTAAACTAACTAGAATACTTTAAAAATATTTAATTGTAAATAAAAAATGTAGATTAAACGCAGAGCGAGTAGCATATACTTAATTAAATAAAATAATGTTCATAATAAGTTATTTTTTGTTGATTTCTAAAGTTTATTCCTATGAAAGTACCTTTTTACTTTTTTTTGTTAGATGCTTTTTATCTACTTTTAATGATAAGAGAGGTTTTAAGTTAAATGATAAAATCATGTTGGGAAGTACAAGGCGGTATTTATGATGGAAATGTCGATTTTAATGTTTTCTCTTCGCTACTTAATATTGTGTTTGAATGTAGCTCCAAGCACGATTACTTAGCATGCAGTGCCCTTAGATTTAGAAGCAATTCTCTATATGATTCGTGTTATGAAACTGTTTGTCTGATAGCCAATCACAGCTCAGCGTGATCACGTGGCTCAGCTGTGATTGGTTAAAAAGTTACACCGAGAGAGTCATATAGGGCATTGCTTTTATTTATTAAAAACATATGTACATACATATAGGTACTATCTTATGAACTAAAGTGCTTTGGTTTGAATGGTAACCCCGGTGATGTGTACGTAATATAAAGGGTTGCCAGTCAATTATATAAACGGGTCTCGAAACATAAAGTTACCAGATTTATCCTACAAATACATAAATAAGATAATTGTACTTTGACTGCTACACACTCGAAGATACTTTGTGAAGTAATTTAATTAAGACTTTCGTACATTTTTGTGTTCGTATTCTGTGGTAATAGTAAACGTTTTGTCTGCAAAATGATAATTTTATTTTGACAGTTAGGTTCGTATCTGTTTTTTCAAATTTGACGGAAATGAGAGGAGATGACAACTGTCAAAATAATCAAGCTTTGAAACAAAGATATATAGAGACTGGTCGTGGAATTACTCATAATACGCGTATATTGCTGTCACGCTCGCTCAGTTGCAATTCCATCGGTGCGAGCGAGAGGACAAATTCTTCTCGATCCACGGCCGTACTTTACAAAATAAGTATAGTGTGTAGTTGTCAATAAATATACTCCGTCCCGTGCATACCTGCGTTTATTTTAATACTAAATATTAATTAAGAAAAATTGCACAAAGCATAATAAAAAATATATAATATACATCATAAGTGTATATTTTCAACGCAATGTTCTATATAAATATATTATAAGAACAATATAATGTGAATATACATATTTTTGGAAAATATAAAAGAACTGATACAAAAACCATTATTTCTTTCATATTTCTCTGTTATATACGCGTTGAATACATATAACAGGGTTTTATATACATATATTAACATAGGTCACTTTTGTTTGATTCAACCTGACAGCCGGTCTAATGCTTGACTATAAAGTATGTAAGCTCTGTATATTATATAAAACATATGTTATATATACGCGTGTAACTGACTGTTATACTATAAAGAAGGCTATATTTTGATTGTTTCTGTTATTCTTGGCATTTGGCTTTTGTTGATTTATTTTTTAAGTTATTTCTTTCTTTCTACGTCCACATGGTGCTAGATAAAATCAATTTTGTTTCTTGAGCCAAAGACTTTTCTTCCAATATGTCGATTTTCCAATAAAAATATAAATATTTACATGAATGTATTACAAATTTTTGATAATATAATATATTTTGCTAACTTTGTAATTTTTCTACATATTTAAAAAACTTTTCTGAATTGGCAAATGTTGCGACATATCCATTTTTTTATATGTACATACATATAACATAATGAAAATATGTAATATATGTAATTTCTCTAAATATATCCGATTTGCGATTATATAGAGGCCTTTGAATTACGACAATAATGTATCTTGGTTCTGATGGAAACCATTATTTCGATGTTATAGGTGCAATTAAATTTAATATATACCTATTTAATATAACTCTGTGTTTGTTTTACCCCTACAATATTTTTAAAGTCTACAAAACTTAAAGATAATAGAAAATCAGTAGATAGACAAAATCATAGGTTAAGAAAATCTGTACATTGAAGATTTTTTTTGGGAAAATGGATAGCCTAAATTATCTGTTTATTTAAACGCTCATAATGCAAAAACGACTGAACGGATCATTATGATTTTTGGTATGTAGGTAGTATGATATCTTGAAAGTGGCATAGGCTACTTTTTATCCCGAAACAATGCAAGCGAAGCCGCACGCGTCCAGTAGTAAGTAAATAAATGCTTGCAATATTTAGTTGTAAAGCTGAGATAGATAGTTGGTAGTCAATCAGTTCACTACACCATTATAAATAGAAATAAGTCAAGGCGACATCTAGAAGACAATAGAGTGGTATTTGTAGGCCTGCCAATACACATCAAGACGAGGCACTTTCAGCTAGCTCTACTTTTTAACTGCAGTTTGTTATCTTACGATCAATGCATACGATCAGAGTGTTTTACTAATTCAAATAAATGATTAACTTCATATTTTATTTTAGGTATATTGTACATTTGTAGATACCTATATATGGTTTAATATTATGCTTAAGCCTTGGAAATAATTATTACTTAAATAACGATTCAAATAGTTTTATCTCAGCAAGGAAATCTTATTAGAAATTCTATTTTATGGTAGGTAAAATTATTGTCACTTTTCAGTGTTTTGTTTTTCCGAATTGGTGAAATTTCGCGTTTACCGCTCAAGGATGCAGGGCGTTTGATTCATTGGTAAAAATATCGCTCGAAAACGAAAAACCAATCAAAGCCGCTTTTATACACAGAATTTTACTGCTGCTTGGTATTTCAACAAAAGACAGCCAAGTGATCCACCAATTAAATAGAGTTTCCAAGAACATTTATGATTAGCGTTTTGTTAACACCCTTCTGAAGCCTAGTCGCTTATAAAAGTGCTATAAGTACCTACGTACGTAAGTATATGTTAGAATGAATTTGCAAAATTTAATAAATGAATTCATAGTTTTAACAGTAGTTTTATTCAGGATGAGTTTTATAAGCCAGAGGATGCGAAGCCTTAACAAAGTCAGGAAAAAGGCACAGAACATTACGCCTTTTTTAATAAAAAATATATCATCAAGAGAACGCTTCCGTGAAAACCCCGGAAGAAAATCTGCAGCCTTGTCGTTTATTCATTTAATAATTGATTATAAATTATGGAGCCCTACAACAATAGAATCAGGTTTTTTTCCTAGTATTTAACACGCGACTGTGACGTTACTTGTCTGTCATATTTATCAACTAATTATATCTATTTATAATTCATCGACTTTAAAAATATACAAGAAGAATTTATCTATCTCGTTAAATACAATGTATTTCCAGGGTATCGAGTTGTTAGTTCGATTATTTACTATTAGATAAATATGTAAGTATGAATCGAATAATATAGTTTTTCGAGTTTTTCAGTTGCAGTTTTAACCATAATGTAATTAATAAAGTAAACAGTTTTAATTAACTAATAATACGACAAAGATCTGCGTTACAAATACTTCCTCAAAATAATAAAAAAAATATATATAATCAGCATTTGTACTAGGAGAATTTGTACATATGTGCTTATGAGACAAACGAAGGAGGGCTGCTTACAAATAAATAAAAGCAAAAATAAAATGGGAATAATGAATTAGTAATCAGCATTAGTATTAGGAGAGCAGGCGCGTGAAAAGGTGGCGAACTGAGATCTGTCTTACAAACTCATTTCAGAAATAAAAATTAAAAAAAAATTAAATTTAAATAAAGAATTAGTATTCAGCATTAGTATTAGGAGAGCAGGCGCGTGCAGAGGTGGCAGACGCAGGGCTGGCCCACAAACGCATCCCACTTTAGAATTTGGGCCGCCTATAAATACGCACTGCACTTGCACTGCGGCCGTATGTAGGGGTGTCACTGCATATAAATAAAAAAAACGTCTCTTGGTAAAGGTATACACTAGGTATATATTTACTACTCTATTATATATAGTTACTCGCTATTTAAATTCGATAAAAGGGTTTAAATGATCAAAACAAATTGTTTATTTGCGAACATGGGTAATAACAGATAGTCGGCATTTTATAGGAAGTGTCTCCACATTCAACATTTCGGCATGCAAACAATTGATATGAAAGTCTTAAATTACTAACCTTACGTCTCGGATCATTAACATTAGTTGCAGAAATACATATTTTATGATAAAACAATATCACGTCACCACAAATTCATGCAAAAATGTATGCAGAAAACATCGTAAACACACAGACAACTCATTTTTTTAATTGGTAATTATTCGAGTATATACTGTGGTAATCATAAAAACAAAATATGTAAATTTAGTCAGAAAACTTACCAAATAAGTTTAGCAATTTATTTGGTCATTATTTATATCTACTGTATATTTTTTAAAGTATTTATTTACAATAATAAAATATAAAAACAAGGGAAGAAAAGCTAAACATACCTACTACTTCTAATTACTACAAAAAAGGGGCACTTAGAAAATCTTTAGAAAAGCCTAAAGATAATCTAAGTGCTCCAGCCCACCACCAGAGGGCAGTGTGTCCAGCATACTGGCCACATTTTTTTTTTAAGTAAACCTAATTTCTCCTCGTGCCAACCCTGCGTTACAGTTTCGCCGGACGCGGCCCGCACAACCGGTTCAGTTAATATTTTATTGACATAACTATTGCATACGTTCGCTACTTCTGGTGCCCTGGTACCATTTTATTACATGCATAATCTACTGTAGGTATTTTTGTGCATAAAACTTTGTCAGATCACGTAATTTTATGTTTCTTTGCTCGTTGAATAAAATGTAGTTTTAGTAGGTTTTGGTGTGTGTGCTACAAGTAGGTTTCTTTGACCAAAATGCTGGCCTTTTTCTGGCTCATCGTATCAGCATTGCCATCCAGCGTGGTAATGTGGCAGTGGGCTGGAGCAATTAATCTTTAGGCTTTTCTAAAGATTTTCTAAGTGCCCCTTTTTATGTTGTAGTTAGAAGTAGTATGTTTAGTTTTACTTCCCTTGTTTTTATGTTGTTATTATGTTTTATTATCTATACTAATATTATAAAGCTAAAGAGTTTGTTTGTTTGTTTGAACGCGCTAATTTCAGGAACTACCTACTGGTGCGAATTGAAAAAATATTTTTGTATTGAATAGACCATTTATCGAGGAAGGCTATATAACATCACGCTGCAACTAATAGGAGCGAAGACACAATGGAAAATGTGGAAAAAACGGGGAAAATTATTTATCTTTGAGAGCTTTCGTTGCGTGCGTTGCGAAAACGGTTCAAGATATCAAAAAAATATGTATGAAAGAATTATTTCTCTTGAAATGATCTAACAAAATGTCCGCAACAGTATATGTCTATCTTTTAAGATTAACTCACTAGAACCGTTTTTATGGTAATAACTATTCCACGCGGACGAAGTCGCTGGCACAGCTAGTTGTAAATATAGTTCCTTTTAGGTGTGCGACGTGCGTGCTATATTTTAGTTTGCAGAAGTGCAATCAAAATTATCTGTAGTTCCTTACGTTAAAATATTCATGCAATTTTACTAAATACTGACCAGTTTTTACGAACGTGTTGCTAAGGACAGTCACAAATAGATATTCTAAAACAGATAACAATTCTCAAAGAAGTTTCTATATTTCTTTTCAGAGTCTGTATGTAAGCCGTCTGAAAATTCTGATATTATAGCTACTACAATTCATTTACAGGAAAATTAAACTGAAAACAACACACAAATTATATGTAAAAATATAACGTACCATGGCCTTCTCGATTAAGTTAGCTTTAAACAAACGAAATCAAATGAATTCAAATGCTCCTAATTTTTGGGAGCTGTATAAAAATACACTAAAATTCGTAATTTACTTTGTTTTGCATCGAGGTTTAAAATCTACAAAACCAAAGGGCCAGTAACTAAGAATCTCTCAGGGCTAATGTTTTGGCAAAGCGCAGCTAGCGAGAGAGAGTTCGGTTATTTTTAACCAACAGTTAAATGGGGCATCGAGCAGTTAACGCGGAGTTTATTAGTGAATTAATATTTTTGTAGGCATAATGCTACTACCGGGCTTAAATCAAAGGTAGATTTAGAAAAAATGCATGTGTGGTCTGAATTCTTGTCTTGTATTATGTGGGCTTCAAAATAATAAACATGGTCTAAGAAACCTTTGATGGTGCTTAGAGAGCAAACTTGTTATGAATCCTCTTCCTTAGTCGTATTCCTCATTATTGAGGGTTGTGAAGCCTCTGCAAAATCAATGCAGGAATTTTCTTGAAAATACATCGCGGTGGGCGCCCAGGTCCTTCCACGGAAGACACATGTCCTTGGATTGTGTGGTCCTCAAACATGTCGGTTTCCTCACGATGCTTTCCTTCACCGCTAAGTGACAAATCCATGCTCGTACATAACTTGAATATGTAATCAGTAGGTGTTACACTGAGATTTAAACCGGGATCCAAAAAAAATGCAAACAACTTTTATTTTAGTTTGTGTAAATAAACATACATATGTTTTAAAGCAAAGTCGATGTGTTAATCTTCTATACGCTGAAAGGATCGTCATGATTTTTGGTATGTAGGTAGTATGAAGTCTTAGGAGTGTAATAGGCTACTTTTTATTCTGAAATAATACGAGTAAAGTCGCGGGCGTTCACTACTACAGAATAATTTATCCAAATCCATTCCTAAGCCTAAGAAGAAATACTGTTCTCTTTGTTTAACATGGTACGTTTTACAATGGTATTAAATGTATATATACTTATGTATATGTATTTAGAACCTATAAAAATGTGTTTGAAAAGTTCATATGCTAAACGCTAACTTTTGTGAGAAAGTAAGAAACTTATTTTTTAAGTACCAAGAGATTTAACACAACGTACTTAGATTTTTTTCGGCCATTTTAGAGTTTGTAAAACACAAAACAAGGCTGAGTTTTCTATCAAAAATGTTAGCATCGGGAGAAATTGTAATTTATAGTTGCGATAACGAAATCAATAAAATTCAGAATAAAATCTATTTCGTGTTAGATTTTATTGCTTTATTGATTTACATCTCGTTGTAATTTGTTGGTTTTACGACATTTTTAATGTAACTTTTTTTAATTTTATAAAATTGGTTTAGTTGGGACAAATTTATATATTATTCGTATATAAAGCCTCGTTCTTTAAATACTCGTTGTATCATATTTATTATGATACAAATATTTTATTAATTAAATAGATAAAATAATTAGCTTCAAACAATGGCAAATCCAATCACCATCACAAGCCAAAAAAAATCATAAAGGAAATAAATGTGTATTATTTATTAATGAAAGTTTAGATAAGTACATATATTTTTTAATGTTACGTAAATAAGTACAAATTAAACCAAACGTGTTGATATTATAATAGTGAAAAGTCTTTATAAAGAAAACTACAACGAAGTCCACATGGCGGGAATTTCCTCCTCACTCACACATGGACAATGTTTACTCCAAATGTTACGCACACACACAAGTATGCGTGAATGCATCGGTGCATGGTGTGTGTGTGTGTGAGTGTAAGTGGGTCACAGAGATAGGCGGTACACGTGTTAGAGGGCCGGGCGTTTGTTGCTGTGCGCAGGGCTTGATGGTGTTTTGGCGGGAATGTGTCATGATTCATAGATATGCAACTTATTATAATACTGTATATTGTAGATACCTTCAAAATAATCAATATGTTTTTGAGGGATGTAAACAAAAATAAATATATATATATGTATATAAAAACAAATATAAAAATCTGAACATAGTAGTTACAAAAAAATGTTTGGGTATACCTGAAATCTACGACAGTCTTTTATCTGTTTATTTAAACGCTCATCACGCAAAAATGGCTAAACGGATCATCATGATTTTCGGTCTTAGAAGTACTATTTATCTCAAAATAATGCAAGCGAAGCCGCGGGCGGATAAAATATGTATACTTATATAAAACTTCGAAAAGTTCCTGTATTGTAGAATGCCAATTATGAAATTCTTGGTGTTCTTAGAATAATATCTTGATATTTTTAAAAATTCTGTACCCATAATTAATTACTATAATATAGAAATTTTATAAAATGAAAATGTCACCTTTGCAATGTTTAGTCAGTCAGTTTTTTTCAAAATAGTGTAAAGACCAAATCCAATGTAAACTATCTAATAAAAAATATTAAACTAGTTCCGTCCCTTCTTGTACAGCAATGCATGCCATGCGCGCGCGCCGCGGATGATACCCGAGATCGTTCACCCGCGGCCGCGCCTGCGGGGAACACAAGTAGGTAGGTACTGGGGCCCTGCAGGGCTTAGGTGGGGATATATAGAGCTATATACTTACATTTACCGTAACATATATATTAGTATAATATACTATATTTAGGTAGCCATGTACAGTACATATATAAAACTCAAAGGTGACTGACTGACATAGTGATCTATCAACGCACAGCCCAAACCACAGGACGGATTAGGCTGAAATTTGGCATGACGGTAGATGTTATGACGTAGGCATCAGCTAAGAAAGGATTTTTGGAAATGCCACCTTTAAAGGGGTGAAATAGAATATGCAAGTTTTACTTCTTTATGCGAACAAAATCGCAAGCACCCACTAGTTTAGGTATATATTTGTAGTTACTTAAGTATTTAGATATCTTCATTGTATGAAAACAAGGTTACCTAGAAGTGATCAGTGATAAGGCCGCCCACTTGTACATACATTCATAGTTTAAGCCCTTTTGTTATGCATGTTTATATTTTTTAGTGAACTATAGAGTTATATTGAATTGAAAACAACACCTTAAAGGCGTGTACTATATATAACAAACAGCTGGTACCTACAATTTATTTTAATTACATTAAATCTTTTTGACGCAAACGTCTTTATATAAATGCTGTAAACCACACATTTTTGGGTGAGTCATCCATTTTAAGGCTTATTAAACTTTGCTGATCGCAAACTATTCCGCCCTAACTAACTAGTCCCCGGAGCAATTAATGTATGTTTATTATTTTTATTTACTTTTATCATCTTAAAAAAAAACCGTATCCAAAAGCCTAAGGTTTCCAAAATGTTAACATTATATTTAACCAACGGATTTTAATCATAACAGCAAATAAACATTGCAGTTAGTAGTAAGTTTATTTGGTACTAAAATGTCTGAACACAAAGTCAATAAAAGTTCAGCAAAATTAATACTATGATGTAAGAAAAGCAGCAAATTACGAGATTTTGGAGTGATTATGCAAAGCATATATATTATTTTATTTATAATTCCAACGTTTTGCTTTTCATGATGTTCAATTTTAAAAACATAGTTCAAGATGAATCAAACATTAAAAAGTTACTTAGTGTGCATGAGAGGAAACTAAAAAAATACAAAAAGATTTTAGCGTTTAGCGATTGTAGGTCTAACTTACATATGGCAGAAAAACAAACAACGCTTCTCAAATTCATCACAAAAAGACCTCTTGCTTTTTTCTGCCTACCACGCAGTTTAGTACTAGGCTCTCATAGACGTACGAAGGTGGTTCGAAAGCGGCGAAGGCCGTCCGCCGAATTTCACTGCGGTCAGCTCGGGACAACGCCCTGAGTTGATGCGCTCCTGGTGAGCAATGACCTATGGAGGCTTTTTTCTCTATTTTTTTCGTTTTTTGTAAAGAGGTTGTAAACGAAAGTGGTCATATATTAAGAAGATCTTCTTGGTGATCGAAAAAGGATGAGGCTGTTTACCCGGAGGCTCGAGGTGAAAGTTTAGGGAACATTATTTATAATTTGATGATTTACGAGTACCTAAATGGAATTATTCATATCAATCATAGTTTACATTGTTTGATTTTTATGGATTGTTCGCAATAATCCTAAGTATGTTATTTACTAGGATTCAAGTAAATAAATAGCTAAACGATTATTTTCTTTATAATTTTAGCGTTGCTATTGTATATACAAAAATAAAGATATTATTTTAAGCTTCTTTGACTGTGTTTCCGATCTAGACGAAAAATGTTCACCGTGAGAATAGTTACTATAGTTATATAACTCTGTATTAACTAAGGTTATCAATGAAATTGAATGAAATCTAACTATTGAAGTTGAAGCTCTGACTCTGGGCTGTAACGTCGCTTCAGGTAATTTTCTAGAAAAAATCTTATTTAAAGCACTGGTTCAATCTATATACCTATACAATTTATTCTAATAATTAAAATTTTGTATATTATTATTTTAGAGCGGCCTTAGCTCAGCTTTTGGAGGCAATCGCATGCGATTACCAATGATAAGCAAAGGTCGTCGCGGACAGTCCTTGGATGGGTGACCGAAAAGTGGCATTCCATTTTGGGTGCTTCCGTATGTCGGATGACACGTTAAATTGTAGGTCCCGACTATTTGTTTAGTACGGCCGTCATTAAGCCTAGTCAGAGGCCCTTCGGGCGGCTTGATAAACTCTCGACGCCAGATTTGGCCACTCTCATTCGATAAGAAGAAGAAGTCTATCGATCAATAATTACTATTTATTAATTTCATCATGGCTTACGGTAACAATAATACAGTAAGTCTATCGATGGTGCTTATATCAGATAATTGTAAGCTAATTTTCTATGACTAAACGCAGTGATCTAAAAACACCTCCAAACAAGCCCAACTTTTACATAACCAAAAAAGTGATCAAAAACGTAGCAAAACATTTAATTACAGAAACACGGTTACACAAGCTGTCACCTACTAACACACAAATCCCGTGGCTTTATCATTGATCTTTTAAGTTATGTAATGTTATAAAAAAATAATAGTTGGGGCCGGTCGGAGAGGTAGATTTCGGTAAAATTCATAGATTTGAATTAAGAAAATGGCGCGTTTATGTAGGTTTGAGCTTGCGGGTTCGAATCCACGGTTGGACAGTTATTTATGGTCTACTAAAATAAATTTGAAAATAAATATTTCCACCATTTGATTCTCGTGCTTTGGAAGTCACATTAAACCGCAATTCTGTGCCTGGCCGGATATCCCCCAAAAATAAAAATCTAAATCAAAACATTTATTTACAGAACATAGGATACATAAAGTTGGTAACAGGTATTACAGAGTGCTACGTTCTTACCCATAGGGTGTGCAAATATGTACATTAAATGTCAACAAATTAAAATTACTTATTGGATCCATTTAGGTACAATAAGGTATTAAATAACTCACTAACTCTAATATTTATATAAACGTTATAGAATTTTCAAGCCATTCCCACCTGTGGAAGCGCCCGTAATATAATGCTACTATAAACCCGCCGATATAACATGTACAATTACTTTTTCTCACTTTTATATTTTAGTAAAACATTCATGTATTTTGTGAGGCAAATCAACGGCAACAACGCGCATATATGCGATTCGTCAGGATTACGTGATATTTTCAAAAAACTATTTATATTAATTTAAAAAATAGTTCTTATTGGTAAATTAATTAGAATTTGGTTTTAAAAATCAAACTCAAAGACAACTAGCCCAAAAATCAGCAGTAGCTAAAATTGTAGTAAAATCTACCATTCATCTAGTTACATAAGCTGTCAAGTAGTTACCGATGATGGCTACTCGTCATGCAATTCCACTGTGCTTAAAAACTTTTAAACTTTAACGTTTTCCTCGAAACCCCGTGACTTTGCGGTCAATGTCAAAAATATGATAAAATTCCCGAATTTTGTATGAAAGTTTGACATTCGGTGTCTTCCCTACTGTAAGGGTAACTTAGTTGGGGATAGCTATTTTTATTACTAAATGCTCGTATATGGTGTATTAAAATAAACTGTCAATCAAAATTAAAAATAACTTTATTAAATAAAAATACAATAAAACTTCAAATGACCGTTGACCCAGAAATTAAGTTCCGACTTCTTTGTAAAGTAAAGTGGGTGGTCAAAAAACAATTTATATTATGTAAGTTCTTGGATATAGATTAATACTTTACCAAATATCACACACTACTGGGTGCTCGCGGCTTTGCTCGCATTAAGAAGTAAAACTTGCATCCCTTTTAAAAGTGGCATTTCCAAAAATCTGATGCCTACGTCAAAACATCTACTTTCATTCAAAATTTC
This sequence comes from Macaria liturata, assembly GCA_964023185.1. Classification (NCBI taxonomy): domain Eukaryota; kingdom Metazoa; phylum Arthropoda; class Insecta; order Lepidoptera; family Geometridae; genus Macaria; species Macaria liturata. The sequence continues at coordinate 11,997,899 of OZ026814.1, read as the reverse complement.
AGCCCGATCCGTCCAGTGGTTTGGGCTGTTCGTTAATAGATCACTATGTCTGTCAGTCAGTCAGTCAACCTTTGAGTTTTATGTATCTAGATTTTAAAAGTTAACCTCAAACATACAACAATAAAAAATCAAATAAAATTTGACCCACAAACTAAATTCGCGCACTCTTATTCTCTAGATCCGAATTCCTACCAAAAGTGGGATGGTAAAAAACAATTGTGATTATGTAAGTTCTTGAGTACCTGTATAAGTTTATTTTTACTTGAGAATTGGCACAATAAAAAGTTCTGGCCATAGAAAAAAAAGTTTTTGCCAAAACATCATAACTTTTTTCCTTTAGATGTCTCAATTTTTCTCTAATAAGTACAACAAAAAAATACGGCAAATAAAAAAATATGATAAAAATAGATACAATTTTAGTTTTCTGATATGTTTTATGTAGTGTTGTTTAGTAGTTATATATTATGAAAAATAAAACGATAAAAAATAACCTCAAACAAAAAGCAATAAAATTCGACCCACAAATTAAATTCGCGCGCTCTTATTCTCTATCGACTTCCTGCCGAAAGTGGGGTGGTAAAAAACATTTGTCACTATGTAAGCTTGAGAGAATTAAAAAAAATGTTATAAAGAGTACACAAAAAAGGTAAATATAAAAACAACAATTCACCTACAAATTTATTAGTGTTTTTTTAGTTGTTTTTGAAAAAAAAAAACGTTAAAAAACACTAACAAAATTAACCCAAAGAGATAACAATAATAAGATAAATTAAATTCGACCCACAAATTAAATTCGCGTGCTCTTATTCTCTATCGACTTCCTACCAAAAGTGGGGTGGTAAAAAACAATTGTGATTATGTAAGTGAGTGGTGTATGTCGGTCAGTGGTTGTGCAATAGTGAAAGGTTGCATAAGCAGGCTTAGACCGCCGAGATGAGGCGCTTGCGACATTGCAAAGACTGTGGTTCTGTACAGAAGGATTGGTTTTTGCAGTTATGTATTTGGTGTGTAACGGAGGAGGGGTTTGCCATGTATTAGGCTATTTCATGGTTATCTTTTCAGGGTTGCGGAAGTCTGATGGCAGTCGCTCTCTGTAAAGAAACTGGTATTGTAGCTTTTAAATTGGAAACATGGCTAAGAGGAACAATAACTTGTATGTGCTGATGATGATAATGATGATGAGGCATGGCTGTCAACTAAAATAACGCCAGCCTGCCCTAGTGACTAAGTTGGTAAGCGATCAGGCAGCCACATTTGAGAACCAATTCCATTCCAGTCCCAGTACACCAATAGGATCGCACCACTTGAGACTTAATGTGAAAAAAAACCTCATTATATATTAAGTGAAATTTAGTTCTAATAATATTTAATTAGTATAATAGCCTGTTTCCACCCATTAGGTATAGACAGGAGAAGAGAAGAGAGGACTCTTGCATACAAGCCATGTAATCTTGATAAAAAACTACTAAGTATTTTCACATTTAAAAAACGCACGTAACGATAAAAAATATGCGCACTATCTATATTTCTTTCTACTTACGCAATAATACCACATTCAGGTATCTGTATGAAATAAAACGCGTGTTCAGTTCGTGGCTAATCTATCGAAGAGTGTTGTCGACATTGTTATAGGTAGGTATGGTGAAATATAAATTTATAGGAAAAATAAAATAATTGTACGTCAATTGCCTGCCTATACGTGCATTTAAGGAACAGGTTCCGATATTAGCAACGCCGAAGTTTTTTATTTAGCATTAAGTACTTAGAAGCCATTATCAAACTAAACGAGAGTCGTATTCCCTGCAGTGGGATAATATAACATTTCATTTTACTTTATAAAAATTGTGAAATATGGATGCTTTTTGTTGAACCTCTTAGAAGCTGCGAACTTTAGGTATCACTTCTGTCTCATCTGTACAACCATCAATCGTCAGACAGGGTGGGGAGGCAGGTTGGTCGGCGTCTTTGTAACCCCTCCCCCCTCCCAGGGGGGGGGGGTATAGGGCACTGCCTTCTGAATTTGGAACATTGATAATGATTGTATTTTTCCGTAAACATCTCTGTAACTAAACATAAAAGCCAAACTTTGGGATTCTTAGCCCGAGTGCTTGTTTCCTGAAAATTTAACGGGTCTTCTAACTAAACATTTATTAGATAATTAGTAGCTATGGTCTGATGATATTTAATATCGAGATGGACGAAGAGATACTTATTTTAAATTAATGTATTTTTTAGAAAGAAATACAGACACAGTATCTTTAGTCCAATCGCAATCTCATGCAAAATGTTTTATAGTAAAACTAAAAAAGGTAGAAATATTTGAAATCTAAAAACTGAAATTGTAGGTAAAAAAAAACTACATAAAAGTATCCTTCTGTAGGTTTCTGTAGGCTTTAGAAAAATGATTTCATATAGTCTTCTTCTTCTCATCGAATGAGAGTGGCCAACTCTGGTGTCGAGAGTTCATCAAGCCGCCCTAAGGGCCTCTGACATGGCTTAACGATTGCCATATTATGACGAACAGCCGGGACCTACAATTTAACGTGTCCAGTTATCTTTTTAACTTTTCGAATTTATGCAAATTTAATTACACGGAACATTTATAAAACCAGTAAACAGTTAGTAGTCAAAGTACCTTTTGTAAAACGTGATTCTGAACGAGGCCTGAAGGAAAGTTGTGTGTTTGTGAGACTTCCGCCCTTGTACTGAGGTGGAAATAATACTAAACAAACAGAAATAAGTATGGAAGCTAAAAAGCGAGTGTTCCAGCGGTTCCAGTGTCTACTTTTCATCCAGACGCATCCTGGCTCGAATCCTGCCCTACACCAAATACTTGTATTTTCAAATTACGTGTGGATTTGCATTCGCTTAACGGTGAAGAAAAACATGTTTGAGGACCACAATATCCGAGGACATGTGTCTTCCGTGGAAGGACCTGGGCGCCCACCACGATGTATCTGCCCAAGAGAACTCCCTCAAGAGAATTAATTCTGCGGCGGAGTCACGACCCTCAGTCATGAGGAAATACGACTCAAGAAAGAGAAAGAGAGAGATACTCTTCTAGTCGTGGCTCTCATTGCTGAGGGCTGTGATTCCCCTGCTGATACAATTTGTTGAAGGAGGTCTCTTCAGCTGATATAAATTTTCAATACATAGGCGCTAAAGATAACCATGTGTTAGTATTATAGGGTTCTTATACTCGTTGGTTTCCCCATGATGTTATCCATAACTGCTATATGAGCGAAAATTACACAGAACTTGTAAAACATACAGCTACAGTTTCATTTCAATAAGTGTGTCAATCATGTCATACGCTAAATAAATGCACGTGATAGGTCAGTTACAAACATCACGCGATATATTTCCACGTTGTTTGGTCCGTCTTTTACGTCTAGACAATTCCATGAATGGGAAAATATGTTAATTTGAAGGTTCCTTAGATTTGTTCCATGCAGTTCTGAAGATCAGTGTAATAGCGGTTGCGAAAATTAAATCACATCCAATGTTTCCAAAATTAGTCCAAAATGTTTGAGCATTACCATTGTCACTCATATAAACTTATTCTTTGTAGACATTTAATATGTCACTCTATCGTTTCGTTTAATCAAAGATTAAAGAAAAGTCAAAGTCAGAGCTCAAGTAAAAAAATCAAATACTGTTAAGCCAACATACATGAAATACTTAAAAGGTGTTATGGTGTAAGTTAAGAAAAGACTCATTATTTAAAAAAAAGTTAAACATACGTCATAGGCACAGCATTATCAAATGATCATTTTAAGAAGAATCTCGTGATTTTAGCCAAATCTAGGTCAAGGTTTATTAATAAGGAAAATGATGTAGAACGTAAAAACTCATGCATCCTGAATCCGGTGTGAAGACGTGCGGATCTATACGTAGGCGGTGGCTGTTACACCGATATGTAATCTTCTTGTTCAAAATCTTCAATAAAAACTGTTTTAATTACTATCAAAAAAATTGAAGGTGCTGAATAAATGTCCCGTAAGATTACTCATAAATTAAGTTACACAGAATTAAAAGAATATTTATGAAGAACTAGCAAACTGGGTTGCCAGCAAGAACCGGTTCACTCTCCCTTGGAAGATCGTCAAATTAAACAAGGAAGATTAAGTCAACATTATAATTGTCACAAAAGAATTGATATTGCTTTTGATTAAACTTTGAGAGTACCCAAGTTAAGCCACATCAATTGCAAGTCGAGAGTAAACCTGTTTCTTCTAGGTAAGCGCGCAAGATCGTAGATTACGCGTTGTTTAACATCAAGCGAGTTGTAGTCAAGCGTGAGCCTATCACATCTAAAAAAAACATCATTTTACATACATTCCTATCGGTGTGAGTGTCGGCCACTTTATAACGGGTTTTTTCTGACTCACCCTTACAAAGTGGGGCATCACTTTCTGATTTTAGCGACGCCAAATTTATATATATATACGCCAAAGTTATATATATATATATATATACGCCAAATGGTATCTCGAACTTCTTACTCTATAATACACAGGAGAGAATGAGACAAAAAGGTCCAGGAGCGGTAATGCGACCGAAAATAGTAAGGCGTTCCATAGCAACCGCGCTGCGAGCAAGCCACAGATAACCGGGTGGATGACATTGCTCGCGTCGTGGTGGAGCCACTGACGAGAGGGTAGAACAATAAGTATGTTAGTATTAAACTTGCTACTTATTCTTCTTTTTTATTTAACTATCAATTTGAAAAGACTAGCCTGAAGTGTATTTACATACTATGCAAAAGATTAAAAAAAAAAATAAGAAAAAAGATTGCCGCCCGCCCAAAAGTGACCGTGAAAATTATTTTGTGTGACTGCTAGCAGCCTAGTTAATGGAGATATTTATATGATTGTTATTGTTGACATGTATTAACATGTCAGAGGCCCAAAGCACGGTTGAAAACTCTGAACACTAGATTCGGCCACTCACACATGGTAAAGTATAAGAAGAATCTACAAATAAGCAAAACTACTGGCATTTATTAATTAGATCAGTATGATAACTTTTGTATGTGAATTGTTCGATATTCAGTCCTACATAATTGCATTTAATTTATTCTATCGATGCAACATAATGCAATCGAGAAAATTAGTACAATAACATGCTCTCTATTGTTTAGCGCTTAGCAACAACACTCTTTACAAATCTAGTATCCTAGTCTTTTTGTCCATTATCTAGGAATCTAGAATCTAGACCCAAACAAAAAACACTATCCAAAGTTCACGTCGGCGATTTCATAATGTACCGAACGGGAATCCGTCATAAGGCTTCGAATCTCTCTGTGGAACCACGATGCGTTTTCACCACCTAGAGCAGCCTTAACACCTTCTAATACACTAGCAATATGAATCTTATAGTTATGCTATTAAAGAAAAATATGCTTTGTTAGGGTTACAATGACTTAGGACGTTTTGGTAACAAAACATGTACTTTCACAAAGTTGTTCAACGTGCAATTTATTCACAGCAATATCACCTTTCCTTCAATACAATAGAGAGGAAAGTAGCGTGATAAGTGTAAAGTACTAGGGTATCAGAAGTACTATATCGCAGTGAAACGTTTGCCCCACAACTGAAAGTGAAAGTGTGCTCAGGAGTCGGTGGGAGGTGCGGGGGGTAGGGGGGTAGGGGGTATCCATGACGCGAATTGTTAACTCGGATTTGGTTATTTGATGACCCATGGCACGTACTTACAGCGGTCATAATTCGTTGTATTTTGGTCAGGGCTTGATGAAAGTTGAGCGATATGTTGTGGTAGGTACCAGGGGTGTATGAGATGGGAGGAGATTAGGGCTTTACTTTGTTGCGTTTGGCAGAGATGCAAATAATTTTGAATTTTAAAATTAGCAGTTTGGCTAACGTATGTTAGTATGAATAAATGAATGTAGGTATACTTAGTTCATTTAAGAACATTATTCTGTTTTGTGTGCTTTAATAAAATAAATAATTAAATAAATAAAGTAATTTAAATAAAATAAATTGATTCAATAACTCAAAGACAAATTTGCATATAAACAATTCCATTAAATTGATGTAATAAATGGATTTATCTCATCATCCTAATTCTTTAATGATTGTACACTTACTATTTTAAATTTCTTTAGGTATATTACTCTGTAAGTTGTTCTTTTCTTTCTTTCTCTGTCAATAAACGTCCATATATTAAATGTCAAAAACTGTTAAATGATAGTACCGGTATTTTCATAATGTTATTCTTTTCAGGTGAAATGAGAGACTGATTAGAATTCAGTATGATAATATTTCGACGCAGCTGGCACATTCAAAGAGAGGCCTATGCCCAGCAGTGGGATAGACAAGACTGTGGATGATGATTATGATGATCATGATAATATGTCGGTCAAATATGGTCGCTGGGCCGATCATTGACTAAAATAGACAGGACTGAACTCAGAATCGATGTGAACTATTTTATTACATAACGTTTTAAAATATTAAATAAGTTTATTTACAAGTCTTAAATATAATATTAAACCATAGATATCTACAAATATACCTACAATAAACTCATTTTTTTATAACATAATTTTATAGTTTTTATTTATGAACTTATTGTTAGCGAAAATAATCACGAAACAGGATTTACATTATATATATTATATTATATTTTAGGATTAATCCGGGTGTACCCCTTACATTGATCTCCATCAGTACAAGTACGCTGGATTGGCTGGTCGCCGCATCGTTTTGTGCCTATTTGATTTTCGCCATCTTGGCGCCGACAACGCCAGTGAAGTTCCACGGAACTAATAGTAGGGACGGGACAATGTAACAAATTATATCGACAAAAATCTAATTTTCGCATAGGCGATAGAGATACCTGTAGATGTCTATCCTTTTTAACCACGGACCTCTTGAAAAAAAAAAACCTTTGTTTTCCTATCTTTCTTCCACTTACATAAATTGCAATGTACTTTTCGTCCACTTGTTGGTAGGGGTACGTTTGATGGTGCCGTTGGTTCTAATTCTGGTATTATGTTTCGGATACGGGTTTTGATATGCTGTGGAACATTAGCGATAAAAATTCTTATAATATGTAAAAATGTATGCAAAAATATGTTACGTATGTATTTAATCGCTACCGGGTCCAATAGACTCGCACGCACCTTTTAGGCCCATAGCACTAACATGTAGCGGACTAACTGTCAGCTTAGATCGTTATCTACCGCCCTATACTATAGTCGAAAGGTATTAAGAACGGCCACATTACAATCGTCGTAATTTCGAAATAATTCAACATAATTCAAGGGACTGGGTCCACTGGACCCAGTAGCGAGTCCTTAAGTGTTAAGCCACAGTTTTAGTGAAGAGTCTTTTAACCTGTAATTTAAAAACAAACCGTTCATTGATACAATTTATGCCAGAAAAAAACATCGACAAATATTGTCGATATGGAATATCGACAACACTATTGTGTTGTTTATGTTTATCAAAACTTGTCAATGTCATGTCAAATACGTTCTAATGTCATGTCATGCATGTAATACATGCATGGAATTAATATATAATAATAGGGAATGAGCACTGCTGGTCCAATAACGAGCAGAACGAGGCGAATGTATGACAGGCTGTTGTCTTTTTCTAACTATGGTGATAATACATTATATAATTAGGATATTTCAATTCATCTTCCTACCAAATCTGGAGCAGTCTCTTTTGGGGCCCTATTTTACCTGCATCTTGCCAATCATGATAATTCCTAGCTCTATTGACGCGTTAAGTAATAAACACCAACAAACTTACTTACAAAAGGCACTTTAATTTGTAACTTATGATAGTAACCGACATAAAAGAGACATTTTGTTGTGTCCTTTAATCAATTGAATAACTTAACCCTAGATCACTACATATTAGTCTCACAATCTTGTAACGCTTATCACAAGATTTTAGAATACAAATATGAACGTGTACCGTAACCACAAACCTATTTCACTTTAAATAAAAGTCAACCTTAAAAAGTTAAGCATTAGTAAAGTCGCGACGCCCCGAAAAAATATAGGTCACCTTAGTCCCAATAATGTAATCTTAGCATACCTGTTGAAAGATATATTGCAGCCACCATAAGATTCACTTCTGCATTCACTTCATTCACTTCTGCATTCTACATACACTACTATTTGTTATTTTTTTATCATATTGTTATTTTTACAATAAAATACATCTAAATTAGTTACAAATGAAATTATTTTTTTCCCGCTACCTTTTGTCATAATATAATGTCATCATAATGTTGCTTGTGTGAAAATAATATAATATCAATTTGTTATTTATTTATTCTATTTTGTGTTAGTTTCACAAATTAATTCAGATTTCTTTGTGTCGAGTAAGATTTATAATAAATAAAATTAAATAATATTATTTATTGTTAATATGACTACGTTGACTAGACAGTGACGTTTCTCACAGATTATTTTTTAAACTGGAAAGCTGCTGAAACAGGACAACAGCCTGCCTACTATGTCTCTCATTTTTGATCGATTTCATCCCCGATTTAACATTTATAGTAAATGAACTTTAACTGTAGAAACATAAGGCTTCTATTCGTATAAAATCTAGTTCACAAAACAAAAAGAGAAATCCTGTGATAATGAGAGGGATTAAAATCCTTGAATAAATGTCAAATTTAGTTCTCAGTGCCCTCAAGGGAGGCGCTTCAAATCGGCACAAAAAAGAGCTGTCATTTTGTATGGTACAGCCAGTCCAGCGTACTAGTAGTAATGGAGGTCAGTGACCCCTTAGAAAAAAAAACTAATGTAAGTAATATTTTTTTGTGTGCCGAGGAGCATATAGAGGTCGAAGTCAAGTCTTTTCATTTTGATACCAATATACCTACTATTGTGGTAGGGAAAAATACGATCCAACATATTGATATAGCAGCCATCTTGGCTTCGCTTACTACGTATAAGTGAACTTGATGCTATAATTGAAAATGTGCAACAAATTTTACGTGAATCAGATCTTTGATCGACTAGAAGGTAAAAGTAATAATTATTTGATTAAGAAACTAGGAGGCTATTTTAATGAAATCTATTTAATTTTTTATAACATATTATGTACCATGCATGGTATGATTAAAAATTTTAGTCGTATTACAAAATACACAAATCTGGATGCAAAATTGTGATTTTATATCCATCTTATAGTGAAGATACGAATCTTATTGCAGTTCAGTATTTTTGGAGTGATTAGCATTGTAATAAAAATCAGGCACCGCCATCTAGCCATATTAAACACTACTTAAATAAATATATAAAAATCTTTACATTCTAATGTAAGACTCAATACGTTACGATATATGATATCCGTTACATAAAATGCCTAAAACTTTGAGATTCTTAGTAAAAATTCATATTTATTTAGATCTGATGCCATTACTTTGTGTAAAAACTGATTAAAATACACTAAAATCGATCTAAGATAGTTTATTCAGAAAATGTCGAAAGAAAATGCAAATTTAGCAGCGGGGTTGGGTGACTAATCTGGAGATGCTAAAATCTTGTCGATTTTCTAATGAAGACATTTTATAAATTTCCCCACGGAACAACTGTATCCTTCAATGTGTTTTAGTTGTTTATTTTATCTATACTAATATTATAAAGCTGAAGAGTTTGTTTGTTTGAACGCGCTAATCTCAGGAACTACTGGTGCGAATTGAAAAATTCTTTTTGTGTTTAATAGACCATTTATCAAGGAAGGCCTAAGGCTATATAACATCACGCTGCAACTAATAAGAGCGAAGAAATAATGGAAAATGGGGAAAAAAACGGGGAAAATTATTCATCTTTGAGGGCTTCCCTTGCATGCGCTGAGAAAACGGTTCAAGATATCACAAAAATATGTTCATAGACTATTAACGGTGCCATTGACAAGAGAAGGTTATCAAGAAGAGTTGAGCACTATATATCAAATCGCAACTGCCAGCGGATACGGAAAACACATGGTGGACGGGTTGGTAAGAAGTAAGACAAGGCAGCAGATTCGCAATATGTTATATGCGATACCACCGGACAGACCGAACAGATATGTGGGTAGCCTTACTTACATGGGGCCAGTGTCAGAACGGGTCGCTAAAATATTGCGGAAAGCGGAAGTCAATACAGCTTATAAAACAACGGATAATTTACGTCACCTGTGTAATGGTAAAGACCGGTTGGAAGATGCCAGGAAGTCTGGGGTATACAAATTGGTGTGTGACGAGTGCAATGCTGTGTATGTAGGTCAGACAGGAAGAAATTTCGAGACCAGATACAAAGAACATATGGCAGCCCATAGGAACGAGCACCTAGAAAGATCACACTTTGCGAATATTTATTAGACACCTGTCATACTTTGCAAAATAACCACACGTACCAGCCGTGCAAGTGCGGAAGTTTTATCGTGTCGTTAAATTCGGTAATACTCGATTTTGACGAATATTATCGACGCTGTCGTCTCTTATCTACACCTTGTCTATGGTTCGGTAACTATGATAAATTTACCGTCAAAGACCGAATGAAATCGATACACTGACATTTGAAGTGGTTTAAATCGGTTAATTTTATCAGGTTTTAAATTGACGACGATAGGCCTCGATAACTGCAATGTTTGGTTTTCTTAGATAATAAACATTCTTGCTGTTTACTCATTTAATAAATAATGGATTTTGTGATTGCGTTGGCGCTAAAGGAGGAAGAAGATAATAATAATAGTTTAGTTTTATTTTACTTACCTCGGAGGTTCCGTCTTTTTATACTGATAAATTCTGTCTAAAGATCTTGAAAGAATTATAAGAGAAGAATTTGAGCAATTTTGTTCAAATTTCAACTATCTAAATAGCTTCTGTGGTATTGCCGCAATTTTGCCAGTGTAGTGGAAAAATATTTGACATTGATATAAACAATTTCGTGTTTTTGACATTGATTTATCAAATCATTTTGAAATAATAATTTACCAGAGTGAACGACTCCAATCTTTTTTTATTATCTGTACTAAAGCTTACCGAGGCTTATCGACCAATTTATCTACCTCTAAACATACTTCGGCACTTGCAAAATATAGATAAAGTTATCGAATTAAACTAATCGACGTCGATAGGATAAAACTTCCGCACTTGCACCGCTGATTAAGCAAAAATGCGATAAAGGATTCCGTGTGTGCGTGTGGGAGCAGCTGGAAATACTGAAACACCAGGGTCAACCTTTTACGTTGCTGAACGACCAAACAAACTTGGTATCATCACCATTGCTACGAACTTTCATTGGTAATAGAACAAACACCACCTAATTTGGTAAACACGCAAGCGATGACGCAACGACGGTTACGTTAGTGAGTTTGAATAGTAACGGTCAGGCAATGACACATCGTATGACATCATATTACGTTATATAAGGAGAGCAGTCGTTGCTCGCCGAGCTCATTTTCGGACCAACGTTCGAGGAGTCAACACGTCCTGAGGATGCCTCGTGGGGAGGCGAAACACGTGTCGACGAGAGTATCTTGCCGAAGAAGAACAACAAAGCTTCAAGACACAAGGTGCGGTGTTGGTAAGATCTTGAGATCCACGGAGGCCACATTAGTTAGGAGGTGAGGTGTGGCGGTGGTATATGGAGGAACACACCTATAAACCATCAAGTCTGTTGTTTGTTGTCGGTTAAGGAGCAGTCGCAGCGGAAAAACACTACACATTTCTCCAGAGTTTCAGTTACAATGGATTTCCGCAAAGTAACGCCTGATTCAATATTTCACAAAAATATGTATAAAAGAATTATTTCTCTTAAAATAATCTGACAAAGTGTCTTCAACAATATATGTCTATCTTTTAAGGTTAACTCATTAGAACCGTTTTTATGGTAATAACTATTCCACGCGGACGAAGTCGCGGGCACCAGCTAGTTTATATACATGTATATATATTGTTGAGTTATACTGATGTATTAACTTGTATTGTTACTAATATAAAGGAATAATATAATATTACTAATATTGAATGATATAAAACAATAATATTTATCATATTAATAGCAATTTGGCGCAACTTTGCAGAAATTGAATGAGCCTATCATCGAGCCTCATCGAAATAAGTTTTACGCTGGATAATATGTACCTAATTATTATGCTATTTTAATAGTCAAACATATCTCTTTATTTTAATAATTTTTTTTGTACACTATGATTAAATCATGGATACTTGAAAAAAAAGAGAAAATATATTTTTTAAGGAAAATAATATATATTTATATTTTTATAAAATATATTTTTTAAGTGTTCATTTATATATATTACCTTTTGACCATGTTGATTTGTATTTTTTTTTATTTAAAAAACTAAGGCCTACTTAGTATATCAAGTACCAGGGCACCAGAACAAGCCAAGAGTAGTTCCCAGCATAGAATGCGATTGTTGCGAACTCTCTCACGAGATCGGTCACAAGATATATCGTGTAAAAACACGCTTGATGTAATAGTGCATTATGTTACCCTAATAATGCATAATTGATTTGCCTGTGTTATGGTAAATATTAACATTTATTTTTTGAAATATTGACTTGTAATTTAATTATTGGTTATCTCACCGTTGTTAGAAATCTATCTTTAGAAAATCACATATTTTGCCAAATCAGGTAAAACGGGTGCCGACCCCACAAATTGGATTCAGAACATAATTTTCAGTAGTAGGAACTTGTCAGGGTCAAAGTAACATAAATACATATCTAAGTACCATGTTTCATGCCTACCAAACCAAGTTATTTATATTTAAATAATTACCTGCGCCTGCGATTGATTAAAATATATTTTTAGAAATTACCAAAAGAAAATAAACTAAAATTGTTGCTTTTAACGTTCCAAAGTGACCCGTAAAAGGTTATGCGTTCATCATTATCGTCATCCACAGCCTTCTCTATCCCATTGCTGGGCATAGGCCTCTCTTTGAATGTGACAGCTGCGTCGATGTTAGGCGTTAGTTACTCATACTCCTGTATACTGTAACTTTGGTACTATAAACCCCTGAAAACACGGCATATCGTGTTCTACGGCAGGAAACAAATAAATCAAGGATACCAATAAACACTACCGTTATAAGTCGCACAATTTCATTGTATTCCTGATAATTACTTCATTGTTGATATGATTGGACATAATTATTTGGTATAAATAGGTGCATCTTATTGTCAATATGCAAATTCTGTTTAATAGTCTATAGATGTAAGAATGATAGGTATATACTTATATATTATATTCTATCAATAACACATAAATGTGAAAATAAAGCCATGTTCAATGATGACACGATTAAAAACAATGTGAGATCTAAAATCTAAATAAAATATAGGTAGTGCCCAGTTCGTTGTCAAACCTACGAGTAAACGTATTCTAATAAGATATTTACTTTATAACTACACAAAATATCTTTTCTTCTTATAACTAAAATAACATAATTGAAACTTCATCATCATCATCATCACCCTGTTACCACCCACTGCTGAGCATAGGCCTCCCTTCTATTACGCCACTCGTCCCGGTCCTGCGCAGATTGAATCCAGGTGCTCCCTGCGGTTATTTTATGTATGTAATGTCGTCAACCCACCGCATTGGTGGGCGCCCTAAACTTACTATTAGTAAATTTCTATAGTACATTAGAAATTGAAGCTTCTTGGAAAAGAGTTGCGAGAGAGAGGGGACGCAAGCTTTGAACTTGAGGAAGGCTTTTAGACAAGCTGAAGAGCAAGAACTACAATGCTAAAAGAATAGTTTTCTATTTAACTAAAATAACAAATATTGTCAACCAGAAATATAAGCTTATTTTATTGAAGCATAATGTCTGCCTTGGCTAGTTTTCATTATGAACTTATTAATTGAATTATATTAATGCCAAATTTCGATTTATTAAGACATCTAAAAGCGGATCAAAATATTTAAAAATACCTCTGCGAGATATTAATTGCTATTTTACAGTATTCTTTATTTTGTTGTTGTATAAAACTACAAAACCTGGTGCATCCATGGAGGCTGCGGCGGTCAGTGGCCGCGGTGAAAGTTCTGGAGGCATCTCTCTATCTAGTTCATTCACTTCGGGATAGCACTGGAGTGGAGCGGAGACGCCCAGTGATGGTGGGACTAAATATATTTGTAGAGTTGCTATTTTACAGTGCTTTTTGTTGTAAACTATTTTATCTACACTAATGTTGTAACATTCTACTTATGTTTCCAATACTTGACTTATAATTACTACTGTTATAGCGCAGACAACAAAACACTCTATTTAAGCAAGTTCACATGATGGTATAATATCCACATCGATATCGTAATATCTCATTATAACATCAATAAAACAGGACCAACCTGATTGCAGGGCAAATCAGGTTGGTCGCGTTTTATTGATGCGCGCATAGCTGCGCTCTCATTGGTTAGATTTTAATGGCGGCAAAATCACCGTGACAATACACGTACGCGTGAATTTAATTTAATAAATTAAAAGTTAAAATGTTACAACATTAGTGAAGATAAAGTAGTGTATGCAACTGCATACAACACGGGTATTATCACACTCGTGTTTTAATACCCTTCATTATATGACAGTATATACTATATACTTCATTATATGATAGTAATACTATAAACTACTATTATAACTATTTGATTAAATAAATGTACTTGATGAGTATTTACACATATTTCATCGCACACAACAGAAAACCAGACCTGACTGTTTGCAGTCACACAGCTGAGTTGAGATCGGCTTGATAAAAAACAGTTAAAACAATTTATTGGTAATGTTTTACAATTACATGTCATTCATTTAAGTATAACTTATATAATTATTTCACATAATTCCTTGTAGGTTATGTACATAAATATGTGTGTCTTTTTCTTTCCGTAATATGGTGATTGTCTTCATTACATTTTTACATATAAAAAAAAAAAAAAAACGATTTTTATTGTAATACACAAAGTACTGTTGCACCTCTCTTAAGCCCAAAACTTTAGTCAAAAATGACGTCTCCATGCCTCCCATGTTCCAAATTTCCAAGGCTGTGACAGGCGGAAGAAAGCTCGGAAAGCGATAGTGGAATGCACCCCCTCCCCCCCCTCTACCTGGCCAAGAGAGGGGGGGAGGGATCAACGCCTTGAGGCCATGTCCCTCTGGAGAAAATGGAAAAATAAAAAAGTATGGGACTTTTGATTTTACCCATCATTTATGTTGGTTGAAAACGAAACGATAATTTTAAGTTATTAGTTTGATGATCAGCTGGTTACTCGTTTTTGAAGTTGTTTTGGTTGATTTACTCTATTTTATATAAACTGCTGAAACGTGTTTTATTGTTGATTTAAGATATAAGCAAACACTTTTTTTCTTACATCTTCTATGTTTAAATTATTGAGCTTCTTCAGCTTTAAAATATTTATAAATAGATATACATATATGTATAGATATGCGTAGGATAACGCTTTAATCTGCTACTTGGGAGGGTTCATGAAAGTCTGAACAAGTCTGGTCAGAATTAACCTATACGTATAGTGAATAATTTAATAATTAATAATGTATTTTCTATAAATAGAACTTTCAATCATGTTGATAATTATTACAAATTAGAGAAATTAAAAATCTCTAAAACATTTACATCTATTACAATCAAACGATAAGGAATAAAGTAATAATTTGAAAGAATCAATGAGGCAAATAAAGTGTTTCTACAGATTCGTCTATTTTTATGATATTTTCTGACAATTGGACTATTTACCAAATTATGACTCTAAAATCTATTATTTTATTTTTCTCTGGATCGTTTCTGGTGCAATGGATAGCTATTGACATTCAGCATGGAAACGCTGCTAGCTTGATGGGCACATTTCTACTGGGAATGATTAAGGGCCGGTTGTTTAGTTAATTTGACATGTAATTCTGATTTATTTATTTACTAGTGGACGCCCGCAGCTTCGCTCGCAATATTTCAGGATAAAAAGTAACCTATGACTTTGCCTTTTACTTTATTCAGCCGTTTTTGCGTAATAAGCGTTTAAATAAACAGACATAAACAGATAATTAGAAAAAAATCGAGATATTCTTGGAACGTGTAACTCCAAATGTTTTTTTTTAAATATCTTCAATGTTACTGAACATTGAAGATATTTAAAAAAAAACATTTCGACCCTCTTTATTATATGTATATAGATAGATTGTTTAAATATTATATACTATAATTGTATGACTAAATTAATTATTAGTTTAGTGGCAGAAATCTTTACTAAATTTCACCGGAAAAGTGTGAAAATGCATTTCCCCGGTATGAAGGCTGCAGGTTGGTTTGTGTCGGCGACCCGCGGCCTTGCACGCGCGACGTACACCCGCAGGAACAACTAGCACGACACAGCGGTGTACTGTTATATGATAGAGGGTTTACTTTATATGTATGTTAATAAAATGAAAAAGTCAATAACAATTGGACATTTATTGGACAACAATGGGTCCATTTTGTTAGAGGCACACACACAATTTTGGGCGCGCTGCCTTTTGATAAAGTAGATTAGGTTTTATATATTACGTGTTTATATTTTTTTTATTCGATGTGTATTTTTTTAAGAATATTTGTACCCATATTAATAATAGCTAAAGTCGAGGGTCCGACCTGGATGAGGTGTGCACAGGATCGACGCAGATGGCACATACAAATGGAGGCTTATACTTAGCAGTGGAATTCCAAGAGCTGTGTATAATGATGATAGTAAAAAATCTCCTCACTCATCAACTCACTGTAAGAACGTAAAATAATGAAAATTTTATATAATTAAGTTATTGCACGAACTGACGGCATAAATGTAAAATAAATAAAATATTTTCACCTAATTTTAGCATACTTTAGATTAGAAAAAAAGCTGATATACTTAAAAAATCCTTTTTATAAGACTCCACTTTCCCCAGCGCCGCTGCATAGTGCATGTCGCCGAGTGCATTGACTCCTGCAGTTTGGGATGTCGCAGGTTATCTACCAGGAGATAAGGAATTAGAGGAGGTTTCCCGTTTATTAAAGCATTCATTTTTTCATAAAGCTTGAAGCTCTAACGAACTGTCCCATTGCTGGACAAAGATTCTAATTCGTTCATCTTACAAAATCACAGTAAAAACGCAGGGTTCTCCAAAAACGTATGTAGGTTGAAATAAATATGTGATAACGACAACGTAAAGAAACGAACTAATTTGATTTGGTCTGATAGCTTTAAGAAATTTCTTTCAGACTGCATTTTAGATTGAAAGGACTTAGAATATAAAATTGTATACCAATTATCATATTTACATTTTAATGTAAATACTTAATAATTAGTTAATTCAATTAGTAACAAGATATGCCTAGGCTATTCATACAGTAGATATAAAGTTACGTCAGAAGCCCCTAGAGCGTATTGAATACTCTCGACACCTGAGTTCACCACTCTCATAAAAACGTATTAATAAGTACTTCTTTTCATTACTAAGAACAATAACATGAATGAAGGTACATTTTATTGCAATTCAGCAAAATTCCATAATTGTAAGTGAATGTCAGCAAGATACAAACCATTGTTATGAATTTCAAAGAAAACATGCAGTTTTGGTGAAATCGTGTTGAAACTTTGTCATAATATTTTTAGTTTTGTATTCACTTTAAAATTAGTGTTGTTTTTATAAAACATATATTATTTACATATATTGTATCTAAATTACTAAAAACATAATTATTATATACGTATTTCAATTATTTCTTTCGACCAAAATTTATGTTAGAAATTGCAAAGTGGCTGGAAAAAATATATATACATAATATATAGGTATGTATATGTTCACTAGAATCAAGCGATATTCGAAGCGAGAGTGCCTCGATTCTTATCTATTAAGCGTTCCTTCTTAAGCCATAGCATTTGCTTACCATCACGCAAACTAAGGCCAAGTGCAAACACGTGAGTCTTAGTTAAAAAAATTTGATGTACTAAATTATTAAGGAAATTAACTTAGACACAGTTGTATATAGTACCTATACAAAAGTACATTTAAGTGCAATGATTCACATTTACCGACCACTTGCATTCGATGTGGGTGGTATCATTCTTGGATTGTTTGAATATATATTTAAATATAATGTATCATAAAAATAATAAATTTAATTGTCTATTTTACTATACTGGCTTAAGTACAAAAAAACAACAAATTTTGTTCTAAAGTTTGAACTGTTGTTTCATACAAAAAGTGTCCGTGTTGTTGGTATGAATGTATATTAGAATATATTTATTTGAACAAACACATTGAATAAAATTGATTAATCATGATTTTGTGAAAGTTTTCTTGTAAAAGTTATTTGGGATTAGAGGTAGACTCCATGTTGAAAAAATATACGTCAAAATACCAAAAGCTTAACTAAACCACAAGAAAACACCAATTTTTCCACCGTTAAACAATTTCTCAAGTATAATAGAATATCATTAAATAAATTAGGTTTAGTATAAAATAGGCGATAAAATGATTTATCGCAGCTACAGGGTGTTACATCAGCGGCTACCAATAACTAGACCGGAACGGAACGTAGGCTTATACAGGGGGATGCAAGTTGTATTTATAATGATTTTAGTTCTTTATGTTGGTTGGTGGTTAATCTATTATTACGAGATAAAATAAAAATATTGACTTAAAAATATGAGACATAATATTTTGTATTCTTTTCGCCCATAATATTAAATAAATAATTACAATTACCCTGTTAAAAATATAAAGAAGTAACTTGAAAATTACTCCTAAAGCTAGAATTATACCTTTATAAGATGTAGCTTAAAAATAAGTGTGTCTTTATTACTGTGTTATTCGTGACTTACTTACATCAAATCTTATCTAAAAGACTTACTTGATTCATATGTAAAATGAAAAAAAAACCGCAATTTTCTCATTTAATTCGATAAATCCTCTTTCATTGGTTTATTTTGAAATACGAAACTGAACGTAAATATTTTTTTATAAAATAATTAAACAGCCTGTGTATCTCAAATGATTTTTCCTTCACCACAATTCGATAAATCCCTTTTCTTGGGTTTATTTTGAAATACGAAACTGAAAGTAAATATTTATTTATAAAATAAATAAACACTCTGTATAAGAGGTATCTTAAATGATTTTCCTCCACCACCGAGAGGAATCAGCTTCTGTTCCTCGTGTTACAACATCTAGACTTACTGTATTATCTAGGTTCTAGAAAAATGGAGTAAACACTAACCAACAGCTTTTTAGAGCCCAAGTTATTGAGCAATTTACTAAAGAGACCACGTAATTTAGTTAGATTGATATAATAGTGTTTTTATTTTATTTTTGGGCTTGCTACTAGTTCGAATTGCATGAATGATTTTTGATCATAAAACTTTATCAATAGTATTAATCAGATTCTTATTTTCTAAGGTTACATTACTAGTAAACAAATAATTACTATTTTTTATCAAGTTGTTTGTTTTAGAAATAGTTTAAGTTTTGTCTGTGTATTGCATAAGTAAGTTTAGTTTATTATAAACAATACTTAGTTTTTATTTGAAAATGTTACTGTTTTTTACTACGGCCAAGTGCAAACCCGTATAAGTTCCAAAAAATTAATATACTTATACTTTGAAAATAATTACTACCTGACTACAGTGTGTAGGTACATTGCCAGAGATTAAAAAGAAGGCTCATCTAACGCGGCGGTCTCGTTTAAGATCTAATTTTATTCTAGTAGGTACCGTTAAACTAGCAAAATTTACATTCAGAAAAATTGCATACGAAAAACCTGCGCTACTTTTTTTTTTACGTGGGATAGGTTTACGTTTGACTACAGCCTGCCTAATGTTAAGCATTGCTGCAGCCTAGGGTGTAACACGTTTACCTAGATGATACCTATTAACTCTAGATTTGAAAACCCCTGGATTGTTCGCAGGAAACACAGCTTCTGGTAAAGTGTTCCAAAGCTTTGCCGTCCGTACAATAAACGTTGAGGCAAAGCGCTGTGTTCGACACTTCGGCACTTCCACCATAAAACGGTGTCTACTTGAACTAAGTACGCAATAATTCGATTTATGAGCTCTTCCAGGTGTCTCATGACAAGCTAAATTGTAGGTACCGGTGTTTTTCATAATAGAGCAGCTGCAACAGCTAAGACATTCCGAGGCCCTAAAAGCGGTTGGAAAACCCTCGACATTCTACTTTGCCACTCTCATAAATTAAAACGGAGTCTTTAGTCAGTTCTTAGTCAGTTCTTAGTCAGTTTACACTATTTGAGTGAAACAACTTAAGCTTGAACTTTCTTTTTTCACAAACTTGTGAAATACATTGAAATATTATGTTTGCTTGATTCATCATCGTAACATGTACTATACTATAGGAACTCGTAAGTAGAAGTAAGTTGATTAGACTGATAAGGCAGGCATTGTACTGATGGAGTATATTGCACTGGGTTGATGTATATTAATCATATTATATCTAATATTGTTAAAACTATTTTAATGACAAAAAAGTGACGTTGAAAGTAATCTATGTTTTTATTTAGTTCCTTATAAATCACTGTATTGTACATGTCGAGCTAATTTTCGACACAATTATTGACGTAAGTGGTAGCCGGTTATTAAAATTACATTTTCTTTCTAAATGTTAAGTATATAAATAAGATATCCTTGTTTGTATTTACACCACATTTTTAATTCACACACATACGAGTTTGAAAACAATTTACGAAGTACAAATCAGTTTTAAACTCCTGTACAATAATAATATAAATCGAAGTGCTAACTGTATTTGTTTGTGTTTTTATTTCGTAAATTGACGGTACAAGTTTTCTGAAACACATTCTGCAACTATATTAATAAACATATGTAAATTTAGTATTTACATATGTAGTAAAAATGGCTGTCAATTGGTCAAGCATGTGCCATTCCATCTCAAAACAGAACTACAGCAAAAGAGTTTAAGAAACTCTTATGATAGTTTTTCATACTTTCCATCCTTCGTACGTGTAGGTACCTACATTATTATGATACCAGTGTACGCCCGCGGCTTTGCTCGCATTATTTCAAATTCAAATGTTATCAATTCGAAGTATATTCAAACATTTTTTTAAATATCTTAAATTTTTAGACCTTTGCTCCTCTTCAGCTTTATTATATTTATAGATACATAGACACTGCTGTGTCGATCCCGGTCGTTCCTCCACACAACAACCCCATCATTACGTGTGCAGTCAGTACCGTGTGCTGTTCTGGCTGCTATCGTGCATCTCTTATCGGACAGATGAAACTGATTTGCAGGTTTACGTACTTTGGCATATATGATATTAATAGGTACCTATGCGAGTTATGCCCTTACCCTCCCGACGTAAGTATGGAATATATATACCTATACTTTATTGGACTAAAACTGACGCCTTTCTTTCTTTCTAACTACGAATACAATGCTGATGCACCCTGCGGTTTAACGTATGTCACCGATTTCTTCTTCTTATCGTATGAGAGTGCCCAACTCTGGTGTTGAGTTTATCAGGGCCTCTGACATGGCTTTACGACTGCCGTACTAGACAAACAGCCGGGACAATTTAACGTGTCATCCGACCCACGGAAACCAAGTATTCACATTATTCTAATGTTATTACTAAAGTTATGCAATGCTTAAAGGTCCTTAGTTGGGTGGCCACCAACAATATTTATGAATCAAAATGCTCGCAGCTCGAATGAGCATAATGTAGGTTTCAACTAATCATGAATGTACAGGAATGTTTAATAGATCAACCAATCAAAGTAAAGTGTTTTTAACACAGTCTGAGTTTTCAGACTGTGTTAAAAACACTTTATTTATTCACTGTATTATAGTTCCCGTAAGGTAAGGTCTTTATTTATTATTTATTAATTGACACTAGAGTTCATCACTACTAAACAAAACTAACGCACTTACTTATTAATATAAATGTATATGTTTGTTAAAGAGCAATTCAACATAAAGTCAGAGGTTTCTTCTAAATTTTTTGACACCAGGGTTCATCACTCCCTACCAAATCTTTACGTAAGTTATAAGTATATATGTAGTCACTTATTGATAGGTACCGAACATACATGAATACTGCTTAGTATCAATATAAATATATTTCTCTGCTTAACTAACAATGATAAATGGTAGAAAATCGGTAAGTGTTGTGTTTATTAATTTAACTTTCGCTAAGTTTCACAGCCCACTGCTGGGCGTGGGCAGACTAAAATTGGTTCCGCGTATATAACTAAAGAACGCCATTTTGGAAGACAATAGTGCTTTTTGTTTAGGTTTCTGTGAACTATCAATATTTGTGTTTATGTACATGTGAGTGCATAAGTAAGAGCAGTCGTTGTAGAATGAGATTTTACTGTTTGATTGTTTGGTAAATCCACTAACTCATAAGTGTTATAGAATTTTTTTCTTGAAATTTTTGATCTACAATTTTCGATACTGGGTGACATTGAAAAACAGAAAAATATTTTAAGACAGATAAGAAAGCAACTGGAAGAAATTTTAAAGATTTTTCGAAGATCTTTTCTCAACCACGTGTGATTATAATTATGTAAATTTGTCATATCATTTTGACGATCAAATCTACATTAATTTATGTTTTTTTTACATGAGATAGGCTCACGCTTGTCTACAACTTGCTTGTTGTTAAGCAACGTTATAATCTACGATCTAGCGCGCTTGCCTAGAAGAAACCGGGAAAAAAAATAAAAAAAATCCTAGTAAGATATACATATCGTATATTGTATGGGCCGTTGATTTATTTTTCCTAAAGAAAATTTTCATCTAAATATGTGGTACTGCTATTATTTTTACCTTACCTTTGCAAATAATGTAGAGTGCATTACACTCATGCTGCGCATCGCGGTTCTTTATCAGTCATGCATTTTTATTATCGTGCAACGATCTTGCAGTTTTTTTCCTGAAATCCTTGGATGAACGATAAGAGGTGCTTTGCTTATTTAATGAATAAATATCATAGAATAGACGAGGATTCATAATAATGCGTCTGTAATAAAATGATAAGCGTTCTTATCATGTGAAATGCATCTAAACTGAATAAGCGGATAGTAAGGCTAGCTGCTGCATATTTATGTATCTATAGTACAACAAATGTACCTTTTTAAAGGAGATAAGGTCACGCTTGACCACAACTCGCCTGATGTTAAGCAATGTCGTAACCAACGATTTAGCGCGCTTGGCTGTAAGAAATACATTAACTAAATTTCATCGTAATTATTCTCGTGGAAGGACCTGGGCGCTCGCCACGACGCCCAAGAGAACTCTCATAACGAATTAATTCTGTGGGGGAGTCACTACCCTGGTATATTATATTACTCTATGGTCACGACCCTCAGTCATGAGGAAATACGACTCAAGATAGAGTTCGTCATATGCGAAGCATAAAACTATACTTAATCTATACTAATATTATAAAGCTGAAGAGTTTGTTTGTTTGAACACGCTAATTTCAGGAACTACTGGTGCGAATTGAAAAGATATTTTTGTGTTGAATAGACCATTTATCGAGAAAGGCTTTGGGCTATACAACATCACGCTGCAACTAATAGGAGCGAAGAAACAATGGAAAATGTGGAAAAAACGGGGAAAAATATTCATCTTTGAGGGCTTCCGTTGCGTGCGCTGCGAAAACGGCTCAAGTCGTGGGTAACAGCTATAATTTATAAAGCTAAAGAGGTAGTTTGCAAAAATAAATATGATGCCCAAAATAACTATTCCACGCGGACGAAGTCGCGGGCACAGCTAGTAGGAATATAATTGGTAGAACTCACCAACGAACTTTTACGTATATTGAATTGTTATATTCAGGAGTATTATTTAATAGATTTGCTTTAGAACTTGTTCTTTAGAAAAAATGTAAACATCGGAAAACTCACCAAGTATGTCAAGTAAGTACCTAAGTATGATTCAACGTCATTTGAACCTATCGACAGATATTTCCAACATCCTAAGCATTCCTTCACTTACGCAACACTAAGCAATTTTAATCATCACTTATATCAGCATTTTTCAATCTTTTATTCCATTTTATTGACATTATTTATAACTTTATAAGCTCGGTTACGACAATTTACTCGTGTTTTTACTAAGTAAGTCTAAGTTACAAGTGATGTGAGTGATTAATAAGCTAGGTTATGGATTATGATCGGTTATTAGTAAGTAATTTAATAAGTTATGATATCGCTTACTAAGTTATTTTTTATAGTAACTCTTTTATCACTAAATCCACACTATGTTTAGAAGTAGAAAACAACTATTTGTTGATCTAAAAGAATTTACTATTATTATTATTCATTTTATTATGAATCAAACCCACCTATCTAACTGTTATTTTCTGAAATAAACCTTCTTTGGTGATAATTCTTGTAAAACTTTTTTCAAAAACATTACCGCCATCTAGCGGGGAGTAGAAATAGTGCGACGCATATTAAACTCATATATGAACCATAAATTTACAATGGTTAAGTATGGTTCAAATTAAACTGGTTTAAAGCGACATCTATTGCGCAGTAGCAATACTAAGATGTCTTGTAGTAAACTAGTGCATGAAGGTTGGAAGTAATACACACAAAACTAGACAGATGGCGCTTTTCGCAATAAAAAATAGTTTTTATAAAAATGCACAGATGGCGCAAATAACAAGTTTATTTAGGTCTATTTATAAAAGCAATAAAAGCTTCTCGATTTTTTCTATCGTCTTCGTTTTCTTTTGCTGGAAAAGCTTGCAAAACGTGTGGTTTATTTTCATTTAGCATTATCTCTCTCAAAGCCAACGTTCTGAGAAGTTTCTCCGATTCGTTCGTTTCTTCGTCACCAAAGATTCTTTCTTGTATCAGATTTGTTAAATTTATTTCGTCCATAGTTTTATCGTCCAAAGCGCTTGAATTTTTATCGGGGACTTCTTTGACGATTGGATACAGTCGTCTAGTGTTATAGTAACCAGCTTGAATAAGTTTTTTCTTAGCTAATTCTATGAATGACGGCGATTTTAGTGTATCCCGGAGCCAATTTTTTATTTTATTCTTCTTGTCTTCCACACGTGCTTTGAATCTAGAGAAATAAAATCGAGAAAATGTCACAAAAATAAAACTAAGTATATACAGAGCTACTTACTAGACACTAATACAAAACCTTTTAAGCGTGGTTTCAGTATGGGAAATGCAAAAAAAATTGTTCTAAGACTTTTAGAAAGTCAATCTAACTTATTTTATATTCAATGACTCGCATTTATAACGCCCGATAATTTAATCATACCAACTAATTACTTCACATAATAATTATTATTATGGATCAATGACAATGGCATCCGATCATTTGCCTCTCGGACAAGAAAGGCACAATACCGACGCCAATGGCACCCAGAGGAGGAGGCTTATGCCCAGCAGTGGGTGGACAAGGGCTGACGATGATGAATTATCGTGTAACGCCTGATCGATTTCTCTTGTAAACTTACTTCTGCAGTTCTTTTTCCCGTTGCCTCGCCTTGTCGATCTTAGGCCTCAACTCCGGTACAGAATATGCTTCGTTGCTGGAGATAGTCGTTTCTACCCAGTCTGTTACCTAAAATGGCCGAGAATATTTAAGTATGAATGATGCGTTTTAAAAATACAATAAAGCGTTGAGCTGTTATGAAATCTTTTTATGAAGACTTGGGAAAAGAAGTAAAATAAAATTAATAAGTATCAACTGGATATGTGAGGCTGAGCTGGTTGAGTAGGCTTATAATGTTACATGCTATTAGTTATGGTTCAGTTTGGTTTTGTATTGCATTTATGTATTTATACCTATTTATCAATTCTGTATTTCTTTTGCATTGGATTAAGTGGATTAAACTTTCTTGAGTATGTGTGATTTCTTGATTTCCTTTTTGTGTACTTATTAAGAATCTAACAATACATTACCTCAGAAACCCTGCTGTATACTCCAGGCGAGCGCGGGTCTCCGCACTGCTTGCCTCCGAAAGACACGATACCAATCAGAACTCCATCCCTTACAGCTGGACCGCCGGAGTCGTGCTGAATCCAACACAACATTAAATTTATTAGTAGTATTTTATAGTTCTTCTGTTAATTATGTTTTACTACCCACAGTTGTTAAGCCATGTTAGAGGCCCTTAGGGCGGCTTGATAAACACTGACATCAGAGTTGGCCATTCTCATTTCATAAAAAGAAGAAGACTACTTACAGTTTTGATTATGAGTTTGTAGTCTTGGTACATACAACACAAAAAAGTAATTTATCATTTTCTAGCGGATGTATGCGGTTTTGCACGCGTTTTATTAGGATAAATGTTTTTTTCCAAATTAAATGATTTACATTTGAATTTAAAAAAGTAACATAATGTCACTTTCGGGTCTCTGTACTAAGAATCAGGATAATTCGTCTCGCATAGTGTACTTACATTGCAAGCATCCTTCCCTCCGGTGGCGTACCCCGCACACACCATGCGCGGTGTGATGTAGAACCGGTACGACTTCTGACAGTCATCCAGCTGCATCACCGGCACCGGTACGAACCGGACCCGGTCCGGGATATGCCCGTAACCGGATTCCTGGGGAATATATACATATTCCATGTACATTTTTGTATTAGTACAGAGCTGAGTTAATAAAATTTTTATGTGACACTTACTTTTGACTGGGGGGGTAAGGGGAGAACGGAATTAACAAAGATCCGATCCCTACTGTCAACCTCACCTGCACGCGTCAGTGGTCCTTCTCAGGATAGCTGGCGGCGGACGACCCTTAGGTCGCCGTGGTGCCCCCTGCCAGATAACAGACGAGGCAATGGCGACCGAGCATAGGCGGTATAACCTTACACCCGTCTTAGGATGGAAGAGGCTTCAAGAGCCTTGAGGAATAAATATCCTCTAAAAGTGTTGCCGGAAGGACGTGGGGCCCCACCGAGTATCTACCCAAGAAAACTACCACCACCATGAATACAAGAAAAAGAGAATGCGATTTGTTGGACGATCCGACTAACACTCGGCGCCATTCAGTGCCCGGGCTGAATGGTGTGAAACATGCTACCGATGATCGTGATGACAATATCACCACCACTAATGGAAGCACAAAGCTGGCCGACAAGCCAAGAACATCGTTACGAGCCGAACATCGTATTGGTACCTGGAATGTAAGAGGACTACTGCAACCAGGGAAGTTAAGCATTGTCGAGAAGGAAATGGAGCGCCTACACCTGAGCATACTCGGCATCAGTGAAACGCACATGCGTGGAAATGGACATTTTAAAACCACCTCTGGCAACTATATGTACTTCTCAGGATGTGAAGATACAAGCCTTCATGGTGTCGGGATCATAGTACCAGCCACTTTAAACAGATTCGTGCTTGGCTACAATTCTGTTTCAGAGCGCATTATTACTATGAAACTGAATACGAAACCGTTCATACTGAATGTCATACAGATATATGCTCCCACAAGCACAGCGAAGACATCAGAAGAGGAAGTCGAACTGCTATACAACCAGTTGGAAGGAATTTTGGATGCAATCCCCAAACGAGAAATGACCA
Source organism: Macaria liturata (assembly GCA_964023185.1). Classification (NCBI taxonomy): domain Eukaryota; kingdom Metazoa; phylum Arthropoda; class Insecta; order Lepidoptera; family Geometridae; genus Macaria; species Macaria liturata. Next base: position 11,970,323 of record OZ026814.1, on the reverse strand, counting down.
TGATACTGGGCGACTGGAACGCTAAAGTAGGTAATACTACAAATGACGATCATCTGCGCGAGGTAGTAGGCATGTATGGCTTGGGTGCGAGGAATGAACGCGGTGAGCGGCTCATAAACTTCTGCACGAGCAGGAAACTTAGCATACTGAATACTCGATTTCGGCATCACCCGCGTCGTCTATACACTTGGATATCTCCCGGCGATAGGTACAGGAATCAAATAGATTACATCATTTTGAACTCCCGCTGGAGCACATCGATCCGTAACGTAAAGACGTTTCCGGGGGCAGATTGTGGCTCCGATCATAATTTGCTTGTAGCATATTTTGAGCTTCGTTTGAAATCCCCGAGAAGGAAGCCCAAATCAGTTCCCAGGCAGCTAAATCCTTCAGAAGCAATTGTATTCCGTCAGGCCATTGAAGATAAACTCGTCTCCGCTCCGGTTCATGATCAGGTATCGGCTGACGCGCATTGGACTTACTTGAAAATGCTGATAAATGATGCTTTAGGAGAAATAAATAAATCCTACATTCAGGATCCAGCAAAAACAGCATGGATATCTGATCGCACTTGGGCCCTCACTGAGCAAAGAAGAGAGCTGAGAACCCGAGGTCTGCAAGACCCTGAAGTGAGGAAGCAATATAGTAGTCTCTGTAAGTCAATTGACGCTTGTTGTAGAGAAGACAGGAACAACTACATTAACGGAATTTGCCTCGACATCGAAACGCACTCGCTGAAATACCAGACCGCTGACCTTTTTAAGAAAGTCCGGCAACTTACTAACAAGTTCAAGCCAAAGGCATGGGTAATTGAAGACTCGGATGGACGGCTCCTCCATAAGTTAAGTGAAGTTACCGAGAGATGGCGCTGTTATTGTGAAGAACTGTACAAGGAACCCACACAAAGCGGTCTAGACAGTATCTATAATGACACGGATAAGGAACCGGACATTCTTCGCGGTGAAGTTCTATCGGCTCTACAAATGCTCAAAAAGAAGAAAGCACCAGGTCCTGACGCTATTTCTGCAGAAATACTCAAGGCCCTGGGAGAAAAGGGTATTGGAGCCTTGCACACGATCTGCAACAAAGTATGGAGCAGCGGAGTATGGCCTACCGACTGGACTCAGTCAATTATATTACCGTTGCACAAAAAGGGTTCGACAAAACACTGCAACAACTACCGTACCTTGGCACTGATATCCCATGCCAGTAAAATCCTGCTTCACATCCTGAACACACGAATCCGTCATTTTCTCGACCACCAGATCCCGCAGGAACAAGCAGGCTTCGTGAAGGGCAAGGGGACACGAGAACAGATTCTAAATGTGAGACAGTTGATTGAAAAAGCCCGTGAGTATAATGTTCCTATGGTAATGTGTTTTGTCGACTATAGCAAAGCTTTTGACTGCGTTAACTGGAGATCTCTGTGGATGGTACTAACAGAACTGGGAGTGCCAAAACACCTTATATCTTTGCTCCAATCTCTCTACTTTGGGAGCCAAGGTGTCGTCCGGATTGATGATGTACTGTCGCAGCCTTTTTCCTTCGGTAAAGGTGTCCGCCAGGGCTGCATCTTGTCACCTATCCTGTTTAATGCCTATGGCGAGTACATCATGCGCCAGACGTGCGATGATTGGCAAGGAGGCGTACGCATCGGGGGTGTGAAGCTCACAAATCTCCGGTATGCTGATGACACAACGCTGCTGGCCGCCAATGAGATGGAAATGACACAGCTTCTTAACAGAATGGAGGCAATAAGCAATAATTTGGGCCTCTCCATCAATAGGTCTAAAACTAAGATCATGGTTGTAGATCGCGCGAACACCCTGACTCTTACTGGTGCTCTCAGTTTGGAGTGTGTCGATACCTTCGTCTACCTTGGTTCTAGCGTCAGAAACGATGGTTCTTGCGAAACAGACGTGAGAAGACGAATCGGTATGGCGAAGAATGCCATGTCTCAACTACAGAAAATATGGAAGAACAGAGGGATTAGCTTGAAAACTAAAATAAGGCTCGTGCGCACCCTCGTGTTTTCTATCTTTCTTTACGGAGCCGAGACGTGGACCTTGCTGGCGGCAGATCGCAGAAGGATTGACGCATTCGAAATGTGGTGTTGGAGGCGTATGCTCAGAATACCTTGGACAGCTTTTCGAACCAACGTGTCCATACTAAAGCAGCTCAGGATAAAGACAAGACTTTCCGCTATCTGCCTTAGGCGAATCCTTGACTACTTCGGACATATTGCCAGGAAAGATGGTGGAAACCTGGAAAAGCTAATGGTCACTGGGAAAGTCGAAGGCAGGAGATCCCGTGGCCGCAGCCCGACACGTTGGTCCGATCAAATTCGTACCACACTTGATACATCAGTGTATGGAGCGCTGCATGACGCTGAGGATAGAGAGAGATGGCGGAAAATCATCAGAGATAGGCTCATGGATGGTGGTAGTCACGACCCTCAGATATGAGGAATACGACGCAAGGAGGAGGACTTTTGACTACTTTCAAAAATATTAAAGAAACTGGAATACAGAAGAGATGCTGTTTACTGAATATCGAGCTATTTAGAGAGGCTTTGAATCACAGCACACAGCGAAGTAGTGTTGAGTTTCAAATTTAATAATTTGGAAATTTTAATTCTTCCATGTGCATCAAATACTAACAACTTATCGCATAAATGCTTGGTCGTTCTCTTCAGACACGAGAAAAATCTTCAAATCGAATTCGCTTTCAACTAGTTGCCTTCAAAAGTCATAACATTATGAAGTTTACCTATTTTTATCATGTAGCTCTCAGACTTAACGAATTCCAGGCTCGGTAACAGACAGGGCCCATTTCAAAGCGGTTACAAAGCATGTTATATAGAAGACAGACATTTAACCGTTTTATTTACAAACTTATTCTAGAAAATAATAAAAATCAGCTGCATTCAAACCATCATTTTGTGATTTTGATCAACAATGCCACCGATAAAGCTATGGTCAACTGACTGCCAGTCGCGTAAAATTCACACAAATTTCAAGCTTTCGCGGCCGATTGTGCCACATTTTGTTAAGAGTCAAAACAAAACAGTATCCTATTAATTTGAAGCTTTAATTATGATTTTGAGCTGTGTATACTTTTGAATACACATGGCCTGGGAGGTATGCATACTGCGTGACTTTATTCCCAGGCCACGTGTATCCAAACGTGCTTATGACTTACATCCGTGCTCCCCCAGCCAGTCACTATGAGTATGTCCCCCTCCTTGATGGCGTAGTCCTTGGAGGGCAGGTTGAGTACGGCGATGTTGCGCCCGATGGGCATGGGCCGGTCCAGCCGGAGCAGCGAGTAGTCGAAGTCGGCGTTACCGGGGACGTAGGATTTGGGGAAAAATACCTGTAGTATGAGTTTTTTAAGTAAAGGTAAACATATATTTTATAAGTACTCTTAAGAAATACTTGTTTTATTTTTTAGTAGTAGAGGTTTAGTGGTAGAGGAAGACCCAAGACCCGCTGGCGTCAGGATCTCGACCAGTTTCGGGGTGGCTGGCGTGAAGCCTTCGACCGGGTCGCATGGAGGAAGTTGGGGGAGACCAGCGCCCAGGAGTGGGACAGTATAACTTAATTAAAAAATAACAATCTATGACCGTTTACATTCTATCTTATGTAATACTTATTATGTATTATAACTAATTTTAAAGCGATACTGATTTTAAGCACAAATTTGTTCAACCAAAACTGGGTTTAGAAACTTTTGCCAGCTGTATGAAACAATTTGGGTAATGTTGTTTTTTTTTTAACAAAACAGCTAATACCTATTACCTAAATGAATCAACTAATAAACTCCAAAAACATGATAGATAGACATAAGATAAATACAACAACATCTTGTTAGTCTGAATTATCACAAATTAACACCTATAAGTCTCACCACTAGCACAGTAAAAACGTTTGAAATCTCACTTTAAAATTGCAAATTTTCCTTCTACCCTCAATACGCCCGTTTAGAATGAATATTTGAAGTCAAGTTAGAGCTGCAGATGTGCCTCACCGCGATATTAATAAGTCCGGGTGCTGGTCAGGAGCCGGATGAAATATCGAACCGCCTATTTGAATTTCTAACAATGTTGGATTTACTTAATTTGATGCCTGTGTTTAGGAAGTTGTTAGTTTTTTAATTCGTTTAAATTTCCTAGTTTTTCTAGGTTTTAATTTCCAAAATTATCAAGGACAGTCCGCTATCTATCTACAGAAGAGCCTAAAAATTAAGCTGTTTAACAAACACACACACATCATTATAGAAATATTTTAAAAATGCCTATTATAAAAGGAAATTTGATACCTATTGAAATAAATTTGGGGAATTGTTAGAGAGTTTGTACATAATATGTACAAACTCTCTAACATATGTACGAGTACATTGTTATTTCCGCTAGAGTACGCTCATTATTGCTATTTGCTCTCTAGCAAGAAGGAGAACTACAAAAATGCTTTTTTTGGGCATAAAATATATTTATTTGAATATCTCGGTATGCACAGACACTGTCTTAAATTTCACGTATTAGAGGATTAAAATAATTCATGTTCTGGCTACATAGATAGGGACCTAGTTGGTGGATATGCTTTTAGTTAGTGAGTCCCTAAAACTGACTATATTCTAATGAATACTATCCATTCAGGTAATCTGCTGGTCAACTGTCTGATTGTAATAAGACATATAAAAAAAATCAGAACAATTGACAACTTTCTTTTATGAAGTCGGTTTAAAATGTTAATTATATTTGTTACCTTATTGACCCTGGCTTGATAGCCGCCTCGGTTGTGAAAGGAACTACCAGCTCTGATGATGAACGGCTGAAGTTTCTTCTTGTCACCATCAAATGCTCTGTAAATAAAATAACATGCTCAGGTAATTTTGATTGACTACCTAATACATTTGAACACAAATTTCCTGTTTTTAGGTATGTTTCGCTCTGAAGATGAGACAATGTTAGGTTCAAGTGGTTTAAAAACTAATATTAGAGTTTGAAAAAACTATCAAACCCAAAGACAAAGGAGATATTTATAAGGTCTAGTAGCTGCATCTTCAATAAAAAGTGAAGATGGAGGTACAGTTTTGGTGCAAAACAGCAATCAACAAAACACAGAAGAAGACACTCACGACTCCAAACAATGTCCAGCAGTCAACCCACTCCCCTTTTTTAACTAGAACGGGTCACTTGACCATAGTTTGCCTGATGGTAAGCAAAGGGCATGGCCTAAGATGAAGCGTGCTTACCCGATAAGAGGCTCATCTAAAATGGATCCTCCGCACCAGTGCTTGCCACTCCTAGAAATAGCTACGTTGTATGGACACATGCTGATACCTTCTCGTCTCTATGCCACCCTAGTATGACTCTTAGCATTATTGGTTCTAACTGGTCTTCGCTCAGAGGTATTAAGATCTTCTACTAGGTACAGCTATAAACTGACACTAGGGCTGAAGAGTATTAATCAAAAAGGAAAAGATGATAGTACAAGGAAAACCCAAAAGCAGAAGAAGATACACACGACTCTAAACAGTGCCCAGCAGTTAGCACCCACTGTTCACCTATAATGGACCCTTCACACCAGAGTTTTCCACTCCTAGATATAGCCGTATGGATATAAGCTGTTACCTTCTCATCTCTATGCCACCTCAGTAAGACTCTTAGTATTGTAGGTTCTAACTGGTCTTCACTCAGTGATATTAGGGTCTCCTACCACTATAAACTGACATTAGGGATAAAGACTACCAATCGAAACGATAATACGAGTATAAGGAAATCCCAAAAGAAGAAAGAGAAGATACTCACGACTCTAGACAATGTCCAGCAGTTAGTACCCACTGCTCATCTATAATGGACCCTCCGCACCAGTGCTTGCCACTCCTAGAGATAACTACGTTGTATGGACACATGCTGATATCTTCTTGTCTCTATGCCAACCTGGTATGATTCTTAGTATTATAAGTTCTAACTGGTCTTCGCTCAGTGATATTAGGGTCTCCTACTACTATAAACTGACATTAGGGATGAAGACTACCAATCACAAAGAAAAAGAAGATATTAATGTAAGGAAAACCCAAAAGCAGAAGATACTCACGACTCTAAACAATGTCCAGCAGTCAACACCCACTGCTCATCAATAATGGACCCTCCACACCAGTGCTTCCCACTCCTAGAGATGGCTACGTTGTATGGATACATGCTGATACTCGTCTCCATGCCGCCAACAATACGTCGCACTGCGTAGGTGCGGAACGCCCACGCGATCTGGCGGTCGTCTTCTGTTTCTGGGAATACTGCAACAAGAAATAATTGCAATCTTGTTTAGTTATTTCTTTCCATGTAGCTTATCTATACGATAATGGTGTATCTATAATGGTTCTAACGTGCCAGGTTGAAAACACCAAATAATAAACCGGGCAAAAAGAAACATTATTTAAATATGTGACTATATTTTTGTCTCTATGTTTGATGTATTATTTTGAAGGCAACATGATTACAAGGGTTACCACCCTACGTATATACCCTTAATATAGTGAGTTTTGCCAGCGATGAACAAGTTACCTAACTGTTTTACGCTCCATTCTACTTCTTTTCTAACAAATGCGTTATATAATATTTTATTAACTTACCCGGGTACTCCCTATCCTCATTAGCAATCTTATACCTCGTTGATATCTCATCGTTCACAAATCTATATTTCTCTTCTAGAAGAGTCTTTATTTCTTCACTCTCACCACCTTCTCCTTCTGCGACTCCTCTCAAAACTGGTACTTTTGAATCTGACTTTATTTGATCTTTTACTCCTGCATTCTCTACTGGTGCAAACGCAATATTCTTGTAGTTATTGTTAACGTCACCATCTTCTAAACTATCCTCAACTAAAATAATTATAAAAATTAAATCTAAAAGAAGAAAGATTTTTGTTTTCATTTTTCCGTTTTCTATTCCATCTCACTATCACGTCACTATAACATGTTTGGATTAAAATATCTGTTTGTGTTTTAGTATTATTCGATTTTACAACACCAACTTCTTAAACTTTTTAATGACTGAACAGATTTGCGAAGTATTTTTATGAGATATAACGACTAATATGTTTCTTGAAGAATGCAATAAATAACTGTTTATGGATGTTGATTTCACCTTTCAAAGCAAATGCGGGTACTGCCGCAAAAATTAGCTAGTTATTTTATGATTTGTGACTTTAATAAACCGTGAAATTGTAGTTATGAGAAATTTCTTGTTTATTATCTTTCTATGCATTGGAGGTTTTTTTATGACCAATCCCGATGAAAATCAGATATATATTGCTGTAGAAAGAAACACTTATCTGTGCAATAATATTCTCACGGAAATTACTTATTTGTATAGTTATGGAGAAGAAGCGCCTGTAGCTCAGTGAACTACAGTAGGTACTTATTGATATAGCTAAACATTTTCCAGTTTTTGGATGGGTGACCCGGGTCACCAATGATCATGAAAACTAATTACGAAACAGCAAAATATTGGTCTTGCTTTATGAATATGAGAAACTATGAAGCAAGAACTTTTAAAAATACTTCAATACGGGAATTAATGTCAAAGTCATTAGTTTCGTTGTTGTTCCTATCAATATCAAAGTCATCAAAATTTTACAAGTTGTACGAATTTCGCATATTTTTAGTGTAATTTTATGATGTTTTTCACAATAGATTCTCGGCAAAATTTCCAGTTTCATTTAAGACGTAGTGTGTTATGATGACAAACAAATTAGTTGTTATTTTGTCACTATGTTTGTTAATTAACGGTTTTAATTTTTTGGTGTTCGATGGTAGGTTTTCCTACAAGTAAAAACTATAAGTATTTCACTGCCTTTGTGAATGAAACATGAATGTGATATATCTACAATGCTGTATAGTATAACTTAAAAACTAAGAAAAAAAATTCTAGAAGCCGAATCTTTGCTTGGATACCCACAATTTTACAGCAAATCGTCTTAATTTTACAAATTTTTATTTGTCACAGTTTGTATGTATAAGAGGTCAGACTATTGCACCTTAATGTATTTAAGAACTTTCTGATGGCTAGATTTGTTATGAGCAAATATTTCCATACAGCTTCAGAGATCGTGGGTTTGATTCTCGCGCAACACATTTGAAACGTTTACTTAGTATTAGACTCTGTATTCTGTGGTATTAGTAAAGGCTAAATTTTGCTGTCACTCAGGATATTATTTTATTCATGTGTTTCCAGTGAACATAATACGGAACGAGTTCTTCACGTCCAACCTGGTGTACTTGATCAGCTCGTGCCTGCTGCTGAGACAGTTCGACGTACTGCCCGATTACCTTTGGAACAACTACCCCAAGTTATGCACTATTTTAGAGGTGAGGACCAATTACACACTAGTGTGTAAGACAAGAGAAAATTTAAATCCAACGCCATTTGTGGTTTTAGATTTAAATTTTCTCTTGTTTGTATTATGTTTTATATTCATTTGATTGTCCAGTAAAGCATTAATCTATCAATCTACACCTACTACAACATACACATTTTTATTCATCATCTTTGGCACACTACATAGTATAGGCATCCTCTTCCAGTAGCCTTTGTAGATCGGAATCTGGCTGGTGGTCTGCTTGCGGGGCGATTTTTTTCCCAGGGAAGCCAATCAGTAACACTTTTAGCGTCATTTTAGTCGCTTATTCAGACCCCAACGACAGTAACTTTCGTCTTAAATTTCCGTAGCCATCCAGTTGTTATCAAACATAAAGAACGAGTTACAACAAAGTTAAGCAGCCACCGTTACCATCTTTTCTTACCGTTACATCTGTCCTTGGATCATTCTTACCGTTACATCTGTCCTTGGATCATTCTTACCGTTACATCTGTCCTTGGATCATTCTTACCGTTACATCTGTCCTTGGATGGGTGGTCCACTTTATGGTTTGGATAAGGGAACACGTTTATTACCTAGTAGATCAGACAGTCCGTCATAGTATAATATTGCAGTCAGTAAACCATTTAGAAGCCGTCCGTCTTCCTTAATGTATTCGAACAATACGTAGCAATCCGTAGCATTAATGGCAATCTCCACAGTCTGTTTTGTCCACAGCTCCCCCTATCAATCCTCCTCCTCGAGCTATTCCTGTACGCCTGGTTACGTCTGCAAGAGTTCATCATTCTCAACTCCGACTTCCTCTTGGTATGGTTGAGTGACAAGAGCGGCTTCAACTGGTTCTTCTGCCACTTCTGCTGCGACTGCGTGCGCCGCTGCCCCGATGTGTTCGCTAATCTCGTCATGCAAGCCACCAGCTTCGCGTTTCTGTTCTCCGTGTGTTCGTTTTTAAAGTTAAGTCTTTTTAGGTAAGATAAATTTATTTCTTTGATTTGAGGTTTTATTTAGATACCTTTTTATTTTATTGGATGTCGTATGGAAACTCTGGTGTCGTGAAATTTCAGCCTCTACGAAGAACCGCTGGCATAGATTAACTACTATTGTTCTGATATATTATGTACATAGATAGTAAGAATAACAAATATCGATGCCTACTGTATTCCATGTCCAGCGCCCCTCGGAAACATTACACCGATAACTTTAGGTCATACAGCCCAGAACTGACTGACTACGTCGACTTTTTGCTTATTTTTTATGTTTGCCTTCGAAAATCAGTCAATCAGGCCTAGAGGCACTTAGGTAGTGAGTAGCTAGGTAGCTTACTAAATAAACCAACCATCTGTCATCAAAACCAAATCAACAGAAACTCGTTAGTTGACCGCACATTAGCTAACAGGAAGCACTGAAACTCGATCCCTGGGGAGGCGCGCCTGTGACCTCTATTAGTTTTATGGGACCCTGGTACTTGCCATGTAATTGACTCTTATTATGGCTGTCATTGGAAGTGTTTTTTTAAACTAACATGTCAAAATGGTTATATAATTTACTCATAACACTTCTCAATGAGAAAAGTAAAGGAGGCTTATGCCCAGAAAAAATAAAGTGGGCTATAATAATTATATGCTACATATGTTATAAGTTCCTTATGATGGTGATGAATACAGCTCTACATATATGTATATGTATAAATATGGTTCATTTTAAGAATTTTTGATTCATCTTAGGTTGTTGTTCTTTAGTAAAATCAAAAGAACACCATTATCATGTAAATCGTATTTCCAAACATTTTAAGGAAAACATAACTTTTATGATAATACGTTCTGTGGCACCCAAAGGACTCGAAATTGCTTTAACTCAATTTAATTTACAAAAATGCCATTTCGTTAGTTGAAATGTGTGTCATATTTTCATGAGGTCATCGGAAAATTGGCTATATACTGTGAAGTAATGTACCTACTGTGTTAGAGGACATGTGTTTTCCCTGGAAGGACCTGGGAGCCCACCACGATGTATCTGCCCAAGAAAACTCCCCTAACGAATTAATTCTGCGGGGAGTCACGACCCTCAGTCATGAGGAAATACAACTAAAGGAGAGAGTGAGTGTGACTGTAGGTGTTATCAATATTCCTTTTAAATACAAGTACTAACCATTTAATATGAGAAGGCAGGAAGTTTTTTACAATAATTCTTATAGAAACACACGAAAAAATGTGTGGGTAGTTTGTCATCAAGTTAAATGTTAATAATGTAAGAACACTTATGTACATTGTTACTAGCAACCACCTTAAATACACTCTTTTATAAACCTACTCCAAAAAAGGTGGTTCTCAGTTTTTCTAAATGTTGTTTTTTTCATTCAGTAAGTAGTTACAGAATGGCTTCACTCGATCAGAAAATTAGTAGCACCTAACTCCTTATAGAAAACTAGTTTTCCCCTCAATCAACAACTTTTTGTCTAGCACAGGAAAATCGATGCGTCAATCAAACAACTTTTTAAAACGACTTCTCAAAACCACATAAAAAGCATTTGTAAAAAACCTTAAGTACCTGGCAATAAAGTTCTTTTTCCTTTGTTTCGATTACAAAAGTACATTTTGCTTTCCAAATGCAAAGTTATTCTGACACCTTTAATGATATAGAAATAAGGTTCAATTTCTCCAAATCAATGTCAAAGTTAAGTTGGTAGTTTTCAGCATCCAGTATGACATGGCCAAGGAGAGATGAGTCTGTGTTAGAGATAGTCGTAAGTTTGCGGAGACAATTTATATCGGTAGGATTATAGACGGGTTTCTCGGGAAAATTCTGAGTGCCAGTAAAAGGAAGTGTTCGTGAAAAATTATTGGAAAATTAGTTTTTTTTTTCATGTGTTTTTCCGGTGTAGTCCGGGATAAAGGAAGTTCGTATGATAGTGGCCAACTCTGGTGTCGAGAGTGTTTAAACAGTTTTTTAACGTGGTTTATTGGCTGATGTAGTATAATGAAAAGCCGGATTAAAAATCCTCTGTTTTTTATACGATTTATCGGCTTTTTACCCGTTATTACTTAGTAAGTTAAGTAAATCGATATTTTACTTGACCAACTTTTCCTGGTAATATACCATGTGTGCTGGTATCCCCAGCAAACTGTTGCTGGGCGGGCGTCCGAGCGAGCGAACCAATCGTATCGTCTGCTACAATCCTAGCTGATGGAATACATACAGAGGGGATAAAACTATGGGTGATGTTTTTACACGTATTGTATTTTTAGTCATGGTTCATCACAGCACCATTCAAATTCTAACGTGAACCACCTCAAGAGATTTATTGATGAACAACGAACCAAATGTGCACAAACGTCAGGTTGTTTCGGCAATTATATATTTCCATATATTGTTGCTAAAGATGTAATTATTAACTTTTACCTCAATAAATAGGTAATAGATCATGAAAACTACTAGCTGCATTCAATAAACACTTGACATTATATCGAGGTAGGATTTATTTCTAATTTATCTGTCGTTTCTACATTTTATTCAAATAACTTCTTATTATTGAAAGACCAAGCTCAAATCCATTTCGTGTAAAACAAAAAGATAAAAAAAAAACAAACTCATATTCACAAATTTTACAAATGTACTATTTTCACTTTTACAATTAGATATTAGTATGATGGTGCTACCTGCTCTATAGGTCTCCCACCATCTACGTCGTCTACAACAGGCGTCAGTCAGTGAGTGTGCCTCGCGCCGCGGTCCCGACAACACGCGTGAGCCCGCGCCATGGGACCTGCGGACTCGAACCGAACTAGACCCGGGGCCCTGTGATCTGTAATTGTGGCTACCAGGGAAACAGGAGCGTAGAAGAGTTTGTAAAATGTATGTAAGTTTTTATTTACAAAAAATATAAAATAGATATGTCAAATGAATGAGGTTTTCTGTCACCTCAAGATTTCATAGAGAATTTAATTTAAACCATTTAGATTTTAATGGTACACAGTAATCTGTAACTGTGGCTACCCGGGGAACAGGAGCAAGAAGGGGTTTGTAAAATGTATGTAAGTTTTTATTTACAAGAATTTATAAAATAGGTATGTCAAATGATTGAGGTTTTCAGTCACCTCAAGATTGAATGTAAATATCATTTTAGGAGATTTTATCATTCAGCTTCTCTGTAACTGTGGTCACCAGGAGAACAGGAGCAAGTAGCAGTTTATAATTATATGTATGTAAGTTTTCACATTAATTGATACATGATTCAAATAAATGTGTCTTCAAATTTAGGTGGTTTCCTGTCACCTCAAGATTTGAGGTAAATTTCTTCTTGGAAGAATTTTCGTCTTTCGTTTACCATACCACATTCATCTTGAGTGAAACTAAGAAATTTACAAAATTACAAAATGCGTGTAAGTTTTCATTTGCAAGAATTGAGGTTTTCTGTCACCATTTGAGGTAAATTTTATCTTGGGAGAATTTATCATTTAGCTTTTGCTGCCTTGATTTATATCTGTGATCCAATGATATTATATGTACAAAGCTTACTGCTGTGATCTGTAACTGTGGCTACCCGGGAAACAAGAGAAAAAGAGTTTTCAATATGTATGTAAGTTTACGTTTGCGAGAATTACCTACTTACTTAAATTAATGTGTCTTGAGATTGAGGTTTTCAGTCGCCTCAAGGTTTGATATAAAATTTGTCTGAGAATTTACTTCATACTGTGTTACATTTACAAATTGAGGATAGCTATAAACTGTTTTATTGATGTTATTTTTTTTTAAATTGCGACAGTCGCCATTAGTCAGCTCGATAATTTCATCATTATCGCCAGCCCGTTATCGCCCACTGCTGGGCATAACCTCTCTTCTCGTACGCCACTCATTTAGGTCCAGCGCAAAATAAATCTGGTGTTTCCTGCAGTTTTTCGTGTGTATATTTTATTAATAAAGATGATTTTTGTATCAAGAAATAGGCTTACGGTTGACTACTACAGCCTATCTGATGTTAAGCATAACTGTATACTCAGATGTAGCACGCTTGCCTACTAGAAACGTATTTACTCTAGGTTAGATTTATTTTAATTTTGTTTAATTTTACATTTATTTATTTTTGACTAGTGGGTGTTCGCGGCTTCGCTTGCATAGCATAGCATTGCATAGCAAGTGTAACTTGCATCGCCTTTTTCACCCCTTTAAAAGTGGCATTTCCAAAAATCCTTTCTAAGCGGATGCCTACGTCATAACATCTGCCTGCATGCCAAATTTCAGCTCGATCCGTCCAGTGGATTGGGCTGTGCGTTGATAAATCACTATATCAGTCAGTCAGTCAGTCAGGCAGTCACCTTTGAGTTTTATAAATATAGATTTAGATTAAAAGATGATTATCAATAATTAAAGCTGAAAAAGTAGATTTAGGGGCTAATTCGAGGAGTAGATGTCCCAAAGAAAAAGAAGGAATTTTCCTGCGACGCCATTTACCGACCAAATTCCGTGATTTCAACCTCAGCCTTAATGTGGTTTTGATGAGGACTAATTCCGAATAATTCTGTTGGCTTTTCATTATATCAGATAGGTGAATATTACTGTTATAAAGGCCAAATGCTTATTATCCCCAGCTAGCAAAAAAGCAATATTTTAGTTGCTTCTTACAATTGAGTGGTCTAAGTATGTCCACTAACATCGTGAGGAAACCAACATGTTTGCGGACCACAATATCCGAGGAAATGTGTCTTCCGTGGAAGGACCTGGGCGCCCGCACCGATGTATGCTCAAGAGAACTCCCCTATCGAATAACTTCTGCGGGGGAGTCACGACCCTCAGTCACGAGGAAATACGACTCAGGGGAGAGAGTGTACCTATGTCCACTAATTATTTATAGGTGAATGTCAAACGTCCGGAACTGATTTTTGGTATAGAGATAGATTAGAACCTGGACGCCATTTGGCGTTTTTATATCCCGGTTTTTAAAAAAAACGCGAATCATAGTTTTTGCAGAAAAGTTAAATTAAAACAATCATACTTAAAATTAACCCGAAGTTCTTTCATTATATTTCAGATACAGACTAGTAGTGCCCTGTGAGTTTCCTTCTTTAATCCCACTTTCCGCTTATATTATATATTATAGGCTAATACTTTGTGAATTTCTATGTTTATTTACTCCAAAACAAAAAAAAAACAACTTGAGTAAAAAGACACGCTAAGGCTTACAGTAAAGCCTTGAGCTTTTTATACAAGAAAAACTTTACACAATAAACATTGCTTTCGCACGTAATCTTTAGTTATAAAAGCTCAAAGCTTTGAGTGATACGTTAAAAAAGTTGGCTCGTTAAAAAGTTTTGGGGATAACGTAGTGTTGCCAGATTTGTACAGATGTAGGAGATTTGATTAAATTTAACTAATTTTAGCTTTTACTGTGGCATGTATGTTTCTGTGAGTGTGGCCAGCTCTTATCTATCTAGTGGTGAGAGTTTTCAAACAGCCCTAAAGGCCTCTGACATGGCTAAACGAATGCCGTACTAAAATAAACATGTTACAAACATACAATCTATCATGAATTTATTGTTACAGCTTTGAGAAATTTGCGCATACAACTGCTGTTATAAAAAAAAATAGAGTAAACACTTACCATCTTTTTAGAAGACGCGGTTTAAATATTTGTCTAGGACTAAGAAAATAAGAAGTCGGTTCTTGTTGTTTAAACATCACATACAAACAATCAAAATGTGACCTTCAAATTGAAACGTTGATTTTTATCATTGGTAACATTTTGACAATTTGTTTTTTATGAAAAAAACAAAATTTGAACAACAAGAACGGACTGCATATTTCCAAAGTTTTGGACTAATAGATATACCACGTTTTGTAACAAAATAGGTTTCTTTTATCTTTTTAGCTACTGGTTTTTGAGTAAAACCGCGGCCCGCCGCTAGTTAGACTTACATGCTTGAGACCGTGAACCAATCACAGATAGCATCTTCTGGGGGCAATAACTAAGCCCTTCTATTTCGTAATCGGTTAAATTTCAATCTCGATCTAACTATAAGCATCCCATTCAAGATAATTAAGCCATTCTACGGAGATTCGGAGCCAGATTACTTGGAGGGATCAAATCTGGGACCTTTTATAGAAGCCTTGGTTTGGGAGTGACAGGCTGGGTTTACACTTTTGAAAGAGTGATTTTTCGGGATAATGTGTTTTCTATAGGCAGTGTTTTTTCAGATTGTACGTTTAATTTGAAGTAAAAGTATTTTATTAATTAAAAATACACGAATTCAAGAAGGTTATTGAAATTGAAAGAGAAATGTTAAAATTATTCACAATAAAATACTGTAGTTATAATCTAATCCACAGTCTAACTTATCTGCCTATCAAAATTTATTCAAATCTATTCAGCCGTTTGAACGTAAATAAGTAACACGTGACACATACGGACTTTCGGCTTTATAATATTAGTGAGATAGGATAGATAATATACCTATTAAACTTTAAAGCGATTCCTTGTAAAAAAAGAAACAATAAATGTAAATCCGCCATTACATTAAAAATCTCGATGCGAAGATGACAAGACGCTTAATTCTGGTAAATTTGCTTCCTTCATTTCAGCAAGATATTGCGAGGGGCTGAGATTTTTGACCTTTCCGCTTTCAATAGAAAGGAGAAGTTCCAGCGATTTATCATGGATATTATAAGTACTTATAGAGTATTTCGTATTTTAACTTAATGTTTTTTCGTATTTTGTGTCTCTATACTCTCGATACTTATATTAAAAATGGATTATAATTATTTCATAGAAATTTAATTGCATATTTTTCATTGACGTATAATTCATCAAATTATTAGTAAAATGTAAATCTGTTTATTTATTTTGGACTTAAATCCATCTTAAACAATAGAGTTAGCTTACCATCAGGTAAATTGTAGTATTTTTGACCTTTTCCACGTTTAATGGGATGGAAGTTCCAGCGATTGATGAAGGATATTAGAAATTATGATAAAGTATTTAATGATTCTTTTGGTTCTCTCAGTCTTGGACCACCGAGATACAGGCCCAGGCCTAGTTCGGGGTTCACAAGAAACTCACAATAACATTAATTAAGTAATTAACATAAATATCTTATACTTTCTCTATTGTAATACGTAATATTTAGTAATACGTTAATATCTTTGTGATTGTACCAGTGTTTTTTGGCAAATAAAATATCTTTATCTTTATCTTTATTTAGTTTGAAATTCTATAAATCTAAATGTATGGATCTAAATTATAATATTGATATGAACTTAGTTCAAACTAAAAGGATTTAATTTATTTTATTTTTATAGCTATATAACTATAAATTCCTTTATAACTGTGAATTAGCCCGAAATAATTATTTAGTCAATTTAAAAACGTGCAGACTACTTATTTTGGTTAAGTCAAAACAATTATACAATCAACGTAATTGCATTATTTTATCGTGCTATGCTAATTATCACAAATAATTTAAATGCAATAAAAGTTTAATCCCATTAATGATGGCAACATAAAAATAACTGTTAGTCATATGACATACAAATTATACAGGTTACCCAATCAACCACATATTATACCATATAATATATTATAATAATTATATACGGTTTGGCTTTCGGATTATTATTATGTTCGGTGCTTTTGGGGTACTATACATATCAAAACACATTTCCGCGTAAAAAATTAAGTAACAGAGCAACAAACGCATATTTTTGTGTGTGGTAGTATGAATTGAAAACAAACAAATATTTTCTTTTTTTTATGTTAGATTTTTGTATGGCGCTATGAAGAGGAGGCCTATACCCAGCTGTAGGTCAACAAGGGCTGATGATGATGATTACATTTTCCCTACCGTCTAAAATTAGAAGTTTATTTTCTAAAAATAAAAAATCAGCTATTTAAGTAAACTCTAAATGTGTGTTGAGATGTTAAAAAGTCGTGGAAGTGCTCCTTCCTTTGGCCATCCATTTCAGACGACAAGTATCAGGCGCTCAGAACGGATATAGAAGTAGAATGGTGACCATGACGCTGAAATATATTTATGGGATAGTGGTATTCTACATTTATTTACAATAGTAATACATAAAACATAGGAAAAAGAATTAAACATACTACTTCTAACTACTACAAAATAATAAAAAGTGGTCATTTAGTAAATCTTTAGAAAAGCCTAAAGATGGTCTAAGACCTAAGTGATCCAGCCCACTGCCCAATGCCCAGCATACTGGCCGCATTACCACGCTGGATGGCAATGCTGATACGTTGAGCCAGAAAAAGGCCAACATTTTGGTCACGCGTCGCGTCAACCAAGCGCTCCGAGAAGTTTTGGAAATTAGGGATAGTTGAACTTGCAAAAACAGCTATTCTGTGTAATGCATGGTTGAACGTCATCCTACTTCTTTATCTATTATGAGTGCCTGGTAGTTCTTGTTTGAAATTACACTACCTTATGCAAAAAACTGAAGAGTCACCGTTTATTTTCAACCACCCTTTTAAACATTTAAAAATGATCAATTCGCCAATATTAGTTAAGTTAAACAGCGTTTTGTTGTTTTCTCATGTCACAAATAAGACCATGTTTATTAAAACGTTAACCTCTTCGTAATTAAGGCTTGAAGTACAATACAATACAATGTAAGTATATTTTTGGGCATTATTATTTACCTACCCCTACCATTAATTGTGTTTTTTCTAACTCTTCGAGGACATTCTGTACAACTACCCGTTGTAAATCATTATTTTTTTTTTATTTTTCTAGTGACTGCCTTTTATTCTTCCAAACATGGTCAGCTTGCCCTTAGCCAGAAGAAGGCCAGTGTGGCTCTCAGGCGCGGGTAACACGAGTGTAAAGCGATCGATCTCCTTCAAGATATGCTTTCCTGGTATTAGTGCCGGAACATTTGACACGAGGCAGCTTTGAAAAACACAGTTTCTCAAAATTGTGTTTTTTTTTTATTGCACTTGACCATAATTCGGCTGATGGTAAGCGATCATTACAGTCTAAGATGGAGCGTGCCACCTATACACTCTCGCTTTGAAGATCGCAAGATTATATTCCGCGGGGAAGAGAGAGCATGAATCGCTATTACTCTTGGTCGGTATATTTCTTACTCCAAAATTGAAGATAATACGAGTAATATAAATGATTTTATCTACACTAATGTTGTAACATTCTACTTATGTTTCCAATACTTGACTTATAACTACTACTGTTTTAGCGCAGACAACAAAACACTCATGGTATAATATCCACATCGATATCGTAATAGCTCATTATAACATCGATAAAACGCGACCAACCTGATTGCAGGGCCAAAATCAGGTTGGTCGCGTTTTAATCAATAAAACGCGACCAACCTGATTGGCGCGCAGCTGCACTCTCATTGGTTAGATTTTAATGGCGGCAAAATCACTGCGACAATGCACGTACGCGTGAATTTAATTTAATAAATAAAAAGTTAAAATGTTACAACATTAGTGAAGATAAAGTAGTGTATGCAACTGCATATAACACGGGTATTAAAACACTCGTTACTATTATGAAACTCGCTGCTCTCGTTTCATAAACTCACACTCGTGTTTTAATACCCTTCATTATATGACAGTTGCATAAACTACTATTATTGGTTTTCCATTAGGTATTCAATTATTTCAATTTCAGAAATTGTGTTTCCTGCGAACTACTATCCAAGGGTCTTCAAATCTAGAGTTAATAGGTATCTTCTAGGTAAGCGTGTTACACCCTAGGCTGCAGCAACGCTTAACACCAGGCAGGATGTAGTCAAACTCAAACCCGTAAAAAAATGACATAGACTACTTTTTATCCCACTTTAACGCGTGTAACACAGAGGGGCGTTGCTAGTATGCTTATATGTCATGAATCGTCTTATAAGCATAACCCTTTTTTTGATCGACATGAAACTGAATAGAATGTTGTCGATCCGTACCGTGGTAGTATATTATTGTTTGTTGTCAAATAAACAATATTTATGATAATCTCATAAAAAATATGTCTCATATACGAAAACAAATTTAACCAAATTAAGCAAAATATAGGTAATAAACGAATTAAAGCAAAAAATACACTAAACTCATGTATGAGTATATTGTGTTGAATTCTTTGTCAAAAGAGAAACATTTTTTTTTCTTCTATTAAATTGTGTCTAATAGAGACACAATCAAATTTTAACCAGTAAAAATAGAATATCACACCGTATACTCCAAAAGAGTATGCATTCTTTGTTGTAAAAGTAACATTGTTTTAAATACCACTTTTCACGTATTTTAGCGGCGTTTGAGGTTTCCTTTGGTCCTTCAATCACAAACGCCTCAAATATTTGCAGAACATTCTTCGGCTAACGTTTTTGAATATTCGTTTATTTATTGTTTGTATTTTACATTATATTTACATTAGAATATAATTTTTGGTGTGTGTTTCATTTTACATAAGTATCATTTATACTAATTCTATAGTAAAATAGGATATAAATAAACAACTGACCAGTCGCATACAAACTTGAATACTTATTTATTCATATAAAACGATTGTATTAAAACATAGCTACACATATAGGACATATAAAGCCTAGGTCAGTCCGGTGACCTGGACAAGACTAGAATACTCTATTGAGAATGCAGCCACATATAAATGTATACATTTATAATATGATACATAGATACATATCATTTATTAACATAGAGAATTACAATAAACTTATTACAATAATAATAAGAATAGAAGAATAATATTAAGTAAAAAATCTTATTACTAATTAAAATTACATTAAAATAAAATTACAATTATTTTAGCTGTATAGGGGCTACATTAGATAGTCAATTTAATAATTAGAAACATAATGTATAAAATTATGTGTGCTTATAATATGTTTAGAATTATTATGACAACATCAATCAACATTCTCAATATGACTGTAGTCATATGAAAAACCTATGGAATAGATATAAAAGATTCAATGAATTCAATGGTCCAATACTAAATGTACATTTACAAATCAATACACATATTTAGTCATTTACGGACTTACATCAATGTAGTCCACGCTCATAAATCAATCGACTTTAATTGACATCATGTAAATATACATAATATCAGATATATTGAAGTGATGGCTTCCGAACTAGAAAATAATGTTGTTTACACTGTACCGGCAGTCTAAATTTCACCATGAAGTTATCCGAAGCGACATTGTGGTTTAAAGTAGACAAATAAAATTTCCCTTTCACTTACAAGTCTCTTACCTCTAATCTGTTAAGTCGGTTAAAAATGTAAAACGTAAGCAGCATTTCAGCATGAAATCTCAGCGTCGGTGCTTGACATTAGTCTAGTAAAGTGGCCATCACTCAGCTCGCTTTGAGACAAGCTTTGCAGGAACTATAGTAGGGGTCGCCATGTTGACAGTTTTTATTGTATTAATTTTAATGGTTTAGTGAACAAAATTCAAGCGAGTGTGGCTTAGCGGTTCCAATGTCTGTTTTTCATTCAGACGCACCCTGGTTCGAATGTATAAAAGCTAAGCTGCAGTTGAATGTACTAAATTCAACTAGAGATCACATATTTTGTTCACTCTCTTGAGTCGTATTTCGTCATGACTGAGGGTCGTGACTCCCCGGCAGATTTTATTCGTTAGAGGAGTTTTCTTGGGCAGATACATCGTGGTGGGCGCCCAGGTCCTTCCATGGAAGACACATATCTTCGGCTATTATGGTCCTCAAACATGTCGGTTTCCTCACGATGTTTTCCTTTACTGCTAAGCGTGTGCAAATCCACACATAATTTGAAAATACAAGTCATTGGTGTAGGGCCGGATTCGAACCAGGGTGCGTCTGGATGAAAAGCAGACACTGGAACCGCTTCGCCACACTCGCTTTTCATGTTTATTATCTTGCGAGCTCTAATAAATGTTTTAATTAAACAATAATAAATTGCAGGCAAAATTTTCTATCATTTTGGAGTGAATTAATCTAATTTTCATAAATTCTCTCTTTCTATTCGAGTCGTTGGAATTCCTCATTACTGAGGGTCGTGTCTCCCCCGTTGAATTTATTTATTGGGGAGTTACTTGCTATTACTAACTACTGTCATGAATTCGCTCTAGTATAGTAACATATCTTCAAAACACATATGTATATATGTTGTACCCAACAGAAGGGTCAGAAGACTCTGAAAGTTTTATGTGAAAAGTTCGGGACAAGAAGCTTTATAGGGTGCTTTAAGCACTTAATGCCAACTGCAAAATTTTTGCTTAATATGACTTACGACTTCCGGTTGATGGATCCTTTCCTATATGCTTGAATGTGTTAATATTCAAAAATAAGGGTTTTTAATTTAAATATTAGATATTTTTTTAGTATATGCTAGCTACTTCGGTTGCATAAAGAAGTAAAACTTGCATCCCCTATTTCATCCCTTTCAAAGCAGCATTTCCAAAAATCCTTTCTTAGCGGATGCCTACGTCATAACATCTACCTGCATGCCAAATTTCAGCCCGATCCGTCCAGTGGTTTGGACTGTGCGTTGATAGATCACTATATCATTCAGTCACCTTTAAGTTGTATATATCTAGACTAGTAAGTGCTCGCGGCTTCGCTCGCATGAAGAAGTAAAACTTGCATCCCCTATTTCACCCCTTTAAAAGTGGAATTTCCAAAATTCCTTTCTTAGCGGATGCCTACATCTTAAAATCTACCTTCATTCTAAGTTTCAGCCCAATCCGTCCAGTGGTTTGGGCTGTGCGTTGATAGATCACTATATCAGTCAGTCAGTCAGTCAATCAGTCAGTCAGTCACCTTTGAGTTTTATATATATAGATTCGCTATGCTCTATGGTTTTACCAAATTAATCCTGGATAAAACGTAGCCTATTAATCCAATACTAATTTACCTTCACACCAAATCTTATTCAAATCGATTCAACCGTTTGATCATGACGAGGTAACACATACAGACACACATACAAAAACTTTAGCTTTTATAATATTAACATTTATTCATGGAATTACTAGTGGATGTCAGCGGGTTCGCTTGCATTGTTTCGAAATCAAAAGTAGCTTATTTCACTCTAACTTTATTGCATAAATCACAAAGATCTGTCACTCTAATGCGGCCTTAAGGCGGAACAAACAACAAGTAACTTATTTTTGTTTTTAAGTTTTCGTATGATATATTTTGAAAGCAAGCATGGCTCGGTGGTGGAAGTATTTGCTTATCATTTGACGCATCTTGGTTCGAATCTGGTCCTTACCAATGATTGATTTTATCAAGTTATGTGTAGATTTGAACTCGCTTAACGATGAAGGTAAACATTGAAGAAACCGACATGTTTGAAGACCACAAAATCTAAACATGTCATCATCATTGGAAGGACCTGGGCGCCCACCACGATGTATCAAGAGAACTCCCCTAACGAATTATTTCTGCGGGGTAGTCACGACCCTCAGTCATGAGGAATACGACTAATGAAGAGCATTTCATTTCTAAAAACAACAACACCTACTTAACTACTTAAAGACGAAAACTGTGTTGCAGCTTTTGTCGTTAAGTAGTTAAACTAAGCAGTAACTTTTAATATTTTACAGTCAACAACAATTTAAGTAGGTTTTAACGGGCGCTAAGTAGTAAGTTACGTTAAGTTTAAGTTAAGTAGTTAACAAGCCTTCTGGTACTTACTTAGTTGCTTACCCAATGGGATCGGGTATCGGTTCAATTTGTGTCTTCTTGCGTCTTCTGTCTTGCGTGTCATAAATTAATATCTAACTCTTCTAAAAACATTACGAAAATCTAATCAATGCAAACCTGTAGCTTAATTAATTATTAAAAGACAGAAATATTATAAAATACAAATCATTTATTAGTAATAACAATTATAAATAGGTATCTGTTTTGTTTGCGAATCGTATTGATTCTGCTTTTAAACTGTACTAACCTAATTTAGTTTACCTAATACTAAATTTAGAATCTCGTATTTCTGTAAAAGTGAAATGTATAATTTCTTATCAGAAATATATATCTAAAACCATAAAACCATAGATAAACAAAATACGCATAATCACAGATATTTCAGAAATAAAAATATGCAATCATTTTAAGTGATTTCTTATTTCAGGCCACAACAGAATGACAGATCATCGTGATTTTTGTGTGGTAATAGTCTAAGTTCCTCTACTTTTAATCTCGAGACAACAGACACTAGTTACCAAATTAGAAGAAAAAAACCGATACACTGTATTATATTACATGTATTATAATTTTATTGTACTATTTACAAAATAGAGTATATTGTTATATTCGGGAAGCAATGATACAACCGTTTTCTTAATATCGGGCTAGATGGCTCTATCTATGCGATATCTTGGAATATTTATGTACTTAATGTGAATAACTCTGTATAAAGCTTGGATCGATTGATTGCTTAGTTACGGTCCCTGAGAGCTCCAGCAACTTGGATTACTTACTACCAACAAACATACTAAAGGAACTGTTATAAATCAAATATTTAATCTATCAATACTAATTTTGTTCTGACTTGACAGAGGCCCTTAGGGCGGCTTATATTATGATAAACACCAGAGTTGGCCACTCTCATTCGATAGGAAGGAAGGAAATTCGTTCTAAAGAAATATGAAATTTCTCAATATGGGTTATGTGAATGAATTACTTTATTTTTCTTCTTTTTTACACAATCTTGACGGTCAATTGTTTTTTTTTGTTTTTTTTTTACCGTCGGATAGGCTCGTTTATACTAATTGTTCATAAAAATGTGCTGCTACGGGAATCGAACCCACATCTATACTTGGAAAGCTACAAACTTGAAACTTTTCCACTATGCTAAAAAATGAGTTTATGGATGAGGTCTGCACAAGATCGACGCAGCTGGCACATTCAAAGAGAGGCCTATGCCCAGCAGTGGGATAGAGAAGGCTGTGGATGATGATGATGCTGAGAAAGCTAAGATTATAACTAATAATAAACAACTTAATTATTAATTAACTTAATATAAAGCATAGATTGATTGCTAAGTTACGGTCCCTGAGAGCTCCACCTAACCTGGATTACTTACTACCAAGAAATATACTATGGGGAATGTTATAAATCAAATATTAAGTATATCAATATTAAATTTGTTATTAATATAACATTAGGATCTTGAGAATTAATTTGAAAATTAATTAATTAATTTAAATATTGCGCTAAGATTATATGTGTGTTGATTGTTATTTACTTCTTTCTTACTTAATGTAATTAGCATGTCCGAGGCCCTTAGGCCAGCTTGATAAACTCTCGACACCAGAGTTGGCCACTCTCATTCGATTCGAAGAAGAAGAATGTACTTAATTGGTGTTTTACCGGAATGGAAATAGATTAGACCATGGATGACCTATTTTAATCTTATTTAAACGGTAGCACTGCCTTGTTTGTTAATAATCATTTTGTGATTGAAATTTTGAGGTAGGTATATTTTTTTTATCACGAAATAGGCCCACACTTGACTACAATGATGTTAAGCACCACTGTAGTCTTAGATGTAGTACTTAAACCTATTTACTCTATGGTATATTTAAGTTTTTATGGCTATAGCTTAATTCCTGAAGCTAGTTAGTTTAGCTTAGTTTGCGCTAACTTTGATAGAAAATTACGTATTTAGCGATAAGATGACATAGACAGACTCTACGCTACCCCTACTTTGTGAGTGTGTTTGTTTGTTACACATAAACAAAATTTCAAGTGTTGCTTTACCAGCATTTTTGGCTTCTGTCCACGGTACTTACGAATTGGTCCAAAAAATCCTCGCACCCGCTTTAGGCCCGTCTGGCGTAGTTGTAGTTGCGCATACGGACGAAGCTAAAAATGCTTGGCGCCTGGCCTGTCCGAACACCGATTTCCCTACAACACCTCGTTCCCAGAGACTGTGGGATCGGCCGATCAGCGAACTAGCACGGAAATCACTTCTCGATACGTGTACTAGTTTCGCGGATCGCGCCCGTATCCTTGCGGTCAGTGTGTGGGAATCCGGTCTTTGGTTGCAGGCCATGCCTTCTTTTAATACAGGAAACCTTTTAGACCCGACAGCTTTTCGACTCGCGGTTAGTTTGCGTTTGGGTGCGAGGAGCTGTGAGCCGCATCGCTGCCAGTGTGGTACTGATGTCGACCAGCTCGGGCACCACGGCCTCTCATGTTCGAGGAGTGCTGGTAGAATTAGCCGCCACGCTAGTCTGAACGACATCATTCGCCGGGCTTTTTCCACTGCCAATGTTGCAGCTATGCTCGAACCGAGCGGCCTAGCACGTGACGATGGAAAAAGACCTGACGGTATGACTCTTGTGCCCTGGAAGTTGGGTCGGCCCCTTGTGTGGGACGCAACTTGCGTCGACACATTGGCGCCGTCTCATCTGTCTTTGACACGGTGTCGGGCTGGAGCGGCGGCTATTATTGCCGAGCATCACAAGAGACGCAAATATGCTAACCTCGGCCGAGGTTACATATTTGAGCCTTTTGGAGTCGAGACTTTGGGGCCGTGGGGTCCGGGAGCCCATACTATTTTCCAAAACCTCTCGGAGCGCTTGGTTGACGCGACGCATGACCAAAATGCTGGCCTTTTTCTGGCTCAACGTATCAGCATTGCCATCCAGCGTGGTAATGCGGCCAGTATGCTGGGCACGCTGCCCTCTGGTAGTGGGCTGGAGCACTTAGATTATCTTTAGGCTTTTCTAAAGATTTTCTAAGTGCCCCTATTTGTAGTAGTTAGAAGTAGAGTGTTTAGTTTTTCTTTCCTTGTTTTTATATTTTATTATTGTAAATAAAGTTATTTAGTATTTCTTGTCAACAGAAAAAAAAAATCAAATATACTTTATTGTACACCAAAATAAAGATCAAGAATTAACATAAAAAGGTGGAAGGTAATCAGGGACATTGGGCGTGTTTTTGTGTTTACAAACTAAAACATTGCAAAATTTACAAAATAAACCATCATTGTAACAGCAAAATTTATCAATTGTCTATTCGAAATGGATTACGAACAATCAAACGAATCGCAATTTAGGAATCGAATCAGCCATCCCAAAATAACGTTGTTATTTTACACTCCGTCACATCTAAAGCTCGTTTCATCTATTTACTCAGCAGGTACCAGGCTGACATAAATACGAGGAGTAAACTCCCAATATCCGGTAACGCGCGGGGAAATCGTGTCGCGTCCGGGTGGAAAATTGAATTGACGGATTCTCCCGTTCCTAGTTGCCTGGTACATGTGCTGGGATTTTTTAGACTTTTTTTTGTTATTTGCGATTTTTTTCTATTTTTAACCGATTTCAAAAAAGGAGGATCAAGTCTTTTGAAAGTTTTTTTTTTGTATTCGATCGAGTTCTTTTTCGTTTTCTAATTTGAGAGAATACGATAAGTCATGCTAATTCTGACTCTTTGTGATATACTCGTAGGGGCAATAAATGAACACCTAAATATGATCATCGGTCTCAGCCATACTCAAGCTATAATTAGTTATGATATAGACTGATTCTTTAGATTTTAACCGTAATGATTGCTTACCATCAGGCGAATTACGGTCAAGTGCAAACCCATTCCTTGTATGAAAATACCTATTTTTTTATCCACAAAAACCTCAGAAAATCATTCAGGCTTGTGTATGTAGGTACATACAAATATTTATGACCAACAGCAATCACACACAATTACTCATTCATAATATCAAACATGGTATTGTCCCTATTCACAGAGGTTCTGATTCGCTCGCATAATCCCCTATTCATTCTGCAAATAGTCCCGTATAAATAGCCCGTGACAGATGGGTCCGATAGATATTCTATCGAGGCTCAATTTACCCTTTCAGATTATGGTGCCCTGGTACTTTGGATCGTTATTGTGTTCACACAATGTTTGTTAAAATCGCGTTTATTCAAACAAAAATAATTAATTCATTTTAAAAGTACATACATTAAATTAATTATTTTTCTTAGAATTTCTTCTAGTGATGCTTAATTAATTAATTTACAAAAAATCAGAATTCTAGGCCTTTAGTTGCTTGCAGTGACAACTTCTAGTTTTAAACATCAAAATCACAAATGCCTAAATTACATGTTACTGAAATTGTGCTTTTAACGTGTTAAATTTCGTGTAAAAAAGTAAAAGAAAAACAAAATTAATCCACAAGATATATAGGTATAAAAGTAAGATATCGTCCAAACTCGTCTTCAAAAAGTGAAATTAATTTTATCATAACGCACATAGTATATTATTTGTACATGAAACGTAAACGAACTATACAAGTCACACTAAACAGCGCTCTCAGAATATGAATATTTCAACTTTTCCGCTAATGTTTTGTACATACTCAGGGGTAACTATAAACTAATACATTACGGAATACTCGATGTTTAATACTCACAGTAACAGTATAAAAAAGGATTGCAATAAGTATTACATAATAAGAAAAATTTGTTGCGTATGTTACTTAATTCGAGTGTATCCTAATTCTCGTGTCAAGGGTTTTTATTCCACCCTAGAAACCTCTGATATAGATTTATTATTGTACTGTAGCAGAAGCTTACAGAATATAGGCGTATGAGCACTGTCAGAGATTTTTGTAATACATATGTTTTTTAGAACTTTGCTATTATACAAAACATACATATCTTCAGAGAACTTTATACAAAATATCTTTATATTCTGCGCAATCGTGACATCATTAATGACAGATATACATGCAACATGAGCTGTAGAAAAAAAAATAACTAAAAAATCTGCCACAATATTAGTCATTCTACGACATAAGTTATGTCATAGCATCGTTAAGAAACTAGTAGGTAGTGATGATGATGATGATGAGTAGGTAGTAGTAAAGTAGTAATAGGTAAGAAAATGATGTACAAAGTAACCTCCCTAGACTTTACCCCTACATTTGGAGCCCTAACTAATTCATAGTGCGACCAGTTTAGTGGCGTCTCTAGGGCCTCACTACAAAACTACAATCCTTGTGTTAAGGCCGGTTGTACCAGGGGGGTGACACTTCAACGTTGGTGATGAAAAAAAAAGGTTACACATTAGTGTATATTTTGCGTAATGAAGCAGGGTTGCTTCTCAAATGCTTAAGCTATCTCATTGAAGTAACATTGTCTTAAGTAACTTTGGGGATGATAGTGAATGATTAAAAAAGTCGTACCAGACTATTCAATCAGAGTAAAAATGCAGAAAGATTAATAAAATAAAATTTTACCAAAAATGGTTAAATTCATTAGAGCAGTTATATACGAGTAGGAATTATTCGTAGTTTTTTAAAGGAGCCAAAACTAATATAAATATTATTCCGTTAAACATTGGTATATCTTAAATTAAACTGATTTTTTGTTGTTCTGTCTATACTTCCTCCGACAATGGCTGTTGACATTACTAGACTAAACATATTGCTTAGCAAGGCTTAAGCTATGAAAATTAATTAACCCAAAATATTATGAAATTTTATCAAAGGCGACATCAAAACGCAATATCACAATTTAACACTCTCTTAAAAAATATCACTTTATTATTAATTCTATAAATATGCCCCATACCTAATAATAAAACGCACCTTCTACCCCACATCCTATTCCATATTCTGCCGGCTGTCCCTGGGTCGATATTTGAGCTATTTTTAACGTAAAACTAATATTGTTTCAGTGTATGATAAACGAAGTACGCTACAAATACATCTCGAATGTTCGATTTGTGTCGAAGAAAATTTATGGGTTTTCTAGAAATATCTCTCTCCAATCGTATTTCCTTGTGACTGAGGACTCGTGACTTTTCACCGCTAAGTGAGTGCAAATCCACACTTAATTTGAAAATACAAGTCATTGGTGTAGGGCTGGATTCGAACTAGGGTGCGTCTGGATGTAAACCAGGCACAGGACCTATGAGCCACACTCGCAAAATAAAACAAATTTAAAATAATTCCATTTAGAAAGTCATGCTACGAGTACTTCATAATAATATTAAGAAAAATATAAGTTTAAAATTATACATTTTTAAATAATCAAACACTTATTTTATTACATCACATATTTTATGATATCAATCAATAGTAAAAAAACTGACAAATAAAAATAAATAAATATTTCAGGACATATCACACAGCGCCATCTAGCCCCATACTAAGCTTACGCTTGTATCATGGGTACTAGATAACGGATATAATACATAATATACTTTTTCTTTTGTAAATACATACTTATTATACATAGAAACGACCAGACTTAACACAAGTAATTACAAATTTTAATATTGAGAATTACTTGTGCCAAGCGGGAATCGAACCCGCACCCCTAGATTAGAAGGCAGAGCCACTACCAACTAAGCTAACGGAGCAGTCAAATAATCCTACATTATATAATTCTAAGCCTATTATGGTGATAATGTTTTATTTTCTAATAAACACCTGTACCTATTCTCATAGTTATATTTCCTTAACGCGTCCATGAATAACAGAATGTGTATAAATAATTGAATTATTACTGCTCACATATACACTTGTGTTATAAAGGGTTAGTTGTGTCTGAGGTACTGGTATGTCACCACTAATGTTAAGCTACTGCCGATGCGGCCAGTCTTTGGATTGGTGATCATATTATTTAGACGTTTTCGTGGAAACTAAGTACTCCTCTGATTAAATTGTCAGCCAGCTTGTTGGGCATAGTACGGTAGTCATGAAGCTACAGGCCTTAAGGGCGGTCTGAATACTCTCAACACTAAGATATGACCACCCACTCTTATACAAAAATCCAAGCTAAGTGCTACAGTTCAATTTTGCATTATTTTTTTTATTGTAGGGTAAACATGGATGTAATTAGTAAGTACTACCTACTCTGTTATTTTGCTTTTGAGTTATTATCTATACGTCATATAATAAAGCTGTAACCGGTCGGTGTCTGTACAATGAAAATAATTGAAAAAAAAAATAGTT
Organism: Macaria liturata; assembly: GCA_964023185.1. Classification (NCBI taxonomy): domain Eukaryota; kingdom Metazoa; phylum Arthropoda; class Insecta; order Lepidoptera; family Geometridae; genus Macaria; species Macaria liturata. The sequence continues at coordinate 11,939,995 of OZ026814.1, read as the reverse complement.
AAGGGTCATTGATGCAATAGAACATAAAAATCATGTTTAAAAAAATCTTTTTGTCTGTTTGTCTGTCGGTATGTTTGTTCGTTATAGACTCGAAAACGGCTGAACCGATTTGTCTACGGTTTTCACTAACATATTGGTGCATTTTTAACTTAACATTTAGTGTTTATTTCATCGGTTTCAATCGGTTCGTAAATAAAAAAGTTATGTTCATTCTAAACCAAGTGGTCATCGATATCCGCTGCCTGCAGCCATTTTAAAGATTCGTGTTTGTCGACGCATGAACTAGATGGCGCTGTATTTAGTTTTTATCTCAAAATAATGCGGGCGAAGCCGCGGGCGCCCACTAATTTAGAATAAATAATCAACCTATAAATTTCCCAACGCAGGAATTGAACTTGCTTCGAACTCCCGGCTTGCAAAGCATCTACACCACCACTGTGCTATCGTAGTAACCGAAACATTTGATCGTCTACAAAACCCTGTGTAATGAATATATTAGTAGTGACATCATATAGGTACTTACTTGTATATAGCTATAGATACTTAACGCGACCTAATAAAAAGGGGAACGTGAAGAATTAATGATTAGGTAAAGAACAGAAGTACCAAACTAACCAGTTGTACGTTAGTGTTTTTATAATGTTTTTTTTTTTTTATTTGATTTCGTAACGTGTAGAATAATTTTGATATCTGTATAGACATAAACATGAATATGAAGTGACTTTATAAGTATTTCAATGCTGGCTCTGATCTATTTGGTTTCAATCAGCACAATCGATTAGGTTTTAATATTTTCAGTGTGTAGCTAATTTTATATTTTATACTCAGTCCTAATTATTACAGTTTTTCAAATAAAATTATTTTTATAATTATTTTATTTGAACTTAAAATTATATTAAATTACTTCAAACACCGAGTCAATATTTTTTATTACTTATAGGTAGGTATTTCTCATAGAAATTTAACAAAACTAGTTATTTTTTAAATAAAGTTTCACCTCTACGCTTTACCTATTCTCTTGACTACTGTCTAGTTTACTCGTAGGTTAGTTAATTGAAAGCATGTCTTACCTACTTGTTTATAACGCGTTGTATAGTAGGTAAGGATATTATGTATAGGAGAGGAAAGTTACTGTGAAAAGTTTGAGTAAGATAGCTTTGAGAAGCTTTGAGTGCTTTAATGTATGGTTAGGAATAGTGTTTGAATTCTTTGCTATAATTGTTAATGATTTTTATAACAATTTTAAAAACAATGAAATATGTACTAGACTCTCTCTCTCTTTCACTCGTATTTTCTCATGACTGAGGGTCATGACTTCCCCGCAGAACTAATTAGTTATGTGAGTTCTCTTGGGCATATGCATCGTAGTGGGCGCCCAGGTCCTTCCACGGGTAACACATATCCTCGGATTTTGTGGCCCTCAAACATTTCGGTTTATAAACGATGTTTTCCTTCACCATCAATGTACTAAACTAGAGCTGCATAATATAGGCTTACCTAAACAAAGTCACCAAAACCTTGAGGAGAAGTGACATCGCTATTGCAATGTACAGAAATAGACCGAGATACATTGTCTGTATGGAGGTCGCGATGCCGGCGCCATTTTGGAACTGCATTTCCGATTTTAGACTGATAAGTTACTGTCTGTTGTGTTTTGAATACATTGTAAAGTAATCTAAGTTGTCCAATACCTGTCGACCTACTGTGACCTTGTTTTAAGTATGGTATTAGGTAGGTCTATTGTTGACAGTTTTTTAACTGCTTCAGGGGCTTGTGATGCCGCTTGACAACTATTTATGTATTTTTCTATTGCCCTTTCTGATTATTGATTGCGAAAAACATATCCATCTTTACAAGATTACCTGAAAATAACCTGAAAATAAAATAACAACATGTTGTACTTTGGAAATTGATTACACGAGTATAAAAAACACAATTCTTTAATAAAAGAATATACCTATATATGTTGGTTAGTTAGTCTGATTGTTTCGCTTTCACGCCGCAACGGAGCGACAGATCATCATGATTTTTAACCGAATTCAAAAATAGGAGGCCTTTTGAAAGTTTTTTTAGTAGTATGTTACTCGATTACTCCGTTATTTATGAACCGATTTCAATCATTATTTTTCTTATTGATAATAATTATTGACAACACAAATTATAAAAAAAATATTAGTTAACAAGGCTTATTTGCTACTTTTTACCCCAAACTAACCAAATCCACATGGAACCACTACTACCAAGTAAATATCTCCCCACAGAATACAGAGTACATTGGATCACGTTTGGGATAGTTTTCGCTTTCGGTGTAGTTTATGGGAGACCGAGATAGTTTTTCGGGTTGAAAAATGGACCGACTTGTTGGAATATATGGGGTACGGGTTAAATTCATTTGGTGGGATGAACTTTTGAATAGGATAAATACACTTTTCATGAATCCAATGGGTTTTAATGGTGAGGGAGATGGAAATCTAGTTAATTTTTTTTAAAAAGGTACTAAGCTTGTGTACGTTTCACTGCACATCTCCTGTCTGACATTTAGACTTGGATGCTTCTATTTGTTGAAGACACTTTAAAATTTAAGTTCCGACTGTTAACTTTCAGTGAATGTTAACTGAAACTAGAACTGTTAACTGAAAGTAGATTTTTTAATTCATAATCATAAGCGCATATATTCTTAGTTATAAATGTGACTGGCCTGTTAGCTTAGTTGGTAGTGGCTCTGCCTTCTAATCTCAAGGGTTGCGGGTTCGATTCCCGCCTGACACAAGTTTTTATGCATTTTAAAAATGTATAATTTCTTGTGTTGAGTCTGGTTGTTTGTATGTATAATAAGTATGTATTTACAAAAAGAAAAGTATATAAGTATTATATCCGTTATCTAGTACCCACGACACAAGCGTTTGCTTAGTGTGGGGCTAGATGGCGCTGTGTGCAATGTCCCGAAATATTTATTTTAATTATTTATTTTTAATGCAACAAAGTTTTATTAATTTATGTTTCTTGTTTATACCACTTGAATAGAATAAAATGAAAGCAAACTGTCTCTTTACCACGTCAGAGTAAGGAGCTTAAAACTTCAGCCTTCATTTCCCGTTTCATCAGCAGACCATTGAAAACTGCGCTACTTTGATATAAACATACATTATGTACTAACATACATACATACATGCACATAGATAAAAATATGACATAAAACTGTAATGGACTGGCTTAAAGCGTGCCATTTTGATAACGCGCGAAACAGTTTCTAATAAAATTAGCTTTATACTGTTACAAAACTATTTTACTATACCTAACTACTTATACCTAGGTGGCATGACCCAAATAAAACGAAGAGAGACACATTAAATTGTTGTTTTATTTATAATATAGGGTAATGCACAAGTAAGTTTTACAAATTCAGGTAGATGGGAAATAGTTGTATACAATTGAAATTAATTAAATTAAATTAAGATATACCGGCTCGGAAGGATCCGGGTAGCATATTACAGTATTTAACACATTAAGAAATAGATTTATAGAAATTATATTAATGGAAGAAAGTTAAGTTACCTCGGCTCGGAAGGATCCGGGATAACAGTTTACAGGTTTACAATTAAGTTACATATGGAACGGACTTAGGGATAACTCATCGAGGTGAACCTTGGAAATTAAGTTATGAAAATTGGTTGGTTTTTTACACTAGTGACTATGGTATGACCCAATCGCATATTAAATTAAACCGGAGGCTATAACTGAGGAATTGATTTACGGTACCGTGAGGGTGGAGCGTTACCACTTGGCCGATCACCACGTGGTGCAGGACTGAGCCGGCGCGGACCAGAGGCTGGCGGGTTGCGGCGCCAGCTCTCAGACACCGGCAGGCGATCGGCGGCAGCGGGGAATCGCGACGCAGTCGAGCACTCGGCTGGACCGGCGTCAGACAGTCGGGCTACCTTCTCGAGGTCAAGCCCCCGGGAACAACCCCTGGAATCGAGAGAAGGAAACAGCTAAAAAAATGAAGCAAGCACAAGAAGGGGTCAGGCGAAAAGAAAGATGGCGACACGTGGCTAGCACCGTGCACGGAATGCCAAAAAGGCCACGGGTCGCTGGGTACTCGAGCATGCGCTCGTGCTCAGAGCTCGTGCCTCGTCCTGCAGGATCACGTCACGGGCCGTCCCGACAGGATTCGGACGCGCCGATGACGGGAAATCTGCGGAGCACGCAACACAAAATGGCGAGATTGCGTGACATGCAATCGGAACACAACGCGAGTAATACCGCACTAAATGAAGGAAAAACGACTCACCAGTATTAATCTGGGGTTGTTCGTGGAATGTAGGAGCGCGTGCCAACAGGAACGCCGGGAAATGCCTGGGCAGCGTCCGCGAGGATGGTATTGCGGCTTCCTGGCCTGTCGTCTCGGCTTCCTCGCAGCCGGCTCCCTCCGCGTGGTGATTGGCACCGGCAGTCGTTCACTGCTGCGAGGTATTGATTTAGGACGACCGCCGAACGGAGAAAGAGGCCCGGACCCCGGCTCCACGCTATTTATTCCGACATTTTTCGTTAGAAAAAACTCAATCTGCAGTTCCACGACGGCCACGTCGATCAGATAGGGAGGAGACTGATTTTCCCAAAATCGGTAAAATCGAGGGTCGTCATAGACTAAAGACTATCGATTTTTTAGGGATGAGATAAAAGAAGTAAGGCGGAGTTACCATACTAATATAAAAGCTAAAATGACCGCCAAATTCAAAAAGTAAATCCACCGAATATGAACGTTACAATACCCCCCAACGTGCAGACAGTTTCTTCCGGAAGGAAGAAACTGTACGCTGGACCCCAGCGTATAAACATCTACAGGCTGGTGTGGGTATTGACACGGTCATATATCCAAAATCCATACGATAAGGAAAGGTGTCCCCTGACAAGAAATTATAAGAAACAAATAGTAAGCAAAGCGTAAGAAAACATTATATAAGAAAAAATTAATTAATAGTCATTATTTATAACAATATGTGTGCCGCCAGACAGCCGAAAGGCTGCTTCGGCAATAACTTAACACAAGTACTAGGCTGAGACTAGGTATAAACAGTTTCGAGCCTATTTCTAAGAAAAAAAAATTGATCAAGGAAATAATCCCTTTCAATGAGGGAAGAGATGAAAATGAAAAAACGAGAGAAAAAAAAATCTTGGCATCACCAGCACCCCAAATGTGCTGGTGAAGTGTGACTGATGTCAGAGTGGCCTACGTGGGACAACTCTGCTTCAGGTCCTTCACATGCCATTCTCCTAATATTTTGCCAGACTGAAAATCTTGTAATTCATATACCAAGTCACTCACGCGTCGGGTTACGCGACACTTGGTATATTTAGGCGCGAGCTTGGCGGTGAAAAACTTGGCCGCGTCGCTGAGGGGATAGGTGCGTTTCCACACAGTGTCGCCCACCTGGAAGCACAATGAACGCCGGGATTTGTTGTAGTGAGGGATGTTTCTCGCGTGTGATTTCGCTAATGCCTGTGAAACTGAAGTGAATGTATCCGTGAGATGTGCCAGTTGTGAAGCATGTTCGTCTCTAGATCCTATGGAAGGAAGAGTATCGGTCTGTGACTGATTATACCATGATCCGTTACATACCGGTTCCCTTCCATGGACTAAGAAGAAAGGTGTAAAGCGAGAAGACTCGTTCACTGCGGAGTTCATTGCGAATTGAATCTTGCATAGAAAGGTATCCCACGATCGGTGATCCTGACCTACAAGAATCGACACAGCGGTTACAATAGTGCGGTTATATCGCTCTACAGTGTTGACCTGTGGACAGTAGCGTGGCGTAAAGTGCATTTGAGGAATGTTGTATTTCTGGATAAGGGCCTGGACTTCCCTTCCAGTGTTCACAGTAGCGTTATCCATGATCACTGTCCGGGGAACTCCGTGGACTAGAAAGACTCCTTCCTCCAATTTCGACGCTATGTTTTTCCCAGTTGCTCTCCGTAAGGGGAATAGGAGGCAGTATTTGGTAAAACAGCAGACTACTACCAATAAATATATGTGTCCTGACCTGGAACGAGGCAACGGCCCTACTATATCTACGCTGATCATCTCGAACGGTTTTGAACAATTTTTCTGGTTACCCATGAAGCCTGGAGTTTGTTGAGAGTGAGAGTGTGAGAGAAGCAAAACTGCTGCATAGTAGAGTAGAAACTCCATATAATAAAAATGGCTAGCGACGAAAACTCGAACCCCCGACTATCTAAGCCATGGAACTCAATGAATGACGTTTCCGACGCGACATTCTTAAATAGCTCTAGTCAAAGCTTGCCTAACGACACTTTAGTGGACAGTTTTGATGATGAACAAGATAAAAAATTAGAGAAATTAAATATAGAATTACAATCTGCGCACCAAGAAATAGACACTCTCTTGCTAGAAAATAAAAAACTACTAACTGAAAATGAGAAATTGACAGAAATCGTTAATAGATACAAGACCTTAGGATTTGACAGCAGTCCAGCAAAAAATACTCCCACTAGGAAACAACCACGTCGAGGTAAAAATTGGAGTGGGCGTAACAGCCCTATTGCCCTACGTAAAAGACAGCGCACAAACATTAAGGAATTCGAACAAACGGAAGTATCAGACAGCGAACAATCGCCACACAGAGTCAATCCTGGAACTTCTAGTACTCAACCTGGTTCACCATCAACGACTAGTATTGAGCCAGAGGGAGAGCCTAAGGGAAATATAACCTATGCATCAGTAATTGATAATATATCACAAAATGAACAAATTATTTTGGAAGTGGCCGCACAAAACGAAACTATCCCGCAAATACAAAAGACACTGCCTATAAGGAAGCCAATAACACCAAAAAATCCGAACAGTACCTGCAACTACGAAAGAAACAACAATAAACATGATTTGTTTCATACATCAAACCACAGGATTCTTATTTTAGCCGATGATCAAGGCCAGCATACTAGAGTAACACTGCAACGACTACTTGGTGAACATTATGATGTCAAATGTATTTTCAAGCCAGGAGCACGTCTACAAGACATACTAAGTGGAACTGAACATGAAATCCGCGACTACACAAAAGATGACGTCATTATTTTATTGATTGGTACTAATGAAATAACTCCATATGAAATTCAGAGTCGATTGCATACATGGCTTCAATCAGTTTCAAATACTAATATTCTAATTCCAGAAGTACTTTATGGAACACACCTAAGAGAGGAAAAACTGAATTATGAGATTCAACTAATATGTAAGCAATATAAACACGTTACTTATGTAAACATGTCATACGGTGAATACAGACCAACTAGAGGTGACTTCTGTCTTAATATATGTCGCAGTACTCTGAGAGAAATCCTACACATTAGCTATAAAAATCTATACAATAAATACACACCAATGAACTGTAAAGAAATTGTTACTTTACGGACATCATGTAACGCAGATATATTAACGGAAGTAAAAAAAACAGACAAGAAAGTAGACAGATGCACTCAAACGTCGAATGAGTTTAAATTGCCCAACAATGAGATGAATACTTCAAAAAATCATTTATTTCGTATATAAGCACCTTCATGTACTACATCAGAATATTGATGGGTTGTTGAATAAGTCTGATGAACTTGTAACTAACTTACACTCTATTGAAAATAACAATACTATTATCGATATCTTATGCGTCACTGAACACAATATGATAAGCGGAGATACAAAGTACCTAAAAATCCCCAATTTTTGTCATGCCTCATCGTACTGTAGGAATAATAGAGCTGGTGGATCTTGTGTTCTAGTGCGAAACACTCACCGGTTCAAGCCTCTTGATAATTTACACAAATATAGCTCGGTAGGTGCAGTAGAATTCTCCGGTGTTGAGCTTATTGATCATAAGCTGATTGTATTATGCGTCTACAGACCGCCGAAACGCCTTAAATGTCATTACACAACATTTTTTACCAATTTACGTAAGATGCTAGATGATTTATGTTTTCAAAAGAAAAAGATCATAATTTGCGGCGATTTTAATATTGATATCCTACAAAAAAACAATAAAGTTACAGAGTTTGAGGAATTAATCAGTTGTTACAATCTTAAATTTGCCATACGTGAATGCACTCGAAAAATAAGCGGAACATGTTTGGACAATATTTTGTATAATACTAAAGGCTGCAAAGGTAAGGTGCTTGAACTTGCTCTGTCGGATCATACTGCCCAATTGCTAAGCTGTCCAGTAAAGCCAAATTTCTACATGAAATACTGGCTCATAACTAGACGTGACTACTCTGTGGAAAATGTGAATAAATTCATTAACTGTATAAAAGCACTCTCTTTCTCAGATGTATACAGCATGTCTGATCCGAATGATGCCTTTAGTGGTTTTCTTGACATATTTAACTTATTCTATGACTTATGCTTTCCATTGACTAAACGAAAAATATTTACTCGCATGCGACCAAAATGGCTGACCACTGGCATTAAAGCATGCTGTAAACGAAAACGTTCTCTTCTTTGGAAATACAGAACCAACCGAACCCCAGAAAATAAACGTAGCTTCAAAGAACTGTCCAGTAGATTAAAAAAGGTAATTAAACTGACACAAAAATCTCAAAATGAAAATTTGATAATTAACTCAGCCAATAAAAGCAAGACAATGTGGCAAATTATCAATGGGAACAATAAAACAAGCGGTACAGAGGCAATTGAACTAAAAATAAATGGTGAACTTGTTACAGACCCTAAAATGGTGACCAACCTATTTAATGATTATTTTATAAGTCAAAACCTGGACAATATAGCAGGCACTGGTCTAAATACTGAAATAAATCGTAATATTAATTCACTTTTCATGCCCCCAACTATTTCTAAGGATATAAATAAAATAATCATGTGCCTAAAAAATACTTCTAGCACTGGTTATGATGGTATCACTACGCAAATAATTAAATCAGTGTCTGAATTTATATCACCAGTATTGAGCCATATAATCAATCTGAGTATCCAAACAGGCGTTTTTCCGGATCAACTTAAAAAAACTATCATAAAGCCTCTTTTTAAAAAAAATGATAGAAATGATATAGGTTGTTACAGACCAATAGCTTTGATACCAGTATTCTCAAAAGTATTTGAAAAGGTTATATACGGCAGCGTTACGGCATTTTTTGAGAAACACAAAATATTTGCTAAGGAGCAGTTTGGGTTCCGACAAAATAAAAATATACATCAAGCTATTTACGCATTCTTGGACACAGTAATGAATAATTTGAATAAAAATATGTTAGTTTGCGCATTATATATGGATCTCACAAAAGCATTTGACTATGTGGACCACAATATACTTTTGGAAAAACTATATTTATATGGTATTCGAGGCAATGTATATAACCTGCTTCAATCGTACTTAAAAAATAGAGAACAGTGTACTCAAATAACAAAAATATGTCCTAAATCAAAAAAAGAAATAATTTATACATCCAATTTTAGAACTGTTAAGTGTGGTGTACCCCAGGGAAGCGTGTTGGGTCCCCTTCTTTTTAATATTTATATTAACGACCTACCAAAAGTTACTAATAACAAAACTATACAATTCGCTGACGACAGTACAATATTATTTGCACATAAAGATAAAATAAATATTGAGGATGACGTAAATAAAACATTGAATAATATTATTAATTGGCTGACATTAAACAAATTAAAAATTAATCTTGACAAGACAAACATAATGACATTTAGAAATAGAATAAATAAATTACATGACCTTAACATTAATTATTCAGGACGGATTATATCAAATATAGAGACAACAAAGTTTCTAGGTATTCATATAGACTGCAATTTAAAATGGCAATCACATATAAAAGATCTTACAACTAAGTTGTCTCAAAACTCCTACGCATTGTACATGCTTTCAAAAACCGTAGGCAGAGAAACAGTTATTACGGCTTATCATGGGAATGTCTCATCATTGCTCCGATACGGTATTTTGTTTTGGGGTAATGCAACAAACATCTCATCAGTATTTATTGCTCAAAAAAAGTGTGTGCGTGCGATCTGTGGTCTGCGCAAAATGCAAAGTTGTAGGCCTTATTTTATAAGTTTAAAAATCTTAACATTGACTTGTGTTTACATCTTTGAATGTGCGATGTTTGTACGTAATAATATCTATTTATATGGAAATCATATGAGTGATCGCCGGAAATATAGGTTGATTCAACCTGCTTGTAAATCAACTATGTTTAAAAATTGTGTTTTAAATATGGCCCCAAAAGTCTACAATCACTTGCCAAAATGTATAACTGACGTATTATCATTACAAGTCTTCAAGTATAAACTGAAATGTTTACTGCAAGCAAAGGCTTATTATACTCTTGACGAATTCTTTAATGACGATGATATATGTAACGAAAATACTTAGATTAATTGTAAGTACTTAGATTAATGGTTTTGCATGCCGATGGCTGAAATGTGGCGCTCTTAAATAATTGTAAGACCTTTTATGTACCCATGTTTCGCAGACCAATAAATGAATTTGAATTTGAATTTGAATTTGAATTTGTTTTTGTGGGATTTTATAAGCGGCGCAAGTCTCGCACGAATTTACGAACTTAGAAATGTCCGAGTACATGTTAGGCCAATAGTATCTCAAGGCTATCTTGCGATACGTTTTAAAAATCCCGAAGTGAGGCGAAGTGGTCCCCGCATGGTACTCCTTCAAGATGTCTTGCCGTCTCTCCATAGGAACTACTTCTTTCCAGTCAAAGTGGGGATCACGCTGACCCTTCGTTTTTGAATACCTCCACAGTGAAGAGCCCTGTAATATGAAGTTAGGGCACGACTGAGGGAAGCGAGAAACCTTTTCTACCAGCTTAATGTACCACGGGTCTGTTGGAGGCGGTGTCAACTCAGCAAGGGGTACTGCTCTGCTTAAAAAATCTGGGACGGTGTTGAGCGCCCCTTTCCTATGTTCTATTGTGAAGTCATAAGGAGACAATCTACAGCCCCAACGTGCTAATCGTCCGGTGGGGTTGGATAGGTTAAAGAACCATTTTAAACTGGAATGGTCGGTTATGACTTTAAACTTCTCACCTCCTTCTAGAAAAGGACGGAAATATTCGACTCCGAATACTACTGCAAGGGCTTCCCTTTCGGTGGCCGAATAATTGCGTTCCGCTGAGTTCAGCGACCTGCTGGCATATGCAATGGGATGTTCATTACCGTCGTCGTCTTTTTGTGTCAAAGTTGCGGCGATTCCGTAATTCGATGCGTCACAATGTACAGCGAAGGGTTTGTCAAAGTTTGGACATACTAAAACCGGTGCGGAAATTAGAGCGGACTTCAAGTCGTTAAAAGCTTGGTCAGCCTCTTTCGACCATTTAAATGGAGGGGCTGTTTTCTTTGTGCTCGTTAAAGCATGTAAAGGGGCAGCTATGTTGCTGAAGCCCTTGATGAATCGCCGATAATAGGAGGCAATACCTAAAAATCTTTTCACCTCTTTTTTTGAAGTTGGAACGGGGCATTCAACGATGGCTTGAGTCTTGGCTGGATCTGTGTGCAAACCCTGCTCGTTCACTATATAGCCGAGGTATCTAAGTTCCCTACGAAAAAACGACGACTTAGGCAGGTTAATGGTGAGGTTCGCTGACCGTAGCTTTTCCAGGACTCTATTTAATACTTCCAGGTGCCGTTTGAAGGTGTTGGTGGCAATGATTATATCGTCCAGATATACGAAGACTTCATTGCCGAACTCTGGGCCGAACAGGCGATCCATGAGACGCTGCTGGGTTGCTGGAGCGCCTTTCAGGCCAAAACACATGACCCGGAATTGAAACAGGCCTCGACCTGGAACTGTGAAAGCAGTTTTCTCTTTGTCCTGGAGAGGGATTTGCCAGAATGCTGATTTTAAATCTATCGAGCTCAAAAACTGAGAATCCCGAAGCTGGTTCAAGATGTGAGAGATGTAGGGTAAGGGGTAAGCGTCGCCCTTGCTCACTGCGTTGAGTTTGCGGCTATCTAAACAAAACCGAAGCTCTCCGCCTGCTTTTGGTGTGAGTAGAACTGGATTATTCCATTCGCTGCTGCTTTGTTCCACTACTCCCATCTCCAACATCTCGTCCAGCTGCCGGTTGAGCTCCTTCAGACGAGCTGGGGACATACAGTAATACCGTTGTTTGATGGGAGGATGGTCCCCCGTGTCGATGATGTGTGAAACCAACGATGTCTGTCCTAGACCCTTTTCTTCAAACGAAATTTCCTTAAATTTCCTGATAAAATTTTCTGCCAAAGTGCGTTGGTGAAGATCTAGGATATCCCAATGTTGGATGTGGGAAGCCGTCGAGACAGTTGAAACCTGCTGGACGTCTGTTGTTGCCGGAAAAAGTTCTGGTGCAATGTTAAAAGCTCGCCAGAAATTAACCCCTAAAATAATGGGTGTCGTAACGGCTGGAACAACATGAAAGGTTATAATTTTTTTTACGTCTTTATAAGTGACGAGAAGATAAATAATTCCCTCCACGGGCTCGATGGCTCCGTTTGCAGCCTTAACGAAGCGTGCATCCGTGTCTAAGCAGGGTTGCAGCGTGGCTCCCAAGTTCAAAAAAATGTCCTTTGTAGAGCCCCCTAGAACAGAAATATATGCGCCTGAATCTAGTAACCCAGAGTAGTTAGAGTCAAATATCTGTATCGTTAGGTGTGGTCTGTCATCTGGAATGTTCTCAAAATGAATAGAGTCTAACAGAAAATATTTTAGGTTCCTTCTGTTGACTGCATTCTTGGTAGACCGGAAGGAACCGATGCCTAGTTTTTTTGACGTTCCGTGTCGCGTTGAGACCTCCAAGGGCGACTGCTTTCTGCTGGTTGTCTTCTCCTGCAGTCGGGACAGTTACTGGAACGAACTCCTTTTCAAATTCAAATTCAAATTCAAAATTAGCTTTATTGTGTACCAAAATAATATAAACATACATAACAAAAGGACATAAACTATGGATATATACAAGTAGGTATCTCTTTGTCATTGTACAGTATTAATTTTATTTGTATATTATTTGTATATTATGTTTATTTGTAATAACTTAGCCTACTTAAGAAAACTATGCTTACCTAGGTATTATTACAGAAGTTCACATACAAAGTTAACCGCATTCACACAACTTTAAATGTTTGGTCACGATACATAGGTTTACGGTAGTAACATCGATTACAATTTTCTGTAATTTAATTTTAATCACGAAAACAAAAGTTTGTTTTAAGGTTAGTGAACATTGGCTATGTGTGTATGCAAAAAGTCATACCACCTTCCGAACTAATCCGAAGATTGTATCTCGGCCGACGGCGACCCTCTCGCACACACTCAGCGCGTTAAAAGATAGGACGACAAGGATAGTCAATTATGTTTCGTACGAAGTAAAAAGAATATGTAAAAATCGACGACAATATTTTTTGTTGACTGTTAGTTGATATTAGATAATATATTTAACATCTAGTGATTACAAGACTTTGATACAATGTTAATTTTTAAAACAGTAGTAGGTTAGGTACTTAGTTACTTTCTATTTATATATATAATATATATATATGATGAACTGTTATCTAAAAAAGTTAGTGTAGGTATATATAATTTTATTTGTGTAGTGTTTAGTACTTAATTTATTTATTGCGCAATGAATATTCGAATTTTTAATGATTTATATCTGCTTTATAGATTCTATTATGGATTCAATATCTTGATATGACCGAGTTTTGATACTTTTCTTTATAGTTTTTTTAAATTGGTATGCACTAAGTGGCTTTAAAGTAACTGTTTGACTTATTTCATTGTACATGAATGGGCCTAAGAAACTTGAGAAACGTTGAGCAAAAGCCGTCCTACATGAGGGGATAGCGTAGACTTTATCAGTTCTTCTCATATCTTCCTTTTGTTGGGAAGGGATGCAATGTTGATCTAGTAATATTTTGGTTAAGTAACTCTGTCTTACAGAAAGAATAGGAAGTTCTTGATATAGTTCATAAGTAGGGTAACGTCGTGGTTTAAATAGCATTACTTTCAAAATTGCTCTTTGGGCTCTTTCTGTTGAAATTAGTATTGTTTTGGCGCAACCTCCCCAAGATGAAATACAATATGTCAATATTGATTGACATAATGCATAGTAGACACTAATAATTTGATTGTTATCACATACATATCTAAGAGTTTTGAAAACAAATAGGAGTTTTCTGACACGACCCGTTAGTGTTTGTGTGTGTGCTTTCCAATTTAGTTTTTGATCTACAGTGACTCCTAAATATTTTATTTGATTCGTTGACGATAGATTGGGACATTTACAAATTTCATTGTCTTTGCAACAATGGGCTTTTAAAGTGATGTCTATTTCTGTAGGCTGACCAATTGATTTTATACTAAATGTAATATATTTAGTTTTTTGAACGTTCAATGTGAGTAAGTTAGTGTCCAGCCATTTGGATACTAATTTAAATCCTTCTTCTGCGGATTTATTTACATCTACCCACTTTTTTTCAGAAAAAATTAATACTGTGTCATCGGCAAATGAAATAACGCTGCCATTGGTCAGTTTAAGATCACATAATTCATTTATATATACTAGGAAAAGCGTAGGACCTAAAATAGACCCTTGAGGCACGCCATATTTAATATCAGTTTCGACACTCCAATATTCATCAATTTTTGTTGATTGTTTTCTGTTTGTAAGGTAGTCAGTAAAAAGTTTGTGTTGCTGCCCTCTTATGCCCATATTTTCCAGTTTTTTTAATAATAGTGGGACAGAGACCGTATCAAAAGCTTTAGCCAAATCTAAAAATATTGCCAAACATTTTTTATTGTTATCCAATTTATTTGCTACCGTATTAACTAGTTTATTAACTGCATCCGAAGTTGATTTGTTGTTGCGAAAGCCGAATTGATTACAGGAGAGTAAGTTATAATTTTCTAAATACCTTTCCTACCACAAGAAAAGCAAACGATTTCCTTCGAAGTGCAGTTGCTCAAGCGGTGTGTAGAGACGCGACAACGAATGCAAAACTCTTTCTGGTTATGGTCTGCCGCTGTTACTGGAGTAACATCCACTACTTCAACACGTGACGGCTGCTTGGAGTAGCAAAGGTCTACTGCTAATGATTGTGCACTAGGCCTAGAAGGCTCCTTGAAAAGAGCCGCCCTGGATAAACAATGTTCAATTTGTTTACATTTGTGTTTTAATTGTTGGATCGTGGATATCTCTTCTAAAGCGAGAGCGTTGACAAAACCTGGCCGCAAATTATAACGGACGGTCTGGAGTTTTTCAGCTTCCGGAGCAGGGGTTGAAAGTCTGGAGTAATAGTTCAGCATCACTGAAATAAAGGATGATGCCGACTCCGTCTCCCCTTGCGTTCTTTGACTAATTTCTCTTAGTAATCTCTGGTCAAAGTCTATTGGTAGGAATTCTTCTAATAGAGCGGAACGGAGTGCCGACCAACAGCTGAGTTCCGCTTTGATTCCCCTATACCAAACTAGTGCCCGGTCTACAAATAATTCTGCCGCACCCTGGAACAAAACGTCTCCAGAAATCTGTCGGGTGATGCATAATTCGTCTAATCTTTCTAGGTAAACCTTAATACACGATACGCCATTATATTTGTGATTCAGTGTGGATAAAGATTTCAGCTCCTTTGAATTTGTTGCACCTGTGTGGGAAAGTTGGGGCAAAGCCTGAGGTGGAGATAAAGACGCCTGCGGACTGGCTTCTGTTGTTTGAAAACTTGAGTGGAACGACGTATAAACGGCATCAACCCGCTGTAACAAAGCCGAAAGTTGTTCCTCTGTCTCTGCGTGTTGGTCAAGGAGCTGCTTGTCGTCGTCAACTACTACTCTGCTAAGCCTGTGGAACAAGTGATGGGCCAGGGCCCTTATTCTATTCACCCTTTTGAAGACAACTTTCCTTTGCTCGAAAAAATCGGTCAGCTCTCTCATGCCCTCTGTGACTGCCCTAATCTCAGACTCTGCGTCGCGATCCACCTCAATAACCTCGTCCGCCGGAATGTCATGAGCAAGCTGTCGGATTTGTGTTCTAAGAGCTGCCACGGTTGATTCTGGCTTGGCATCTCTTACCTCAACCTCGTAAATAAGTTCATGTTTTTGCAGTAGGTTATATGCGATTGGTCGCTCCATCTTGTAATGAAACAACAAGGTTGGTAAAAGTGGAAAGAGTGAGAGAGAGAAAAAAAAATTTGGTAAGTATGGTTGCACCGCGCTGAGTCAAAGTCCTTAGGCAAGTAGGTAATCCCAAAAAATTGTGTTGAAGGGATAGAAAGAAAGAAAACTGAGACTCAACAGCTAAATGTTAACTAACAATCTTAAAAAAAAATTATTAATAATTTTCAAACCCGAACCAATATTTACATTCACTTCAAAATATAAAGGCGATAAAATAATTTAAAGTCTCAGTGTTATATTAAAATAAATTAATGACACAACTATAACAATTTTAAAGACCGGACCAATATTTAAAATTCACCTCCAAATACCTAGGTAACAAAATAATTTTAAAATCTCAGTGTCTTACTAAAATAAATTAATGACGCAGTACAATATTTCAAAACCGAACCATCAATTATAATTCACATCAAAATATATAAGCGACAAAATAATTTAAAGTCCTAGTGTCATAATAAAAAAAAATTAATGACACAAGTTAAATACAACAATATTCAAAACCAAATTATCGTTTGAAATTCACAACTAAATATATAGTCAACAAAATAAT
Organism: Macaria liturata; assembly: GCA_964023185.1. Lineage (NCBI taxonomy): Eukaryota > Metazoa > Arthropoda > Insecta > Lepidoptera > Geometridae > Macaria > Macaria liturata. The sequence continues at coordinate 11,923,243 of OZ026814.1, read as the reverse complement.
TCAAAGTCTCAGTGTCATACTAAAATCAATTAGTGACACAAGATAAACACAACAATATTCAAAACCTGACTGAAATAAATTAATGACCAGCTACAAGTTTCTCAAAATTGAAACCTCATTTAAAATTCACATCCAACTAAATAGGCAACAAAAGTTATAAGGAAAAAAACTTAGCCTTATCAAAACACCCAAATTTCAATAAGTTGGAAAGAACATTTTAAAAACTTAAAACTTAAAAGCTTAATAATTTATTTAAGCCAGGATATCATTTGAAATTCACATGTAAGTTTATTAACAAAAGAAAATTATAAAATTTTGAATATGTCTATAAAAGATTAAGGTCATATCAAGTCACCAGTTTTAATCCCCGTCAGCCGGTGATTAATGTAAAAAAACCAGATTATTCGGGCGCCACTGTTACAAAACTATTTTACTATACCTAACTACTTATACCTAGGTGGCATGACCCAAATAAAACGAAGAGAGACACATTAAATTGTTGTTTTATTTATAATATAGGGTAATGCACAAGTAAGTTTTACAAATTCAGGTAGATGGGAAATAGTTGTATACAATTGAAATTAATTAAATTAAATTAAGATATACCGGCTCGGAAGGATCCGGGTAGCATATTACAGTATTTAACACATTAAGAAATAGATTTATAGAAATTATATTAATGGAAGAAAGTTAAGTTACCTCGGCTCGGAAGGATCCGGGATAACAGTTTACAGGTTTACAATTAAGTTACATATGGAACGGACTTAGGGATAACTCATCGAGGTGAACCTTGGAAATTAAGTTATGAAAATTGGTTGGTTTTTTACACTAGTGACTATGGTATGACCCAATCGCATATTAAATTAAACCGGAGGCTATAACTGAGGAATTGATTTACGGTACCGTGAGGGTGGAGCGTTACCACTTGGCCGATCACCACGTGGTGCAGGACTGAGCCGGCGCGGACCAGAGGCTGGCGGGTTGCGGCGCCAGCTCTCAGACACCGGCAGGCGATCGGCGGCAGCGGGGAATCGCGACGCAGTCGAGCACTCGGCTGGACCGGCGTCAGACAGTCGGGCTACCTTCTCGAGGTCAAGCCCCCGGGAACAACCCCTGGAATCGAGAGAAGGAAACAGCTAAAAAAATGAAGCAAGCACAAGAAGGGGTCAGGCGAAAAGAAAGATGGCGACACGTGGCTAGCACCGTGCACGGAATGCCAAAAAGGCCACGGGTCGCTGGGTACTCGAGCATGCGCTCGTGCTCAGAGCTCGTGCCTCGTCCTGCAGGATCACGTCACGGGCCGTCCCGACAGGATTCGGACGCGCCGATGACGGGAAATCTGCGGAGCACGCAACACAAAATGGCGAGATTGCGTGACATGCAATCGGAACACAACGCGAGTAATACCGCACTAAATGAAGGAAAAACGACTCACCAGTATTAATCTGGGGTTGTTCGTGGAATGTAGGAGCGCGTGCCAACAGGAACGCCGGGAAATGCCTGGGCAGCGTCCGCGAGGATGGTATTGCGGCTTCCTGGCCTGTCGTCTCGGCTTCCTCGCAGCCGGCTCCCTCCGCGTGGTGATTGGCACCGGCAGTCGTTCACTGCTGCGAGGTATTGATTTAGGACGACCGCCGAACGGAGAAAGAGGCCCGGACCCCGGCTCCACGCTATTTATTCCGACATTTTTCGTTAGAAAAAACTCAATCTGCAGTTCCACGACGGCCACGTCGATCAGATAGGGAGGAGACTGATTTTCCCAAAATCGGTAAAATCGAGGGTCGTCATAGACTAAAGACTATCGATTTTTTAGGGATGAGATAAAAGAAGTAAGGCGGAGTTACCATACTAATATAAAAGCTAAAATGACCGCCAAATTCAAAAAGTAAATCCACCGAATATGAACGTTACAATAGCTCATCTTATTTTCTGATATTTATATATCAAGCATGTTTTAATCAGTAACCGTTTTCTTCACTTGTTTATTTAAACAATAAATTATTACACGTAGTAACTTTTTAACGCTTACAAACATATTTCACCGTATGTAGATTCATCAACAGCACTGTCCTAACCTAACCAATTTATTCTGCGGGGGAGTCACGGTCCTCATTCATGAGAGTTTCTGTGTGTACGCACGGTTATCAGCTTTGAATAGATTACAATGGTGGCCCATTCAAAACTAATAGCCGTGTGTCAAGTGCAGTCAATTTCAAACAACGAGCAGACATATTGCCAATATTTTTGTAATGAAAAAATGTAATGAGAGGAAAAATATTTATTTTGCGACAAGAAATTAGGTACGAACACAGTTATACCTTTAAGGAAAGTAATCAGACAAAAGTATGCAGTATCTTTATCTGTAGTTGAAATGAAAATGTAACACATTTGGTTAAAAATAACCTGTGAACTTCAAAATTTTAAGATTGGACTGTCATTCCCAATGAATCTTTGGCAAGTCTTATCTTGTAATACACAATGTCTTTACATTATGTATGTATATCTACCAAACCTATCCTCTCTGTGACACGCCCGGTTGTCTATTGTTTAATGAGCAGGGGGTGCTTGGTCAGCTGATTGTAGGTTTGGTCAGCTGGGAAATGAGAAAAGTGTATGATATATGCGTTGATTGGTCAGCGTTATTTCAAATAGCTCATAGCTGGGGCTACTACTGATTTTTCAGCGACAAAATTTTAATAAAATTTCCAAAGTTCAAATCATTTGCTGTTTTTTTTTTTTATATTGAATGACTATTATTATACAATCCATGTAATGAATATTTGAAAATTTTCATTATCATAATTAATTAGTGTAATGTGAATACGTTTTAAGGCTAAATAAATATTATTGATTTTGTTTTAGATTGTAACAATAAAATACCATTTAATTTAAAAAACTAGAATGGAATTGTGATTATGTGTTCAGTAGGTATGTACAAATAAATTTATGTATTTGGCATAAAACGCTGAAATATGATATACATCATAATATACATCATTTGGTTACCAACCAATACTGTTGGTTTACGATGTTATGGACGGTAAAAAATAATCTACAATATTGTAGTCAAGCGTGAGCCTATCTCAAAAAAAACTCAAAGAATTCTGCCGATCAATAAACAAAACTCTTGTTAAAACTACAATAGTACACTACACTACACAGGTATGTGACGGAAACCTCTACTCAAAGCTTGGGAACCTCTATTGAAAAACTAGGGCAAAGGGAGCTTGATGAGATTTCGAGGTTTCTAAGATTTACTTGCGAGATGAATTTGATTGTAAATTATACGTCATAATTTAAGTGTGTAAGGTTATTTTTAAATGGGTCTAGTTTTTCAATACTGTAATTGTTTTTTATAAATTATCTGCCATGCTGCGAATACCAGCACCTTTAGTCATCGCTCAGATCTGCGAATCTGAGAAGATCTGCGCTGCTGCTGCGACGGGGTTAGTCGGCCGTTGGAGCTCGAAAGAGTGTTTTCAATAGATTGTGCGCTAGTAATTTAAGTCAGATTGACGATTGTGAATGTAAGTACTGTAAATAAGTACAGATGAATTATTATATTTGAAGTGAAATAATGAAGCTGGTGTTTAATTTATCCCTGTAAAGTAAGGGTAGTCTTACAAGTGGTACAATATATAATCAAATTCATCTCACAAGAAAATATTTATTGTTTTAGTGATGATTTACAGTGTCTCGCGTTGCATTAATTATTATCGGAATTAAAAAATATGTGTATGATCGCTTACTATAAAGCGAATTATAATCTAGTGCACAACCCAAGCGATGTAAGCAAAAAAAAGTGTTTATGAACTGCCTTAACCTGACATGGCTTGAACATCAGTGTGACACATAATATGATGTGTCCGACCACGGAAGCGCCCAAATAGAATGACTTATTTTGGTCACCCATCCAAGTAGAAAAAGTCATCAAAATTTATATTATCTTACTTTCGTTTGTTCTTCTCAGCCATGTTCCAAATATCTAAGGCCCTGTTAATATTATATAATATAATATGTTGTCCTATTTTATTAGAACCGAAGGACTAAGTAAATAGTGGAACCATTCGTGTGTGAATTCAACACGAGCGTCGAAGCCTTCATATAATCTTATTGGGTAAGATATTTATATCTGTCTATACATTTTTTCCGTGGAAGGACCTGGGCGCCCACCACGATGTATCTGCCCAAGAAAACTCCCCTAGCGGATTAATTCTGCGGGGGAGTCACGACCCTCAGTCATGAGAAATACGACTCAAGAGAGAGAGATACATTTAATAAAGCTGAAGAGGGTAAAAGTCTTAATATTGAAGATATTTAAAAAAAATATATACCTACTTACAATTAATAACAGAGCACGTTCCAACAATTTATGGAATTTAGTCTGTTTTTCTGTTAAATTAAACGCTCACAACTCAATCAAATACAGCTGAACGGATCATAATGGTATGTAGGTAGTATGAGATCTTAGGAGTGTCATAGGCTACTTTATATCCCAAAATAATGCTAGCAAGCCACGGGCGTCCACTAGTATACATATAGGTACGTGTAGTTGTTGTATTTCTACTACCTAGTAGTAGAAATATGATGGATGGATGGATGTTGTATTTGTTGATGGCTTTTGTTGAAACAAACAACTTTTCGCTTCAAACAATATCTCTTCTGTGAAAAAGCCTTTCATTTATTGAGTATCTATTATTGATATAATTTACATACGTATTACAAAAAAAACGTATTTATTAAAGAAAAGAAAGAAAAATCAGAAAAAAATTTCTAAATTATAAACACTAAGTTATGAGTTTATTGCAATTAATTTACATACACAGATAACAAGCAAGCAAGTCAACAAAATGGTAAATTGGTAATAGCATACAATTTCCGTCGATTCCGCTTACGAATCATGAGAATGGCAGACTGAAAGTCAATTTGGCAATATTTCACTCGCCAATTTCAATTAAATTCTGGATGATTATTTTAATTTAATTCTTGGAGCAACGTGAAGATGGAACACATTTGTGATAGGTTGATTTAAAAATTATAATATTTTAACCAACTTCATTTATTACCAAACAGCTATTTTTACATAAAGTTTTATATAATGTATGAGAATAATAGAGGTGAAATCTTATTACAAAACTTTTAACTATTAGTTCAGAACTTTGAAGATACCAGGTACGTTTTTGTTGTTCGAAATTTCTATAATAATATTCAATATTTCTATATCAAACTGTCAAAATGATAAATTAACGTTTCAATTAGAAGTTGACATTTTTGAACAACAAGAAAACCGACTTTTATTTCCAAAGTTCTAGACTAATATTTGAACTACGGTTTTTAATAAGACGGAATAATGCTTTCGAGATTTTCAGATAGTTATCGAGATTTCCTTATTTGTGAACTAATTATTAGTAAAGTCTTGTGTCACCTAGTGATGAAAATTTATGTAACCATTGTAAGAGATTTTAATTCTCGAATACTAAAGTACCAGCAATATTACTTCTGGAAACCATCTCTCTCGCTATCTTTGAGGCGTATTCCTCTTTAATGAGGGTCAAGGCTCCCCTGCATAATTAATCTATTGGGGTAGTTCTCTTGTTTTATATCATATGAATGTTGTTTTTATATATGTATAAAAAATAGGTTTTGGTAATTATCATGCTTCTTTCGCTCGACTAACAAGAATGTACAAAAATGCTTTACCAGGAAAACATAAAATAGGCGAAGTTGGAGTGAAACTCCCGCGGTTAAAGTTTTAAATACTTTGTCCCGTTTGAAGCCCTAATTTTGCTTACAAGCAACTTGAGTACAGGCGCAAACAAAATTGCTTTGAAAACAAATTAATAACGACACTTGAATACATTATAACTTTTTATGGAAAATAGTTTATCTACATAATTAGTTGGCAGTACTTTCTTACGAACCAATTATTAATTTCGTAATTTATTTTCTATTTGTTTTTTTTTGTATTTGATTTGTTACTTTTATTTATTGCCCTTGTATAGACTAAATTATATTATTGCCTACTTATCAAATAAAAAATATATAGTTACGGATACATATGTAAAAATATAGTTAAGGATCTCTCTTGAGTCGTATTTCATCGTGACTCCCTCTCAGAATTAATTCGTTAGGGGAGTTCTCTTGTGCAGGTACATACATCGTGGTGTGCGCCCAGGCCCTTCCACGGATACGGATATTATGTAATAGTTAAGATACACATGTAATGCAGTTTCCTTGTAGGTACTGTGAGTTATTTCTTACCTGTATTGAGGTGAGAATTTATAGCTTTATCTGCTTACAATATATTTGTTTCGAGAAAGGAACATCCACCCACCCGACCAACAAAAGGCCTTGAAGCCAAACTCTTGATTAAAAAGTAAAATAAATGCGTGAATAGAACAGTAAGTGCACTGAAATGAAAAAGGTTCGTGCTTCGCTTTCCAATTGTTTCCAACTCTTTGCCCTTTTTATTTGGTCTCTTGAATAAAAGTAAATATTTTCTATTCGAAAACTTGATCAATTTTAACTCTTTTTTAGTACCCACGACACAAGCGTTGGCTTAGTGTGGGGCTAGATGGCGCTGTGTGCAATGTCCCGGAGTATTTATTTATATTTATTTATTTGTTTTTAATTAATTCAGGCAACCCCACCAAAATAATTTCACCTCCTCCTCCTTGTGTCATATTCCTCATTCTTGGGGGTCATTTCAAGAAAATTTCTTAAGCAATAATAATAATGGTGGGCGCCCTCTTGAATACTTCATTCTTAGCATCCTAATACCACCATATTATACCATACATGTATTCTGTGATCATACCAAATAAGATCTGTCGATCCGTCGCAGCCTCAGCCATGAGGAAATATGACTCAAAGTGAGATATATGTTTAATTAGAATACTATAGTACTTTTGTGTTGTACTGTACAATCGCGTGTCCGTGCTCCGTGCAAGCAGCGAGTGTTCAGTAACAGGCAGGTTTTTATCGCAGCGATAATGTACCACTACATAGCGCCTTAACGCGATACTGGCGCAGACATACTGTGGTGAAGGAAGCAGAAAAGGTAGAAGAAAACAAAATAATATATTGTAATATGAAATATTTTATGGGCACAATTAACAAAAACAGATTCAGATGTCCGTGGCATATCTGCACTAAGATGTTATTATAAAATTTTCTCAGGCGGAAGTGGATATTTTTGTTTTGTTGTCATAGTCTCTAAAATACGATTTATTTATTTAAAAATCCGCTAATGCCGTATCACGCGGAATCAGTGCAAAAGTCGATATGTTTCTTTTATGAAATTACTTATTATGAAAACGATATATATGTATTTGTGGTAATACGAAAGACGACGAAAGATTATAATACTCTATATACTCAAATTTCGACACGTTACTATTGGTCTAGAATGGGCAAGCGTAATATAGTTATAGTGCACATACGCACTTTGCTTGCCTCGATACAAATAAATAATAAATGTCGTATACGGTGGCCAGCTATCTACATATATAGATATTCATCTTTTTAAAACAACATTCACACAAAATCTTACGGAAGCCCACCGCTGGATGCTTGCATCCAGCACATGCTGAGTTGGGGCCGGATTGTGACAGATACAAATAATATTTAGTATTTCAAATGTATTCAACAATCTCCTCACACAAACCCGCTGTGTTGCGAAACCCTTAGGTAGTGTTTAATCGTACACGGGCTTAATGCTATCTGTTATTGTTTTGTGAAACGGAACTAAACTAGCCGTTTAATTTCTATTTTTAACATTCTTAAAAACTAACTACCGCCTTACATATAAGTTGATCAGTGATTTAGTAACTGCTTAGTTAAACGTTATTTTGTTTTTATTAAAAAATATCAGTCGTATTGATGAAGAGAAAAAAAAAAACACCAAACAGACCCAGTTTCTTACGTGTAATGTAATGTACAAATGCAAGATTTTTGCATGCAATTTGGTCAATGAAAGTGTGGCTTACAGAATCTTTGGTACATCAATAGTGAAAACTTTCTTTCCATAACCTATGTAGGTAGGTATAGAAATTTCCAGAAATTGATAAAATCTTTAATTTTATTAATATTCATGTACCAAATCCGCCTCTAATAAGTTATGAAATACTAGTGGACGCCCGCGGCTTCGCTTGAATTATTTCAGGATAAAAAGTACACACCTAAGACCACATACATACTATCTACATACCAGAATCATGATGATCCGTTCAGCCGTTCTTGCGTTATGAGCGTTTCAATAAACAGATAAACAGAAGAACACACAAACAGAGAAACAGATATAATTTCTAGAAATTGTTGGAACGTGTTCTGTTATCAATTCGAAGTATCTCCGAACTTTTTTTAAATATCCTTAATGTTTAAACTTTCGACCCTCCTCAGGTTTATTATATGCATAGATACATATATACTTAATACCCAACAACAACTACCTACTAATTCACATTTCACCCCAACATCTCGTCTATCTCCCATATCACCCGTCTTAGAATCTCCCATATAAGTGACCATAAAACTGAAAACTCCCCTCAGGGGGTGATTCCACTCGAGCCCTCGCAACTGTATCCAATTCGCGAGCAAAGTAACTCTGGCTTATGCTGCTAAAGAAATATATACTCACTTTAGAAACACCCTTTGGTAAATGTAACCTTCTTTATACGCCCAGTAGAATGCAGGCCTTGAAATACATTCATTAGTTATAATCACTACATAGTATAAGGAACAGAGTAGAAGTTTTTTAGTTCGGAATTACATCCATATACAATTCAAGCCACAATTAAACAACATCGCTTCCCACGTCCGTCCGTATGTACGTATGTATAGATCTTTATAACCACAAACATTTTGATGTACTTTATTTTAATAGATATAGTGAATCTAGATAAAGGTTTTATATGTATAATAACGCTTGCGAAGCCGCGAGCAAAAGCTAGTAATTTATTAAAACAAAACTCTTGATGACGCGTATCAAAACCCTGTGATTGTTTCCTAAGGATAGCTTAGATAACTAAACAATTTAATAAAACATGCCAGTAAACAAATTTAAACTTAAAAGTATTGTCCAAATTAGCAGTATTATGGCTAAGAGCTATCCCTACTAGGTAACCGTTTTATGAATCATTCGGTATTTTACCAGTATTTACCCTAATTATTTTAATAATTTGGGTGAAATTTATAATAAATAAGCTGTAAATAAAAAAAGTTAAGCTACTGTCTACTCTAAGCTACTGTTTTCATGTTAAAAGAAAGCCTTCTTCTAATAAACTTACTGGTTATGCTTCCCTAGTAGATAGACCGTTTAACTTAGTTGACTTAATGTTTTCTAAGTTACCTACTCAGTAACTTAATTTGCAATAAAGAGGCCCAAGACTTCCACTTTTACCTAGACTAAAACTTTAAAAGTTAGAACATGTTTTTTACATGCAAATTTAGAATTAAGGCTGTTTTAATCCGTTAATTTAAGTATTTTCCAGCTGTTGTAATATGTTTATAAAAATTATGTGCAGCTTTGTCCGTTTTTTTTTGAGATACGGTTATTTCAGTTTTATACTATACTACATCTTAGCCAATAATCATAATGATCAGTTACTCCTTTACGGCAAGGCATCGAAAAATCTCAGTTTTGGGACAGTTATAGTTGAACCCAAAAATAATAAATAAATTAAAATGTAAGCTATAAATAGTTTGAAGTAATAAAAGCACAATGCAACACATTAATTAGCATTTTAATTAACAGCTGAATCACTTCATGGTAAGTGGCTTGCATTATGCATTAGCATTTATAAACTTGCGGAAGATATAAATAACTTTGTATTGTTTTAAAATGTTCTTTAATATAAACCTTTATATTGCACATACATTTCTTAAGAATACATCCTTATATCTTTATATGAATCTCGATTAACTCAATTGTAATACGATCCTAGGAAATATCTGTTGTAAATATTTCATTTTGTCTTTTAATGAAAGATTAATTAATTGAAGACACGCATCAGCGTTTTCCAATATCGTAATTATGATTACTTATATTATGAAGCTATTTTTTAATATCTATTTGGCCCCGTTACCTCTTATAGAAAAACCGGGGTAAAAAGAGGTTTTTTTTTTCAGGGTATTACTGTAAGATATACAAATACCACAGACCCGACAAATTAATATCACACCATTTTGACATCTAACAATATAACTCTTCCCTGAAATCTTTTAAGGCAAAAAAACGCTTCCGTCAAAAAAGCAAAAAAAGAACACATCCATTGATATTCGCGTGCTGCAATAAAATTACCACGAAGCTGCATATTTGCATACACTTTGCATGCACCAAGCGCTTCAGCCGCGAGTTAGATTTTCATATAAATACGAGGCCGGAATAATGATGTTAAGCGCTCCTTTCGAATTTATCTTCTTTTAAGTTGTTACTGTATTTTTTATACATTACAGTCTGGTAGTAATGAATATAATTAATGATTAGTACACAGATTTCTCACGATAACTAAAGATCATCATAGAAGCCCTCGTTGTGAAATGAAATCCATACATCGAATATGCGTAAATTTGCGTATTTTGATTAAAATATACAAATCCAAGTACGATGAATAAAATTTTTGTAAGCCGCACAAGTAAACAGCCACAAAATATTTTTTAGATCAGAATTGAAAGTGGGGAATATATTTTCAATGTTAAACATCTATTCTATCATGTAGCACGTTTGAATAGAATAAACTTATTTGCCCTGTATCAGTAGACCCTTGGTTTTTTTTTTTTAAAACCACTGACATTTTCTTTAAATATACCATACAAGAGCTCTAGTAAAACTATCTGTCTTTTCTATGAAATAAACTATGTTTTCACTCAAAAGTAGAGCATGTTGGTATTCTCCACTTTTGATTGAAACCATTGATTTGAGGTTCCAACATTTTAAATAACAATATAGGATTCTAATTTACGTATCTATGTGAACCTACACTCGTAAATCATGTGTGTAGTGAAGTGACAAACTTCTCAAAGATCCTGTACTCCCGCTAGTGTGGTAAACTTTAGTTGGCAAGAGAGAGAGTTCGAGGAATGCGGTTCTGCGAGCGGATGAAATTGGAACTAACTCATAGATAGCAGAAACAAATCTTTGTTTTTGTTATTACCTACAGGCAAACCTTCGCAATCAAATCGCCTGGAGTAAAAACCAATGGGTATAATGCCATTAGAAAGATCAGAAGATGAAAAGACGATCCTACAAGTATAATTAATAAACAGCAACATAACGAAAAACTTAAAATCGTACGCTGATGCTCGCAACTCTTTAATTTTCTAATGATGATAATTATGATAACATTTTTAAGGTCATTGTGTAGCATAAGTGCTGCCTCCAATTGTGTAGACCTATCCTGTCAGAAGCAAGTCTCGGAAGGATACATGATTGACGAGGTGTCGTACGCAGGTGATAGTTAATCCCAGACATACATAGCTTGAGTATTTGTATTTACTCGTATATCAGTACGTGAATTGGCATATTTCCTTGAGTAAAACCAAGTACCTAGTTATTTTGATGGCTTTTCCGAAGTCTTCCTAAAATCCACATGCAATTTTAAAGCTATTAAAGACCTGATACATATCTCGAAGGATGTCGAAATTAACGGCAATTATGTGGAGAAGCAATAAAGACAAGCAAAGCGAATAAAATTGCCTGAGACTATTGAACATACAAAAATATAAGAGTTGTTGTGCGGCTTAAAAATCCAAGTTCTGTTTGATTTTCATGATTGTTATTCCTAAGTTAATTATTAAAACGTTATTTATATTAGTTTTCAGTAACCACATAAAAAAGAGATTCATATCTAGTAACTGTATTGATATACATAGGTATATCTATACTAACAGTATATTTGCTCAGTTCAGAAAAAACTCCGCGGGACCAAGTTCTGGAGTAAAAGCTTGCACCAACATTTTGTTCATATCTTTACGATGTAATCAGCAAATTGTATCCAATCAACTGTTCCGCTGTATGCCTATACTGTGTAACTTTCAGTGGGTATTCATTGGTAAGCAATAAGTATAATATACACATTTACATTTTCAATATAACTATAGGTGAAAAATAATTGATTTGGAGGTAGGTCTAACCTAATATACTACTTTTACTACTAATAAACTATTAAAGTAATTTAATTAATACATAAAAAAAAATGCTATTTTTTGACATTGTGTCGTAACGTCATTACTGATGGTCAAAAATCGTAATCTCTACAGAATTATTAAGTGAACATTTTCTTGCTTATCGTGGTGGGCGCATAATTTTCAGTTTTTATTCATATTTTGGTTCTCTGCCATAGTTTTCTTTATATTTCAATAAAATGCCGCATCGTAGTAGTTACTTAAATTTATATGCCGCCCAACCATTAACACAGCTGTCCAAACCACTCGACCCAGAAACTTTTACAATATTTTCACCTTTCGTATTGGCAGGAATGTATTACATTACTTTGTGGAAGTTTGGAGCCCTCGAGAGGGCCAAGGGTTCGAGAAATGGACGCTCGAGCCGAGTACAGATATATTGGTGTTGTTGCTAGTTTGTGGTGGAGATTTAAGTGTGTTTAGTGGAATAAAGGATAGTTATGTAACATTTATTCAAGAATAAAAATGGTAAATTTTTATGTGCAGGTATGATAAAAAAATTGGAGATACTAAAAATTGATAACAGAACACGTTCCAACAATTTAAGTATATGCTTTTTGTCTGTTCATCTGTATCTCTGTTTATCCGTGTCTTTGTTTGTCTGTTTATTTAAACGTTGATCACTCTAAAACGTTTGAACGGATCACCATGATTTTTAGTATGTAGGTAGTAGGCGGTCCCGGAAGTGTCATAGGCTATTTTTTATCCGGGAATAATGCGGGAAAAACCGCGGGCATCCACTAGTGATTAAATATTTTGCATGATGACCTTTTCTAACAAACTGCTTGATTCTCTAATTATTTATTCCTGAATCGCTTCAAACTTTCCCTAACTGTCACTTTACAATTTGCCTTTCATTTGATTTAATTCATACTTGAAAGTCGAAAGTAAGGGGAAGTTTTAGGAAATCAAGAGAAGTTGAGATTGGGCAAAGGCGGGTAAAAACGTTTGACAAGGGTTCTGTATGCGATATGTTTTGTGATGTAATCTGGTATGTTTACATTCTTGATATCACGTGAGGACAAAAACTGATGAAAACTGTTATCATAGTCATGTTTTAAAAAACCTTACGACCTGACAACTTTATAAAATAAAAATAAAATAAATGTCATTTATTTCGAACTTTTAGTCCATACACAAAACATACACAACTTGCATAGAGAAAATGTTTAAACATAATAGAAGCAATTAGAAAATTAATAAAATAACATGTAACGTATTTATGAAATCCATTGTCGAGGGGAAGCTAGAGGCACGAAGAGGAAGAGGAAGGCAGAGAAGGACATATATCGATCAAATCAAAGAGAAGGCAAGCGTCGTGTCGTATAAGGAGGTCAAGGAATTGGCCGAAAATCGAAGAGAATGGCGCAAACTCCACAGACAAGAGCATCGTTCTTAAATTTTGGATGAATGATTTTATTAGAAAAAACAAAGGGAAAACTAGTTTATTCTAATACGAGCCGGCATTATGTAGCTTTAACTTTATTTCTGCTAACTTTTTTTTTACTTTATTGTTTTTTTTATTCGGTTCGTGAAACATTACAATATCAATGGTTGAAATGTTAAAAGTTAGTTACCAAAATGACGTCGGACGAGCTTTAGTGTAATATGTTTTGCATATAATTAGCCATGTTGACCAGCGCAGCCATTATTTGCACAAGCTAACATAACATTATCTTTAACTAACGCTATCATTATATCAAACTTATTATAAATTCAACCGAATTATCGATATGATTTTATTATACGTCAGATAAAAAATAGTAGTTTATGCAACTGTCATATAATGAAGAAAACACTCGTTACTATTATGAAACTCGCTGCGCTCGTTTCATAAACTCACACTCGTGTTTTAATACCCGTGTTATATGCAGTTGCATACACTACTTTATCTTCACTAATGTTGTAACATTTTAACTTTTAATTTATTAAATTAAATTCACGCGTACGTGTATTGTCACAGTGATTTTGCCGCCATTAAAATCTAACCAATGAGAGCGCAGCTGCGCGCCAATCAGGTTGGTCGCGTTTTATTGATTAAAACGCGACCAACCTGATTTTGGCCCTGCAATCAGGTTGGTCGCGTCAAAGGTCATATTTAGTTCGAACACTAACGGTTCCTTTTATAATTTTCCGAATTCTTGGTTACTCCAAGATTTGATGGACAAAGTGATGGTAAAGCTCGGCCTTACAACTACTTTTTTATATAGTTTATAGGTATGTATAGAACAAGGTATTGTATTTATATATTTTAGGCAATAACATAAATACGTAGAAACGTATGTATAATGTAAGGTATTGTTTTTAGTTTAGATTTCCAAATAGCAATTCAATCTGATATGCAATAAAAAACACAAGAGAGCTCTCTATTTCCGGTATATAATATTACTCTATGGTTTTTAGTCATGGATATCAGAAAAAAGGTTTAAGTACAATAGGCTAAAATAATATAGGTATCTATAAAAAAGTTTTTACCTCTCGTTCGTGGTACGAAACCCTAAACCAAGTTAATGAGTTGAAGTGACTTCCCAACGGCTGCGGCTTTTGTTTAAGAGAAGTCATTAGTTCAAAACTTCTGATTGCAATTGATACGTCTTACTACGGATACTGGAAACTAATTATTAGTTTCAACTTAATTACTTTCCTGAAACTTTGATAAGACGAAGGAACAGACAAAGCTACACATATCATTCTAATTTCATCTTTTTATGGAATGAGAGTTACCAACTCTAGTGTCAAAAGTTTTGAAACCGCTCATGGGACGTCTGCTTAACGACTTTATTTAACATCTAAAGAAATATTTTTTTGACGAGGCAAGCTTAATTTAAACAAGAAGGATGCATAGCATTCTAGAAAAAAAATGTATGACAAAATTAGGAGTACAGGTTAATCACTTTAAAATTTCATGGTCATCTACATACCTACTCGTATATAGTCTATCTATGGTCAAGCTTTAAAAAATATTATCGTATGAGATTAGTTGAATTGACATCCGCTACAACAGAAGCGACACTGTAGACCAAACATACTCAAGATCCTTCGTATTCACCATATTATTCGGATATGCTAATAAAACTATATTTCCTTGGTTTCAGGAACCGTATCGAGAGAACTGCATCAAAAAGATGGCGCGGCTCGTTACGGAGGATAGTCGCTGCTACTGTTTGTAAGTTATACTTAATTTACGAACTTACTAACTAAAATATAATAATAATAATATGTGATCTATGTCCTAAAAATATTTACTTTTATTTTAAAATCTTGCTAACTACAATCTAAGAGCCTTCAAATCAATAGTTAATAATAGGTCTACTTTCTAAGTTCTAGGTAAGAATGTTACACCCTAGGCTGTAGCAACGCTTAACATCAGGCAGGCTGTAGTCAAACGCAAACCTATCCCATATAAGAAAATACTTAGTTACATGTTAAAGTTACAACTATTTCACTACTACTTTGAATTTATAAATTACTGTCTCGATAAAGCCAACTCTTAATAGCTTATACATTTTATCCAAGCCTGATAATGTAACTTTTATTCTGCATAAAAATAAAAAGCAACCCAAAGAAACTTTGAAAATAAGGTAATCGTGTATCAAAATAATAACTCCCATGCAATTTCTAACCAAACCGCTGCCGCTGCTTTGTTTAATCTACCCACATTCCAACAATAAAAAAGCCATAATCGCTACACTTTAATTTTCAGACTAAAAGCTGCGTTCACAATCCCAGTTTATCTCCCATTTCAGAATCAAAAGTTCTTTGTTAGAGCTTTCAGGAGCTTTAGGAAAGCATCCGCATTTATCTTCAGTCAGTTGAGCTTTAATTACAGAACTGGAAGATTAGTTTTTGGATTAAAATTGCCAAATGTTTGCTCGTTTCAGGAAATGTGATATTATTTAACTCATTTTAGTATTTGAATAGTTGGAAGATAACATTATGCTAGGTTTGTAAGTATCAGATTAAGCTGTTTGGTGTTTATTGCATACTGAAAAAATACTGCGGTAGATTAAAAATAAATATTGCGTACGTAGGCTCGGCGCAGCTTAGTAACGTGCACTACAATATTCTTACTAGTGGATTCTCGCGGATACGTCCAGGTTTTAGACGCTTGATTGTTTTATTTATCCATTCCATTATATTTTAACTTACAAAACAATAATATATGAATATAATGAAGATAGCGAAAGCAAAGTAGCCTTTGACACGCTCGTTCGTGTAAAAATATCTTGATTTTTGTATGAAGGTAGTAACCTTCATTCAAAAACCAAGATATTTTTACACTGGACAGTCAGATATTTATCAAAGTTACTGGAATTAAGAATCGCACAAGAAACATTGTACTCTAAGATAAAGCATACTAGTTGTAATGTAATGTATCCCGATCTGTGGCTCCATTGCAGCTTGAAGGGAACAAATCAAACATATAACAAACCACCAATCCACTACAGGCAACATCCACGTCTTCTTCTTATCGAATGAGAGTGTCCGACTCTGGTGTCGAGAGTTTATCAAGCCGCCCTAAGGGCCTCTGACACGGCATAACGACTGCCGTACAAGACAAACAGCCGGGACCCACAATTTAACGTGTCATCCGACCCACGGAAGCGCCCAAAATGAAATGCCACTTTTCGGTCACCCAAAATCCACTTAGGTTTAGTGTTTGTTTTTGCGGGTAGCACTCCAGATAACCTAGTGGTCAGATGCTTGACTGTGCAGTGTTAAAGAAACCCAACAATCTTACGTTCACATGTAAACAATCGTACGATGAACCAAGGCGATGTTTCTTCCAGACAATCTCTCCTGTTTCACTCACGGCTGCAGCACGGGCTGGGTGTCGGGTGTCCTCGGCAGCGAGGCGCTGACTGGCGGGGCGTGGCTCGCAGCCCTGCCCTGCCTCGTGGCGCTGCCAGCAGCACCCTTCTTTGCAGTGCTAGCTGATGTCAGGGGGAGAAAGGCAGGGGCCTTCTGTATCTGTGTTAGTTTTATTGTGAGTATCAAAGTCTTAAGAACAACTGTGAAAGCTTAAGTCACAAAATAGGGCGAAAAAACCAAGTGTTAAGAGAATAAGACACTAAAGGACAGACCCTCAGATCCCTAGATCGAGAAACCCCAAAGAAACCATACTAAAACCCAATATTAAAGACAGATCGGAGAGATTTAGTACAAAAAGATATTGACTAAACTTCTTTTCATACTACATCCTGTTGCTAAAAGATAGTATCCACAAACCAGCGACGCCCTGACAGGCGACGAGGGAAAATATGTCTTGACCAGTTTATCAAATTTGGGAGCTGCGCAAATTTGGCTCCAATTCTATATTTCTGTGCCACTTTTTTCCCCATTTTCTTTGCGTTGTATTAGTCTACTAACTACATCAACTTTAATTTCCAGATAAGCTGGTCGCTAGCAGCGTGGTGTGGGCCAAGAGGTGTCTGGGCAGCCAGGGTCGCAGCAGGTGCAGGAGGTGCCGGGGCACTTGCTCTAGCGCCGATATACGGTGCAGAGATAGCTCCAAGGACTAGGGGGCTAGCTGCCATACCGGCTCTCGCTTGCAGGTAGCTATAGAACCATAGATGCCTCGTCAGGATTGATTTTTTAGACTGTGTCAGGATTAAGCCTGTTTGTTACGAGCGTAATGTGATTTTGGCCTTGTGAGTGATCAGGAATGCAGTGAAAGCAGAACTAACTGATTGATCACGCATAACAGTCTTGTAATAATATATGTTTAATACATGTAAAAAACTCAAACGTACTATGCAAATTACGAGTAAACTACATAATATTAGTTGAACCTACGACTAAATGTATAAATTTAGCTCAGCTAGCGGAGGCAATCGCATGCGATTACCAATGTCAAGCAAAGGTAGACGCGGTCAATCCTTGGATTGTGTGGTTGGTGACCGAAAAGTGGCATTCCGTTTTGGGCGCTTCCGTGGGTCGGATGACACGTTAAATTGTAGGTTCCGGCTCTTTGTCCAGTTCGGCAGTCGTTAAGCCATGTCAGAGGCCTTTAGAGCGGTTTGAAAACTTTCGACACCAGAGTTGGCCACTCTCATTCGATAAGAAGAAGAAAAAGAATGTATAAATACAAGATATGACATCTGTTCTCCGTCTACTATTCCAGCGCCGGCATCCTGTTCGCGTACTGCGCAGGCGGCGTGCTGTCCTCGCACGCGCTGTCCCTGTCGATGGTGGCGCCGCCTGCCGTGCTGCTCACCTCACTGCTGTGGCTGCCGGAGACACCGTCTTACCTCATCAGTGTTGGGAGGATACAGGTAAGCTTACCTTGTCTACTTAGATAATAATGAGCATGTACAATATACTAGATAGAACTAGGGTTAGTTATATAGATAGATTTTATAAGTGGGGCATGTACATATAACTCTATCCTTTTCACGCAAAAGAAAGTACGAACGAAAGACGTATTGTGCAGAAATAATGGAATGATTTTGGCCGTCATTTGAAAACTGATGTGTAATAAACCGGGTTCTAGAAATAAATAAATAATTAGTAACTTCGAAAAAAAAATCTATACTACTTATGCTGAATAAAAAATAGTGGTAGCTTTTGACAATAAAATCTAAAAGATTTAATTATTGAAGACGTCGCCAAACGCTGCGGTGTTAGCCTTGTCACTTGATTTTAATCCTATTCTATTATTTTACAGGATGCAGCCAAAATAATCTGCTGGTTCGACGGCTCAGACTTCCGCGAAGACCTGACTGACGTCATCGAGCAGCAAGAAGTCCGCATCAGGACCTCGGCTTCCTACGGGAGGAAGCGAGAGGCCATGAGGAGACAGGATTCTGATACTTTCCAACCTATGTTGAAAAGAGTCAGCGGTTTAGACTCTACTTCTACTTCTGATAAAGACAGAAAGGCTGAGCAGTCTGCTTGTAGAGAACTATGTAAGTAGAACGTTTTGTCCTTTTCTATCTAGTCATTGGTACTACGGGAGGAAGTTAGAAGCAACGGGAGACCGGATTCCAATGCTTTCCAACCTATGTTGAAAAGAGTCAGAGGCCTTGGCTCGACTTCTACTTCTGATAAAGAGTGAAAGGCAGAGCAATCTGCATGTATAGAGTTGTTTTAGTAGAATGTTTTGTCTTTTTCTAGGTCATCTTCGTCACTTATCATAAGAGATTCCACGGGAGCCAAAAATATAATACTGAGTAGCCATAAATTATTGGCGGAAAAGGCCTTTTCTTACTCCTGGATGGTAGAATAGTCAGCAAATTGTTCTCGCCTTGTAGATACAGGAATTTACAGGATTGAAATCATACTACTGCTTACATAGATGACTGAACCAAAGGTCTCTTTCAGTCTCCTTTTAATGCATCTTTCTGTATCTTGCAGTCCGCCACCGCCGCTCCCGGCGCGCGCTGTTTTCGTGCATAGTGATACTGTGCGCTGCAGCGGGCAGCGGCGCCGGCGCAGTTAACAGCTTCGCCACCGCCGTGCTCCGGCACTCCGTACACGCCGTGCCACGACTCAATGTCACTGCTTACAACTTTACTCTTTATAATGGGTAAGTAGATAATATCTTGAAGAGTGGTCAACTCTAGTGTCTACAGACTGCCCTAGGAACCTAAAACATGTTGTGGTATAACACCAGCCCCAGGACTAACTACTTAAAAGGACTCAAGAGTTCATGTAAAATATCACTTTGTAATCACCCATCCAAGAACTAACATTGGTTGGCTACTAGCATTGACTGTTGTTGCTGCATTAACTCCAGTTTTACTCGGCGCATGCAATTCCGTGACTGAATATCACTAGTCACTACACCTGTTATATTTAGAAAGAAATATGAATATTTGTAATATTCCAGCACGGCTCCTCGTTCCTTGTTCGACACATCGGAAGCAGGGTCCATTCTGTGCGGCGCTGCTCTGGTGCTCGGCGCAGCAGTGGCCACACTCACTGTCGACAAACTTGGCAGGAAGGTGAATCACAGTTATTAATATACTAGCATGTCACTAATACCTACTCAAAGAGTTTTCACAATGATAGCATGTTACTAATAGCCAAATAAATATTATCCATGTTACCGACGCGTAGAGAACACTGAAAGACGCCTCTTCATTGCTTTAATACTTCCCAAGCCTTCCCTTCTTACCCAAGTGTTGTTTGAATCTATTAATATCAATTACCCGCGTTGCCCTTGATCTAAATTTTCACGTTTTCAGTTTGGTAATTAACAAAGTCAAAAGATAAGTAATTAACACTCTGAACATGAAAACCAAAAACATGTCATTTAAATTTCAAGTCCCAGCATAGTTTGCCGCATTCTACTTATCAGTTACTTTAATCTGATGTATTCATTTTTTCAGATGCTACTTCTCTGTTCATGTACTGGCATAACCTGTTGCCTAGCAGTACTGGGAGTATATTGCGACCCCCACCTCCAAGATATGAGCTCCTGGTACTTGCACCGACTGTGGCCTTACAGAAAAGAACCAAATTCAATGCGAAAACTGACAAATATGCCAGAAAATAACACAAAATTTGTGGAGGATATAAAAATTTGGAATAACAGTTTGAATTTGGTGAAAAATTTTACAAATACGAGTCAAATTTTGGAGAAATTTGACGAGAATGTGACGGAAATTTTGTCGAAAAGTGTGGAACGGAATGAGGACAGAGCGATCGTGACTCCGATAGTTTTGTTGTCGTTGGTGCTGTTTTTGTACAACATTGGACTGGGATCCGTGCCTTATGTTCTCATCTCGGAGCTGTTTACTATCAATGTAAGTATTAAAATCACAGTCTTATATGAGACAGTGAATTAAAATAAACCAAGATATAAATTAATAATTTGTTCAAAAGAATCTTGAGTTTAGGTTGCGTTTTTTACATACATGAAGTTGCAAAAAAATATAACTGATTATTACTGAGATTTAAATTTTCTCTTGTTTGTGTTGCGTTCTATTTTATTTGTGTGTCCAATAAAGCGTTAATCTATCTATCTATCTATCTATAACTGTCTTAAATTTAATACCTGCGTTAAGATAAGCTTATTTAAGTGAGTGTCTTTCTTTAAATCTTACTGTGGATTATCTAATTTTCAGGTTCGAGGCTTTGTATCCAGTCTCCTCATCTCCTGGATGTGGCTCAGCAACTTCCTTCTACTCCGGTACTACGGCACCATAGCAGTAGCTCTAGGCCTCCACGGGGCCTACTACATATCTGCCTCCATCACGTTCCTGGGCGCCTGGTACATATTCCTCATAGTACCAGAAACTAAAGGGAAGTCTCAGCAGCAAATAGAAGAGGTTCTGGATGGACCATGGATTATTTTGAGGAAAAAGAGAGAAAACAGACGATGACAAGAGAATAGGGTAAGGGAGAGTCCCTTGCTTTAGAATAACTGATATATTAAAAGAAGGGTGCAGACATTGTAATGTCTATGTCTCAGCAGCTACGTTAGTCATGGTGCCCTGGTATCAAAACTCGATTGCCCCAAAAATATTTGTGTCTATTGTATTATCATATCAAAAAGAAGTTCAAAACATTTCTGAACTCGTTGGAAATAAAAGAACTACATAAATATTCTGGAAAATGCCTCAAAAATAATTTTATAATATGGTGCCAACAAAAATCAATTAAGTAACTAAATTTAGCAAACTTTGTCAGTTCTACGCTCGAATTTTTTTAAAGTAGGCAAAGCCTATCTTCAAGACGGGGTACGACACATATACTTGTCTCTTTTTTTTGCTGGGAACGTTAGACAAAGAAAACCTAAGAGACAACTGCAGCGCCCGTGAAGTTTTTAAGAGTGCTTAGATAGGGGCATAAAAACATAATAAAACTATTCTATCACGTAGCAGATGTGTCTAGATGTTAAACATATAGTAAAAAAGAAGTGTTCAAATGTATGCGAAAACGTGTCATTTATAAGGAATTGAGGTTTTATAGCACTGCATGATAAGTAAGTGGGATTATAACTACTTATAGTTGTGTTTAATAAAAGCTGGAGCACACGGATGAATGACAGATAACAGATATGTGTAAAATATCTTAAGTAATGCTTGTGAGGATGAGAATTATAAAAGAAATGTATGTTTGTTGGCTTGGAGCAACAGACTATTGTGATTTTTAGTATGAGCGTAGTATATTATATGGTACCGAAAGTGATAAGGTTATATTTTATTCTAAAATGCGAGCAAACACTCGGATATCCACTAGTTATAAAAAGAAGAAAACGGCTGGACTTACGCTTGGCCTTTGCTTCGGGCATTCGCAAGTTTACTTTATTTTAAATAAGCTATGTGAGTGCGCAAAATATAGTCTGTCGTAATTCGGTGTGTTCTAGCCTTAACAATGATATTATCACCATCAATATATCTGTAATGAAAGTCGTAAATAAAAAGTAATTGTAGCGGAATCACACCAGGAATTTTAAAACTATTTATACCCATTAAATTGTCAGAATTATGTTCAAGTTTTGCAAAAAGTTTCCAATATTTTGGTGGTGATTACAAGTTACAACTACAAAATAGATACACATAAATTTTTATAGTTCAGTCTTTGAGATAATGTAAAATGGTCAAAAAAATACTGAGATCATTTTCATTTTTTCAAAGGTTTGATCATATGTAGTATTTTTATAAGGCTCATTGTGTGGTACTGCCAAAAATATCGATGTTATTGTAGTAAGTACTGTAAACAACAATATCATAGGTTTAGAATTAAAGTGGAATTTATTGTTGGTGTTTTAAAGAAAATCTAGTTAAAGCTCATTTAATTTTTATAACATGGTATTGAAGATGACGATTCAAGGCAAAATTAACGATTTTTTTTTATGGAAAACTCATCGATTTTCCTTTTTGAGTTGGATGAGTTTTGAAATATAAATAATTTATTTTTTAAGACCCACGTGCAAGGCGGATTTTAAAAGCATTTAGCGACACAATGTCACAAAATAGCTAAATTGTTTATGAGAAAATTAAGTATGGTTTTCCATCTGTTTCTGCATCGCCTTGAAAGTGTTTCAATACAAAACTATTCATATTCTATTGCTAATAACAGTTTTTTTATTAATTCTATAATATTCTTGAAACTCAGTCCATTACTTATCTGTGAATATTATTAATAACAATTAATGATTAGTATGCAACCAATAAGTTTCGCAGATATTTCTAATTAGTAATAGAATGATACTATTTTAGGCAGTTTTGATTAACGGATTGTTTTTTAACTACTAGAATACATTCATGGGTTATATTTTTATGTTAAATCTGTTGCTTTGTCGTCAATGAACACGAAAGTTAATGTTTAACGTTATTAAAATAAGAACACGGTGTGATTTATAGTAAATTAGCTCAAAATAATAGCAGAATTTATCTAAAAGATCCAAAAATGTGCTCATTATACATCATTATAGAAAAATCTGTGTTTTGTAAAAGTATTTGTTACTAAAAAGAACTAAATATGAGAAGTATTTTTTTAGTTATGGTTTTAATCAAACTTTGTTTACTTCTTTATCACTAAAGTTAAATCGAACTAAATCTGTAAAATATGTCTAAAATAATTTCGTATATTTTGTTATTAGGGTTTGATTTCATTTCAAACACACAAGAAAAAAACTACTGGTGGCTTTAGTAAAGCAAAACCAATGACTTTGAAAGTTCGATAAAATATAATCACAGCTTTTCTTCACCTTTTTTGGTCCATTCAGATGATTATTTTGTCTGTGCTTTCAGTTTATATTGGAGATTTTTTCATGAACTTCTAAAAGTGGTAGAACAAAATTGCCGTACTGAAGCCACCACGTTGATACGTTAAACACCATTCACTGAGATTTTTTTTATTTATGTGAGTCCTAAAGGTCCACAGAAAATCGCACAAACACAAATTATTATCACTGTACAAAGTTATATTAGAGTTAATTAGATAGAGGAGTCAAAAATATTTTAGCCAAATTTTAAATGTAATAGAATACATATGTTTGCGAGTATTATTAAATGTTGCAATGTTTTGTATGGATGAATAAAGATTGCTTTATGTGTCTATCTGTTTTTTATTCATAACTAGTGATGCTCACGGATTAACCCAATCTTTTTTAAAAGATAATATATTGCCTATTAATTCCAAAGTTAAATGTTATCCGTGGATGGACCTGAGCGCCTACCATGATGTATCTGTCCAAGAGAACTACCTTGATGAATTAATTCTGTGAAGGAGTCTCGACCCTCATTAATGAAAAACACTTTTCATACCAGGAAGGAATGATGATGGTATCTTATAGAAAATGTAGTAGTAGAGTACCAGTCTACAGTGTATTTTCTACGTTTTGGAATGGATTGCACAAGATGTTGAAAGTTAGCTTTTCTATTCACATTTTTTTCTAACCAGATTATAATTACTATACTAGGTATTTACTGCGTATATATATACATATATATAACAGTTAGTAAAGAGAGTGCAAATAGAGTTATCTGATAAAAAATACATTATTATCTCAAGTGCTGGCAGTCTCAAATTGGTGATAGCGGATCAAAAGCTATATCGTAAGCTGTTTGCTTTTATGATAGCTATACAGGGTTTTACAAACCATTTATGAATAACTTCTACTCAATCATCACATCAGATGTTAAAACTATTTGTTTGTGTGTATGTCTCATGCTATATTGTGGGCACATATATGTATATTTGCTCTCAGATGTCGTGTCGTCATAATTAGGGAGCCATGGAGTATGTTGTAATCGTTTCAACATAGATATCTCTGTAGATTAGTCTTAAAGGCTCACGTCTTAAGGTCGAAACTAAAGTTAAATACTTGGTCAAGTGTGAATCGGTCTCTGTAGGCTTTTACGCACTATTTTCTCTTAAAACGTATATTCAATACGAATTCCTCAACAAAAAGAAACTTTTTTTGCTTGTGTAGATTCAGCAGAAACTGAAATATTTGATTTGTGCAAATTTCAACTCACAGAACAACGATCGGGCCACATCGCCCCCGCGCGCGGTCACAGGGCGACAAGCATGGACTTCAAAGCTCTGTGTTTCAACTGATGGTTGATAAAAAGTTAGGGCTGTTTTAGCATTTTGTTTAAAAGTATTAAATAAATATTTATGTAAAAATAAATAAATAAATAACATCTACTTATTTATTTTTACAGGGTTTCAATAAAATGTTACTCTTACAACATAGTATCTACAGAAGTTATATATAGCACAGAAGGATAGTTGCTATGAAAAAAAACTTAAAGATAAGAGATAATATAATATAAAGACATGACAAGAAGAATAATATTTAGAGTACGGTCTTAAAAACACACTGACGAAATTTAACACTAGTATTTAATTTAGAAGTACCAATATAATATTTTCATTGCAAATAGATCATAAAAGTATTTAAATAATACGACAAATCATAGACATTGAACATATAATAATACACAGAGGATTTACTGTCAACACATGCAAAAAATAATCTTTTTTTTAAGTCTGTTAAGAAAATCACGCAACAGAAAACATACATACATATACGAGTACAATATCCTAACGCCATCTTATTATAGTAAACAATTCAACCGAAGTCATAATACACGTGGCATTAACAAACACTTTTATTTATTTTATAATTACGATGACAATTGCGCGGATTATAAAATACACGCTCAAACAACATAATATATATGACATGTGTTGTTCGAAGCCGCTCTTATCAGTTATCATATAACTGTCTCACAGAAGTCCTGTCTTTGAATAACCGGGAATATTATATAAATAATAAATTTATTATAATGAATTGTTAAAAATGTAGATTATTTTCGACAATAACTTGTGACTATAAGTACCAAAGACACTGCAAGTGATCTCTAATAATTTAAAAAAAAAACATCGTGGAAGCTTTCGTATGAAGCAATTCTAAATTCAACTTTTTAATAATACTCTATTATATTTACATTATACGTAATTTGAATTATCAGGAACATAGAAACATTTTTGTGAAATTAGAAAAGCAATCCATTGTGAAAGTGAAAATGTCCGAAAAAGTGAAACTTTCCGAGTTCCTAGTACAATCATGGGCGACTTTTGTCAGTAAGTAAGCTTTTTATTTGGCGACTCATGTAATAATTGCGCAAATTTAATTAATGCAATTTTTTATCATATGCCTGGGTGGATGAGTTTTTTGACACGTTAAATTGTAGGTCCCGGCTGTTTGTCTAGTACGGCAGGCGTAAAGCCTTGACAGAGGCCCTTAGGGCGGCCCTTAGGGCCCTTAGGGCGTCATAATAATCTCAGAGTTGGCCACTCTCATTCGATAATAAAGAAGAAGAAGAAGATGTGCCTACAATTATTTGGTACCAACGGCGCCCCGCAAACTTAATTTGTAGCCGTGTCAATTTGGTATAAGAAGATTTTTATGTAAACCCAGAATCTGTTTGATTCCTCTTACAAAATTTCATTGTAACATTTAAAAACTTTCGTTTTTACAATACGTAGAAAATGTATTTATATGCTACTAGTGGACCCCCGCGGTTTCGTTCTTAGCAAAAAGTAGCCTATGACACTTCTAAGACTACCTACATACCAAAAATCATGAGGACATCCTCATGATTTTTGGTATGTAGGTAGTCTACGAACTAGATAACGAAAATATAATACTTACATAAGTATTATATTTTCGTTATCTAGTAAACTACACAAACATTTGCTTTAATGTGTGGCTAGATGGCGCTGTGCGCAGAGTCCCGGAATATTTACATATTTATTTATTACCTACATTTACGCGGGTAACACAGCGGAGCGATACCACAGGCGTTGCTAGTTTCTAATACTAACCATATTTTATTTTTCCAGTCTGCTTCCTAGCAGTCCAGACCGGTTTCGTCTGCGCCTGGCCTTCTTACACCACCGCCCTCTTCAGATCCAACGACACCGTGCTTTCTAAGCCTATGTCATCTCTAGAAATATCTCTACTAGGCAGTCTGCCGAATGTGGGAGGACTCCTCATATGTCCCTTCTGTGCGTATGCTTTCAACACGTTTGGGAGAAAGTACGCGACCATGCTGTTTGGATTACCTTATGTGGTACGTATTTTACCTTATAGTGTTTTAAATTGCATTGTAGGTAATACTTTTTCTGTACCGTTGGAAGGACCAGGTAGAGGAGGGTCTGCAACAACTCCATGCTACCGAGTGGCAGGAGGTGGCGCAGAACCGAAAGGAGTAGCGTCTCTTTGTGTCGGAGGCCAGTATCCACTTTGGGTCGCGGCGCCATATTAGTAAGTAAGTAAGTAATACTTTTTCAAACAGCAGAATCCATTTGTTCTTGCTATTTGTTGATCCAACGACTTAGACGATTCTTCCAACGATTAGATTTTGTTCAATCACCGACACGACGAAGAAGAAGTTATGTAGATGTTTCTTATCCTTAATTAAATAACACATACCGTCTCATTAAAATACTATATTAGTATTTATTACTATATTGGTATTACAATGTCCCAAAATATTTATTTATTTTATTTATTTATTACGAGACGCGGTGTATATATTAGTCTGGGACTTATTATGACAGTGGACAGACAAATTTCAAACAACAAAAACGGACTACGTTTTTTCAAAGTTCTAGACTAATAGTTAAACCACGTTTTATAATAAGACGCATAGTTGCTTTAAATCGTATGTATAATACCATAAATAAATAGTTAAGCAGTTTAGATCGTTTGAGATACCAGATGTTTGTCATAGTACAGTTTATTAAGACTTTTTTAAAATCATGGCATCCCGTAGAATCATTTTCGTGGACAAGTACATAGTGGTAGATACACAGCGCCTTCCAAGAATCACATACATATATCCTCGAATTTTGTGGTGTAAACATGTAAAATCCACACAATTTGTAAAACATACGTCAGAATGTAAAGCTCTCCCACCGATCCACACTCACTTGCATGCAACAAGAGAAAAATATAAAAATACCTAAAAAGTAAACACATTTAATCATACAAAAATATTTTCAGCAAATATAATCAGTTGTGATAAAGACACTGCCGACGTGGCTATGTTAATAAGGAGGAGTATATTTATTGTTAGGATTAAGATTGCATAAATTACTTTGTTACTGCTGTTGTTATTAAAACCGCTAGTAGTTTAGCAAAATAACTTTATTTTAAACTTTTATTTGAAAAGGAGCGAAAATAATCACAACTGGCAGGATTCGAACCTGCGTATTTCTGATTACCGTTCAGAACGCCTTAACCGCTTGGCTATGGTCTACTAGCTGCCAGTAAAAATCCACACTTATTTCCAAACATTTCAGACTAAGCGGCTGATTAGTTCATCTGTTCTTTTGTGACCCATGAATAAAGTGGCTTATATTTTCATTCGCTTAGTAAGAGTCGCCGGAAGTAGTATACATTACTATTGACATAAGATATCGCCTGTCTCATACGAACGGGTAATTTAACTCTGATTTCGAAAATTTTGGAACCACCAACGAAATATATCAAAAAAAGTTATCTAGATTAATTTATCTCCAAAACAAATTCATCCAAATCTGCTTATTTTAATATTAAATCTGCTTAGCTATTTTTAAGGGTTTGCTAGGTAGTTACTTATTAATATAATATGAAGAGGAAAATAAATTTTGCAACTCTGTTACTTCGAATCTTATCTTTTCAACATGAATTATTCGGTTGTATCTCATTTATGTATCAAAGAGACTTAACTGTTAAGATATTGAATCAGGCGTTACTTTGCGGAAACCATTGTAACTGAAACTCTGGAGAAATGTGTAGTGTTTTTCCGCTGCAACTGCTCCTTAACCGACATCATACAACAAACTTGATGGTTTTTAGGTGTGGTTCGAAAGTCACCGACGTTCGAGGAGTCAACACGTCCTGAGGATGCCTCGTGGAGAGGCGAAACACGTGTCGACGAGAGTATCTTGCCGAAGAAGAACAACAAAGCTTCAAGACACAAGGTGCGGTGTTGGTAACATCTTGAGATCCACGGAGGCCACGTTGGTTAGGAGGTGAGGTGTGGCTGTGGTATATGGAGGAACACACCTAAAAACCATCAAGTTTGTTGTTTGATGTCGGTTAAGGAGCAGTCGCAGCGGAAAAACACTACACATTTCACCAGAGTTTCAGACGTAACTGTGTCAATATTGACTCAATATCAATAGCACAATATTTTATCATGTTTTATAATAGAATAAATTACGTAGGTAGTTAAAGTCCAACCACAGAAAAAAATGGGTTTGATTCTATCGTAAAATGAAGATTATAAAATTATTATTCAGATAAATGAAAGTCAAAACTTTCCCACATAGTGTGGTGTAATAGATTAATAGATGTTTGTACAGATCTGCACATATGTACATCACGCGATAGCAATTAACAAACAATACTCAAGTTGATACAAATCAACAAATGTATACAATTATATTTTAAGATATTGCATAATTTCCTCCAAATAAACGAGAATAATTTCATATCAATTAAAAGTACACCAAAAAGAAATTTTATTGCAATAAACTAACCAACGCTAGTATTTACATATATATCACAAGTATATACAAAAAAGACTTAAACATACAGAAAAAGTAACAAAAAACAAACAGATATTTACAAAAAATTCAGCACACCGTCCAGAGATATATATAAGATATCTTGTTTACATTATCAATTGGCATTGTATAAAAAGCATTCCATTCTGTTTCTGACACTGTACTTAGGTTCGTCCTGCATATTCTTATCCTTTAGGTTATCGGGAGCAATGCAATGACATAATAGTGATAATATTATTGTTGTTTATAGGTGTTTACTTGACCTTATAAAGTTGCATTTATATTTGAGTACTTCCGTTGATCGAATTATGCGTTTAATAGTAGATTTTTGATGTTCGTTATAGTACCGGAGATGTGAAACCGTGAAAACGCTTTTTAGCGCGTTTTGTAAACTATCTTTGGATAAGATAAACAAAAAGAATACTGACACGTTGCTTCATACATTGGGAGACTTTTGTTTTTTACCCGTGACCAAAACACCAATGAAAATCGTCTGACCTAATGAATTTTCACTAATGGTAGTGATCTACCAATAATAAAGCAACGAGATATAATACATTTCAGTAACGCGTAGTTTTAAAGTTAAAATTTCGATCTATCAATAAATGATTTTATCTGTCCTTCTATCGTAAACGTTACAAACGTTTCTTGAAATTGGCGTTTCATTTTCGATTGAGAACATTCCAAATTTGTGAAAACCGGTCAGTATTCCACAAGTTTACTTAGATACATAAAACATCTTCATCAACGTCATCAACATCCACAGCCCTTCGGATCCCACTGCTGGGTATAGGCCTCCCTTTGTATGTGCCATCTGCGTCTATCTTTTGCAGACCTCATCCAGGTTGGACCCTCGACTTTGACGATGTCGTCGACCCATCTCGCAACCGGACGGCCCACTCCTCGCCTGCCAGTTCTAGGCCACCACTCTGTAATTGCTTTACTCCATCTGTTATCAGTTCTCCTAACCACTTCTCCCACCCAGCTCCATTTTAACCACATAACCGCGAGTCCGACATCTAGATCCTTGGTTCGCCTCCGGAAAGAACATCTTTACCTACTAAAAATTTTGTTCACAGCTATCCTGGTCAATAATCTCGCTGTGTAACAGCGTGGCGCTGGTGTTGTTCGCAGTGGCGCTCGCCGGCGTCGGCATCGCGGGACAGAACGTGTCTATGATATACATCTCGGAGATAGCACATGATTCTATTAGGGGTAAGATTCTCAGGCAGTCAAAACCTCCTTTCTCAGGTAGTATTTCCTGATTGCTGAGGGTCATGAGGATAATGTATAAATTCTGCAAGTATCCCTTGCAGAAGAAGGGGATAACTCCTCTGCAGAATTGATACATTGCTTGGACAAGAACATAGTGATGGGTATTTAGATCTTTCCACGTAAGATAGTCATGTACTCTGATCTTGTATACTCGTCGGTTTCCTAACGATGATTTCCTTCACCTCTAAGTTTGAATATAAAAACTGTAACTGAAAAACAAAAAGGTATTTTAAGCACGGTTGAAATTGATTCATATTTTGACGAAGACATTACATAACTTACATAAAGAACATTCAGCCTGATTGAGAACGTTATAAATAATTTTTAAAATCAGTTAATATCCGATCTGTTGATCCTCAAGCCCAATAAACTGACTGGCCTGATAGCTTAGTTGGTAGTGGCTGTGACTTCTAATCAAAGTGTCACGGGTTCGATTCCCGCATGACACAAATTTGAATCTTAAAATTTGTCATTACCAGTTTTGAGTCTGGTCGTTTCTATGTATAATAAGTATGTATTTACAAAATAAAGTATATAAGTATTATATCCGTAGTCTAGTATCCACGACACAAGCGTTTGCTTAGTGTGGGGCTAGATGGCGTTGTGTGCAATGTCCCGGAATATTTATTTATTTACCTCTTCTCCCCAGGCGGCCTAACATCCTGCTCTGCATCAGGCTTCTTCCTCGGCATCATGGTGTCACACACTCTCGGCGGCAGTCTCAGCTACATGACTGTAGTGTACATCCACCTCACTCTGTCGGTGCTCTCTGTCCTGCTCCTGCTCCTCATTAAGGAGTCGCCCGTCTACCTCGTCATGGCTGGGAAGGAGAAGGTACTTGTATACTACTGATAATATGAATAGCTCGTAATTTTTCAAGCGTAGTACCTATTTGCTTGCTAATAGTAATACCATAGCTAAATATGACGGTAACGAAGTCAATCTATGAAATGTTATTTAAAAATAAAATACTCTTTTGAAGTCTCGGAAAAGCGAGATACAATTTCATGTATTGTAGGAACAATCATAGTGTGCTGGATTTTATGGTTAAAAGATTGAAATTTTATATGTTCATGTCAGACCATAATCTCGCCTATGTATTGATCAATTTATCATCTAGTATCGATGTATTATTGTCTATATATAATTTTAGACTATCATAATATATAAAACGACATATGGCTTTTTTCAGGAAGCAGCAGAATCAATAGCATTCTACCGGCGCTTCGATGTCAAGTCCAAAGAAGTGGAAGCTGAAATTGCCAAGATACGACTAGAACTAGACCCAAGACTAGAAACCATGTTGGAAAATGCTGCAGGTTAGATTAAAAATACATATGTATTCATATTTATACAAAACAATCATACAATATTCTTAGGAAATAAACATGATACGACTAACAATTTTTGACTCAATTCAAACTTTATATATTTTATTATCTTAAAGAAAACAAATCACCCTCATCGCACTAAATCTTCAAACAAATATTCCATTTATTTACACTTGGTAGTCTGGTGTTTGGCCAATGTCTGATACGACTTTCTGGCCTAAAGGTAAATTTTATATTGAACCTGTAAAAACTTTTTTAGATTTAGAGTTTGTCTACACAATATTATCTTGATAACGATGATGATACGTAACCAGATGATTAAAAAGATGTTTTGAATGTAATGCTGGTTATTGTTTTATTATAGATATCGATGCATCAAAGGACTTGCTGTCCGAAACACAACCAAAAGATGTCGCTGCAGCTCCATCAAACGAGCCTTCTTGGAGATTCCTACGTGAGTTTAAAACATTATTATCTAGCACCTGCATTTTGACTAAGAGATTTCGAAAAGATCATTATGAAACCCGTGGAGATCGTACAATGTGGCACGTTGGAGAGGAGGCCTATACTCAGCAGTGGCTGAACACGGGCTGACATGATGATGATGATGATAAGACCTAGGACATTAAAGAATACTTTTGTCAATGGTGGCGAAAAGGCAGAGATGGTATTGTTTAATGCATTCAATTATTTAGGTTATGCTATTAGGTACATGTAAGAAACCTAAAAAAGGTCCCGGTACAACGTAGGGGGATTAATAATTGTGGAGGAAAGAGATAAAAAAAAAAAATGCATTCAATTACGGAAAAAGCTGTTGAAGTGTAAAAAACTCAATCATCCCATAATAATTTTCTAAGTTTTTTCCTACTCTAAACTATTGTATGTCATTCTCGTATATATAATCCAAGCTCTAATGTGTCTCCATATCAAATATCACCCTAATTGGGATAATCCGTTTAGCGCAGAGAAGCAACAAACATGTACACACACATACATACATATCTATGTATGTACGCAGACGCAAAAACTTTCGCACTTGTAACATTACTACGATTTATCATCCATTTATATTTCCAGTCCGCTCCAAATCTTCCCAGCGCGCCCTATTCACGGTCCTCACCATCATGACGCTGACCATCATGATGGGCTGTATCGTGCTGCAAGTGTACGCGGAGCCACTGTTCGTGGAGGCAGTTCCCTCGCTGCCCCCGAACCAGTGCGCCATCTTTGTGGCGCTGGACTTCCTGCTGGCTAGCTTCGTGTGCACCTTCTTGATTGATCGCTGCGGGAGGAAGGTGAGAAATTTACTTCTCGGAGAGTAACTGCAGTCCAATTTAATCTTAGACTTTTTCTCCAAAAACCGATGTCATAAGATGAACAAGTCTCTCCAAATTCAACTGAAAATACGCAAAATTATTGTACTAGAATTTTATTAAAATAGTACTCTTCTTATTTTTAAACCCCAATAATTGCGTTACAGACCGTTATCATAATAATATCATTTTTCTTTAATTTCTTATCAAACTATTTAATTTCTTCCCCAGTTCCTCCTAATCGCCACGTCAGCTGGTTCCGGGGTCTGCACACTCCTCTTGGGCTCCCAGCTCCAGTTCCACTGGGCCCCTGCCTGGGTCACAGCCCTGCTTATTTACGCCTACAGCTTCGTGTTCACTTCAGGCTGTGCGACCATACCCTTCGTGCTTACTGCTGAAGTGTTCTTGCCAGAGGTTCGTAAGAGTAAAAGTTTTTTTGAACATTATTATGAGTATTCAGTCAGGCGTTCGACCAA
Source organism: Macaria liturata (assembly GCA_964023185.1). Lineage (NCBI taxonomy): Eukaryota > Metazoa > Arthropoda > Insecta > Lepidoptera > Geometridae > Macaria > Macaria liturata. Next base: position 11,889,139 of record OZ026814.1, on the reverse strand, counting down.
AAGTACCAAAAGTCGCAAAGATTTTAAGGGTAATTCACAAACATCATCAACTAAAATACAACAGAAAAAAACAACTGTAACCTATAACGTAAATTTAATGAATTCAATAGATTTACTTCTCCACTTTCAGGTTCGAAGTCTCTGCAACAGCATCGTATTCGCCTTTGTATGGGTGGTCAACTTCATCACCCTCGTCATTTTTAATCCCCTGGTGGAAGCAGTGGGGCTGGGACTGGTCTTCTACCTGTTCTCAGCAGTCTGCTTCATCGGGACCATCTACAGCCAGTTCTATGTGCCAGAGACCAGAGGGTTGTCTGTTACAGATATACAGAAACTGTTTGTGAATGAACGACGGAAACAGAAAAATCAGGCTTAGTGATATAATGTAATGTAATTATTTTTAAGGACCGAAGTTATTGCTAATAATGTTTAAGTAAATTAAAAAAGTAATACTAATATGTGTTTTTTTATTCGATTCTCTTTCTTATCGAATGAAAGTGGCCAACTCTGGCGTCGAGAGTTTATCAAGCCGCCCTAAGGGCCTCTGACATGGCTTAACGACTAGACAAACAGCCAGGACCTACAATTTAACGTATCGTCCGACCCACGGAAGTGCCCGAAATGGAATGCCACTTTTAAGTCACCCATCCAAGGCCTGACCACGTCGCCCTCTGTTAAACATTGGTAATCGCATGCGATTGCCTACACTAGCTGAGCTACGGGCGCTTCGATTAAAATCTTTATATCCCACATACACAAGAGGGTATTAATAAATAGCATGAGTTTACTTAGGGATGGTGTTATTTATGTTATCTGCAGATAGATAGATAGATACTTTATTAAAACACCATTTATAAAAAATCAATACAAAAAAACATAGAAATTAAAATTAGCGTCGTTTGTTGCAGACTGCTTTAAAAAGCTATATTTTATGTGTACGAGAGCCCAAACTTGTCTAGAAACTATTGTAAGCAGAAGAACGTGCAAACATAATTATACGAGTTCAAGACTCATGTGAAGTTTTGATATAGCTGTATGTTTTAATTACCTACAATAATAAGAGCCTAAACTTTGTTAACTAAACGGCTTTAGTAGCCTTACGTACGATGCGTAGATGTGAATTTTAAATTTTAGTTTCATACTGATGACCTGATTGCACTGATAGTAGGTAATCGCATATTTGTATAGGTAAAGGACCATCATCAAATAACTCACGTTGTAACGTATGGTGAGAGCTACTGCAACCCTGCAATACAAAATCTACAGGATTCCTATTGCATGATACGGTAATCCTACTCATGTACAGAATCTTAGAAATATTAGCTTATTCTTAGGACTTAGCTGTAGAAGGATATTTATATTGTATTTTGATTGTATTTCAGACAGTTGGGCAAATGTTAACGATATCAAATATCTAATTATGATTATAATGGGAATACAAAATCAAGAAAATGTGGTCAGTGAGGAGTGGAGAATACACAAAATAAAATATTTGTATAAAAAGTATAATAATTATTACAAAAACTAACAACAAAGCTTATCTTATAAAGGCAAGTACAAAAGGCATGACAATATCAACATTTGCTACGTTCAGACGTCCATATTATCAATATGGGCAGAGTGTTTGGCTAAAAATTATACAAGACATGGATTTCTTTCTTTCATATCCCCTTTGGAGACTTTCGCCAGAAAATGATCCTGCGTCTTTTATAGTCCAAAAACCTCGATTACAATTTATTTAAATGATTACTAATAAAATCACACACGTGTTCAAATCAAAACAATCATTCTCATGTCAACTTGAATCAGCAATTGATTAGTCAATTATTATTATCTTTCATGCGTTCCAAAATAACCACACAAGTCAGCTAACTATTTGTCGATCCACATTTATAATCCAGTATAAAAAAACTAATCAAAAATCACATCACAAAAGCTCTTCATTTCTTCTTTCTTCCCAAGAACATATCTTGGATCTGTTCGTTGGAGAGTCCTTTAGTTTCTGGCACAATGAAAAAGCTGATCACAGCATTAGCGATGGCTATTATGGCGAAGGTGTAGAATGTTCCATGGATGCCGAGCATGGTGTTCATGAAGGGGAAGACAGCTATGATGGCGAAATTCAGGAACCATACCCATTCTAAGATAATCATGGAGGCTAGGTTTTGGACCTGTGGAGAAGATTATGTTAAGATTAGACAATAAAATTATATCAGACAATAAATCTATGTTAAAATAAAAATAAACATGAAATTGTATGAACATTATGTGCCTTTGTCTTTTTTAACGAATTGGATAAAGCTTGCTATGGTTCAGAATCAGTTCAGAATTTGAATTACCAAGTATAACTTTGCTAACTTTTAATCTTGGGTGCTAGTTACATTAAATCCCATTGATGTAAATGAATCCATAGAAGTACACCAGTCAAATAGCCTCTCACCTCAGAAACGAAAACCTCAGCCAGCAGCAGGTAAGGTACTGACCCAGCTCCGAACATGAATGAGAAGCAGTACAGCATGATGGTGAGCACGGTGAGCCAGGCGGGGGCGGCGCCCGACTGGATGAGGTAGCCCAGGGTCGACATGCAGACGCAGACCAGGACTGATGAAGCTATGATGAGGACCTGGAAGGAAATTGGTAAAAATATAAATGTGAGGCTAAATAAGAACATAACAATTTAAATAAGCAGTTAGGTGAGGTAGAAGGAGTTTAAAATAATGAATTCTGTTTTTTTATCCACTGTATAAAAACTAGTTAAAGTTGTAAACAAGTATCTCAAAATATTAAGTTATGGTAGAAAAGTAGATTCAAGAAATGTAGACAAGAAACCTTCGATCAATTATACGTAGATGCAAGATTCCGCAGTGACACAACGCAAAAAAGCGGCTTGAGTTTACTATGCCTACAGGTACCTATTGAGATATACATTCATGTCATGCATATTACTTTAGTATCACAAAGCCATTTAAATATTTTAATAATAATAAACCTTATTGCAGTACGCTAAGATTTAGTTTTCAACAATGACCTAACCACCTTATGGCGTTTTCGCTACGGCATTGACGAAACGAACGAACTCTATTATGCGTGCGAAAGAGACAACTGCGAAGCAAATACAAAAGGATTTAAATTCTAGAAATACTAATTTGGAGATGATAACTGGACTATTTCGAATATTAATCACTGTAAGTATTTGTAAAAAGTATAATACTTACCGAAAATACGAAATCCCATGTTGTTTTCTCTTTGTAAGCGTGTTATTTTTGCAACTTTTCACAGCACACTTCGGCATTGTTTCACTTGACGGTCGGCGCGTCACTGACGGCAAAACAGTGCTTAGTGTGGATTTAAGCACTGTTTAGTTTGGTTACTTTTGGCGCGCTTACGCGTGATCTACGTATAATTGATCGAAGGTTCAAACGCTTAACGCTTAATTCTTTACGCTTAAGCGATTAACCGGATTTAGATGTTTTTTTAAATAAGGATAGAATAGACCCAGAATTATCACAAAGTTTACTTTTTAATCCGGATTAATACGGCGGGCTTTAGCAATAGAAAATAATAAAAAAGAGCAATAAAAAAAAACCACCAGAAAGTTTACTTACACGTCTGCCAGCCTTATCAGCAATGACAGTAGTGACGAAGGCACCGCACATGAGAACCAGCGCGAAGATCACAGTGTACAGGTCAGACTTGGCAGGGTCGGTCTGAGTGAACACCTTCTTGGCGAACACCTGGACGGGAACCATGCCCATTAACACCTGGAAGGAGAAATAGAAGAAGGGTTAGAAGACGGAACCGTAACTTTATATCTCTTTGGCTCGTATTTCCTTATGACTGAGGGTCGTTACTCCCCCGCAGAATTCATTCGCTAGGGGAGTTCTTTTGGTCAGATACATCGTGGTGGGCGCCCAGGTCCTTCCACGGAAGACACATGACCTCGGATTTTGTAAACTTTATAGGTTTGATAGGTTCGAAATGGACCAAGAAGTTTAAGAGACTAATTTTCTCAAACAATCTTTTTTAATCAGGCATTTGAAGCAACACTCGTAACCGACTCGGTAGTCCTTTGTCTAAGAATACACAGTCTGACGTTAGGCAAGAGATTTTTTATTTTTGAGGGTGATAGCCAATGTGACTGGTTTTCTCAAACATCAGGAAGCCTCATGATCGTTTTCCCGTACTTAATAAAAATACACCTATGGCAAAGTAAATAATTGCATTGCATACCTGCATAGAGATTACAGTGGTGACAACCATAAAGGCGCGTCTTGATGTGGGCGATACAACTGAAATCAAACAAGACATCAAAATTAAAGCCTAGGAAATAATAAGAAATGATGACCGTCATGAATTCCAATCGTATTTTCTTGTGTAATTTACTTAAACATTACTTATAATTTTTATAACAAAAACATGGTATCGTAGCTCCAGTTTTTATTGAACTTGCATTACTAGTAAGTTTATCAAATAGTACTTACAGAGTAATTTTATCGGCGACATTTTCTTCTGTTCCTCTGGTTGTACACTTTCTGAGTTGAGTTTCTCTTTCTCCGCCTCTTCAGCTTTGAGATCAGCCTTTTCAGCATCTGGAATAAACATTACTCGTATAAGTTTTTTTTAGAACCGTTTTAGATCAGTTATCGGTGAACAATATCTCTATTAAATTAAATAGATTATTTTTTTATTTAAATTTTAACATGAATTTTTTTATTTACAATAATAAAACATAAAAACAAGGGAAGAAAAACTAAACATACTACTTCTAACTACAACAAAAAAGGGGCATTTAGAACATCTTTAGAAAGGCATAAAGATAATCTAAGTGCTCAAAAAATTAATGCTATTGTGGATATAAGTGGAATAAAGCGGTGCAAACTTGCTATGTTCTATTAAATTAGTTAAAAGATCACTTCTACATTATATTTAGGATCTGTATCTCCCGATAAAGTCCGAAATGGAAGTGAACTCATTTTTAATTCGTTTATCTACTCAGTTGTTCTACACGAGGTTTACCCCTCCTTGTACTTAGTTTTTTTCATTTTCAATTTTACTTTCATCGTGCGAACAGCCAAACTGTGGAAATCCTTGCCCGAATCTCTATTCCTCTTGAACTATAATTTGTCGGTCTTCAAGTCGAGAGTAAACCGGTTTCTTCTAGGCAAGCGCGCTAGATCGTAGATTATAACGTTGCTTAACATAAGGCAAGTTGTAGTTAAGCGTGAGCCTATATCATGTAAAAAAAAGGTTAAATCTAAATACGCTAATGATAATAGCCACTTACCTCCAGTGACTGAGATGAGCTCCACAGGCGGCAGCAGCTGCTGCTTGAGCTTGGCCAGCTCGTCCAATACTAGCATAGATGTGGGAGAGACGCCGCGGTAGTGGGCTATGGCTTCTCGAGCGTCCTGTAAGCAGAGTAAAAAGGAATTGTAGATCTTGGAAAAAACAATATACGTTTCAAAAGTATGTACTCATTACTTTTGAAATGAATGTATGAGTGATTTTTTTTCAAGATAAGTAGGCACAAATAAGGCCTTATACTAAAAAGTATTAAACGACGCATACACTTTGGTAACATAGCACGCAAAGACATGGTAATTGCTGTTCCAATGACTATGTAATTTAAGAGAAATGTGAGGTAAAGGACTACTGCATCTTTGATTCAAAAACCTCAAACCTAGATCAACCTGACTACTATTTTGCACAACTGTATTAAATCTTATATCAAAGACCCAATGCTATCCCAACTTTTGATGCAAGTGCCACTTTAAGAAAGAAAGAAATAAAAATATTCATAACTACACAGATTTAAAAGTAGGCGTATAAACATATTAAACATACCTAAAACTACCTATACTACTATCAGATTATTTAAGAAGAAGAATAGAGAGAAATATTCTGATTTTCTTACCTCATCTCTCTTCTGCTTAAGCAGGAACAGCGGACTCTCCTTTACAGACATGAGAAGCATCACCGCAGCCACACTGAACACGATGTTGATCCAGATGATGACTCGGTACGAGAACAGCCAGCCAAATATATAGGAGAGTAGCGTGCCGGACGTGTAGAGGAGGATTGGACCTGGAAACAGATAAGTGGAAGATTTTTTAATAATACGAGTAAAAGAACAAGAAACGAGGTATATTAAAATTAAAGGGATAAGGTAAATCACTTACCTAAATTGTTTGCTTTTAATGGTGTCTTGTATTGTAGGATCAATAAGTTTTTAAATAAGATAAGGGCTTTAGTCATGAATAGCTAGGACTAACAAATTTAGCGCGTTAGTAGCATTTGTAATATATCAGAATCAGTGAAGATTTCTGTGTATAATTTCTATCAATCTGATCGTCACCCTAATATATATAGATCAACTCATACCATACTAATAATTTTATATTTGTTAACTTTTATGCACGTAAAAACTTGGTAACACTTGACTAAAGTGTGTGTCGCTCCAGTTTTCAGATGACTTTAAGGTGATATTTCTGACTGTCCCATTTATAGAGTAATATAATATACCAGTCCAATTAAATAAACTGAAGTAAACACCACCATGATACCACGTATGCGCAAAATAACGTTATGTTAATAATGCGCAAATGACATGGATTTAACTCGAATTAGTATGAATGATTTTATGCACAGGTTTTAAGTTTGCTTTTATTTTGTTTATACGTACAAATTACTCTTACTAAAAATATATGTCTGGGTATTTTTGAAACGTGCATTGATTTACTTAGCTTCTTGATGTCAGCTGATAAGTTTTGTGTTTGTTTTCACATCTATTCTGATGTAGTTGTCACAAAGATCAAGGCATCAGTTTTCTATTGACTTTTGCGAAGTATTTATGATAATTTACGTCTATATCATTACACCATTTACTATTTGTCTAAGATTGTTGAATTTATGTCATAATACTCGTAAGAACAGTAGTACAACCGTTATAGTATCTTGCAGGTTTAATAAAATAATGTTGATTGTCTTAATTAATTTTAGTATCATGTTGCATAAGATTGCTTAAAATGCTGTGTATTTGTTATTTGATACTTAGTTGAAATGTGTTGTATGTAATAAATAAATAAAAACTCAGTTCGTATATAATAAATATACACATCGATATACATGATGTAAACATATCAACAAAAAATCTACGAAGAAAGAAACGAAAGATTTAATATTATTGAAATACAGTCCATACTTACCTACTTACCTGTTTACTCTAAGTTTAAAGAAACTTAGAGTAAACAGGTACCTTCTAGGTAAGCTTATTATAACTTAAGCTCCTGCAATACTTAATATAAACCGGACTGTAGTCCACGAAGTAACAATTAATAACTTTGTACCAATCTGGGATTAAGAATTCAGGTACCAGGAAAACATAACACCAAAGAAGTTACCTGAAGCTAAAGTCCCTCTAAAGGAGTCCTCAGCCACCTCTGATATGAAGATAGGTCCAAACACCAGCAGCCCTCCGCCCGCCATGCCGCCGAAGAACCTGGCTGCTAGCACCACTATCTTTGATGTGGTCAAGCTTACCATCGCCCAGGAGATCTGGAATTTGGGAAAGAATAAACTTTAATATAAATTGTACGAGGAAAATGATAACCAAATCTAAAAAAATATATTTGCCTGCCTGCTACTGTCCGTCTAATTTAGAATCGGTTCTTATTGTGTAAGCATGCTCCATCCTAAACCTAATGTTTGCTTATCATCAGGCGAATTACGGTTAAGTGCAAACCCATTCCTTGTTAAAAAATAACGAATCTGACATTATGGTATTTAAGGGGACCTGGTTGTGGATGGAACAATAATTGGTATTTCTTTTATATCATAATACTAAATAGGTTTTCAGGTGACCAAGATGACAGGCAATCAGCAACAACCATCTTTTCCATGGCTTGACTAACGGAATTACAATCATAAATAATCACAAGTGGCACATGCCCTGGAAAGTCCACTATTGGTTTTAGTGGCTTTAAATTTCAATAGATGTGCTAGGTTTTTAAATGCACCTCATTTTACCACACCACTAAAGGTTCAGGTTTCTTCCACTCCTAGATCCTCAACGTCAAAACTGAAACTAAGCTATGTCAACATAAAGGTAAAAATACTTACAACATAAGGCAGCGCCATAACAATCCCTCCATTCTTCCTCCCTAGCCTGTTGATCAGCACTCCGACCACAGCTGAGCCCAGCATCGCTCCAAGAGACGGCAGACTGCCAAGGAGAGACTCCTCGGCAGTCGTCATGGGCTCTGATAGAGGAGTGGTCTCATTTGAAGCCAGGGTACTGGAGGTATAGGATGGCCACGTGTTTAACAAGCCCATTACTGTTTGGCCGAAGCTGCCTGGAATAGACAAGATCGAAACTTGAGATTTCTTGAAGATATTTTGAGAAAATTCTATACATATAATAAAGCTGAATAGGATTAAAAGTCTGAACATTGAAGGTATTTGAAAAATGTTAGGAGATACTTCGAATTGATAGCAGAACACGTTCCAACAATTTATAGATTTTTTGTCTTTTTACCTGTTTATATGTGACTCTGTTTATTTAAACGCTCATCACACAAAAATGGCTGAACGGATGATCATGATTTTTGGTATGTAGGTAGTATGAGGTCTTAGAATTGTCATATGCTACTTTTTATTCTGAAATAATGCGAAGCGGCGGACGTCCACTAGTTTATAAAAAAATCATTTCAACTCCACCAGCAGGGCCATCACGGCACAGGGTATTATAGTCTTTCCCACCATTTTATCCACTTGGTGACAGGTGGATAAAATGGCGGAAAGACTATTAGTATCGGTGCCGTGCTAGCCCTGCAGCAGCTGTTAGTTTAAAAGTATATAAGGAATAACAGGATTTTATTGGTATAGCCAGTTGGAGACGATAACATTATGATCACAATAAAAATGGAAACTACAGTGGCCTACTAAGATAGTATTGACGTTTGCGGATAAAAATATGTTCAGCGTCTACTGATATTTTTGTCTTACTATTGTATTCGTTACGACAATTCATAGATGGAGCAAAACTGTTACTGAGTGGTGGCCAAGAACAGGCAGACGAGGAGGCAGTGGATGATGATGATGACTATATTCGTATTATATGTTATATTTATTAAGGTTATAACCGCAGATAATTTTAATACGTTGAATTAGCTTTATATTATTGTTAGTATGTTACATATTCGTATATTATTTTATATCACATTTCTTTCATATATTGTATAATTTAACGTTCAAAAGTGTAAGCCATCCTACCTGGAATAAATATATAAATATGAATACATGAACATTTGGATAAATCAATGTCATGAATTATAGCATTTTTAACAATAAGTGTACAAATTAGTTTTTAACCGACTTCCAAAAAAAGGAGGTTATCAAGTCATCTGAAAGTTTTTTTTTTTGTGGGGTTGTTACGCGATTACTCCGTTGTTTATCAACCGATTTAAAAAAATATTTTTTTATTCGATGCGGATAGTTTTCGAAATGGTCCCATAAGCATTGCTTTTTATTCGGTTCAGTACTTTTTGAGAAAAAACCAATAAACCAACAAATTGATAAAGTTTATGCAAACCAATTTTAATCATATTTCCAAAACTACTAGTCGGATTTTGATACAGTTTTCTGTAATGTGTTGAGGTTTAATGGGGGCATCTTTTAAGCTATGTATTACGATGACAACTCACCAGGGGGCGCTGCTGTATACACTATATCTTCTGAATTATCAGCCCGGATGCGGTTTTCTCTGATAGGCTTAGATTTGTTTAACAAATGAATTTATGTTGTATTTTTTTTTTGATAGGCTTAGATTTGTTCAGTAACGTGACAGTAGAGTTTAAGTCGGTTTTTGCTTTTGTTTAAAATAATTATTATTGGTATACTTGGGTCGGATGACACGTTAAATCGTAGGTCCTGGCTGTTGTCATAGTACGGCATTAAGCCATGTCAGAGGCCCTCAGGGCGGCTTGATAAACTCTCAACACCAGAGTTGGCCACTCTCATTCGATAAGAAGAGGAAAAAGAAGTTTTTATTTCAGAGGGTACGAACACGTCATAGTAACATTTATAGTAAAAGATTTACTCCCATTTTATGAACAAGTCACACACAAATTCACAGAGCACAAATGAATATTTTCTGAATAACATTTTCTTACTCGCAAAGGCTGTATGTAGCTGGAACAATTTCCCCTTCATTTTTCCTATTATTTTCCTACTATGTTCCTATTTTTTTTTATATATATTCTATGTTCACAAAACCTGTTCCTTCACAAAGAAACACAGTGAAACTGAGCTGGTTTTGGACAATACTAAATTACATAAAGATCTATAGAAGAGCAAACTGAGAGATTGCGATTTGAATCTACACGCAAATATTGTGCTAAGATAACAAGAGCGTAAAGTGACGTGGAATTTAACAATTTTACAAGGAGTTTTTAGGTTTGGTGATCTGAATTTGTCGATTTTGTTTATTAATTTCACAAGGAAATAAAAAAGAAATGCCTTCTTCAAGTTACTGACTCTTCGAAAGCGTCACAAAACCGTGACCCGATTCAGTCACTTGTAACTTAAACTTAGCCTATCCCCAAACTTAAAAAAAATGCATATAATGTATAATAGTTACCGTAAGGCATGATTAAATTTATTTGTTATAACCGCTAAGTTAAGTGTAGTGGTAAGTGCGTGTGCGAGCCGGTTGTTACAACTAAATTGCATTATACATATTTTTTTTCATGAAATCCAGATAAAAGCCTATATAATTTCACCGTGATTGACTCGTAAAAAAAGGTCCGCATAAAAACTTTTATAAGTGTAGCTTTTAAGCTTTGCTATTTTACATGGACGATTGTCCGTATTATAAAACCACATGGTTACAATTTCTATTATCTGATTCAAATAAACCTACTTTGATAAGGAACGCTATTTCTCTCAGTTTACGAGGCAGATTGATTTATATTATGTTTATCTAAATATAGAGTAGTACTTACAAACATGCTACTGTAGGATTTAACGTCATATCTAACATGGTTGGTATTTGAGGCTTTCCTCGCGTGGTTTTAAGATAAAAGTTGATAATAGATAAATCATTTATAGATTGTGAAATCCATTGCAGTAACCTGTCTCTAATCCTAACATCGTGAGAAAACGGATATGTTTCAGGACCACAAAGGCAGGGTCGACCATCTTCTTCTTCTTATGGAATGAGCGACTGCCGTACTAGACAAACATCCATCATACTTTACTTTGTAGGTCCTGGCTTTTTCAAATAGAACGGCAGTCGTTAAGCCATGTCAGAGGCCCTTATGGTGACTTGATAAACTCTCGACACTAGAGTTGGCCACTCTCATTCGATAAGAAGAAGAAGTACTTCCCTCGGAGTCAGATTCTCAGTACGAAAAAATACGACTAGATGGGGAGGATGACGAAACCCTTACAAAAAACACATTAACTCATAGTGTTAGCATTAGGATTTAAAAAAATATACATTCATTTGCGAAATCATGGAGGTTGTATTAGGTCTTGAAAAGGATTTAAACTTCATTTAATTTACTTTTTGCAAACGTAGCCATGTGTAGTTGTTAGAATACTTATGTCTTTCATAGACAGCGCGTCACATCGCTGTGGAAATACCTATTTTAAAATTAAACCATTTGTTTAGTTAATTTAATTGTTGTTAAAATTCAAACAAGTTGCTCCTCCTTTTTGTGATAACAAAGGTATTTATATTTTATCACGTGTATAAATCAACGTGTAATATTTAATGTCACCATTTTTTTTTCTTTTTTTTTTTTTTGACCCTGGAAAACCTATTACAGGTACCACCCAAACCCCGGGGAGGGCGGATGGTTATGTGGGAGTCTCCGCCCCACTCCATAAGGGCGGCATACCCACTAAAAACCTGGGGTGTTCCACCTCCGCATCGTTGGTCCAGGGCCGCGAGAGCGCGGTGCATTCATCCGCAGCCCTGGTGATGCTGGCCCGGCAACGGGCCCCGCCTCGGGGAGCTTCAGCTCAACCCTCAATGTACGACGTGTCAGAACACGGGACACGTCGTGCATCCTGTGGGGACTCGTTATAGGGCAACAGGTTCCCCGACCTGCCACCCAGAGCCCCCAGGAGTTAGGCAGTCGCACGCCAAAGCGGCCGCCCTCCTCCAATGCGCCCTCTGCGCACGGAGTTCGGTTCCCGTGTCGCCGCTACTCAGCCGGTACACCGAACTCCTCTCGCCTCTCGGCGACCACCTCGGGTGCTCTTAAAGAGCGCCCAGCTCCACCTACACCGCGAGGTGCGGCGAGCTCCACGCCTCGGGCCTTACAACCAGCCCTCTCGAAGGGGAGGTATAGGCGAGGGCCCCCACCCGATCGAACGTTTGGACAGCAAGATCCACCGGACTGTGGAAGTTACTAACCTGTGGACGGGGTGCACCAGGTTTCCCCAACTAACCCCAAATCCCCATATGGAGAGATGAAATTAGTTGGGCTTACCCAACGTGAAGGTAGTCCGATCAACGCACCCCATTTAATGTCACCAAGCTCAAGTTTCGTTAGGTCACATCTTTTGTTGTAGCTACACATGTACGAGTATATATTACGGTAAATGTGGATAATGCGGTTATTATGTACGAGTATAATTGCAGTGCTCTTGGTAAAAGTGGTAAAAACTTTCGAATTAATCACATTTACCGGTAATTATATCGACGGGTTCCGGGCTAATTGTATTAAGCGACATTTTTGAAACTTTACACCAGAGCAGTTTATAGTTTCAATTTTTAGAAAAAAAATTATAACAATAGCAAATCGCATTATTTTTGTAAAAAGAAGGATATTACTGTTTTTATAACATATTCCCCATAATCTGAATATTTTTTTTCTAGTATTCCTATTTTTAACGAAGATAAATGTCGCTTAATACAAAATGACCAATATTTTACTTTTTTTTGTTCCAGGCTAAATGACTTAACCGCCTATGATTATTGTTTCTTATTCCAGGCTAAATGACTTAACCGCCTATGATTATTGTTTCTTATTCCAGGCTAAATGACTTAACCACCTAGGCATGCAAATAATAAGCTTAATCAAAGAGTTGGTCATATTTCAAACCTAAGCTAATTGATTTAAATACCATATCTTAAACTTATTAATGTATGGCTAATTAGTTATTGCAACTGGTATTTTTTTTAAATAAATTGTTTCGATCCTACTTGAATAATGAAGTTTTTTAAATGTTTAGTGTTGTAATCCTAAATAGTTTATGCGACCGACATATCATTGTCCTACTGCAAGCTAAATGGTTGAAGTGACAACATCATACATTTCATGTACAGAGCTAAATGTATGGACCGACACTGGGTATGAATTTGACCAAAAGGCTAAATGTTTTAAACGACATTCTTGTATATTTATAAGGTAAAGCTAATTGCATTAAGCGACACTGGATAAGAATTTAACGTAGAGGCTAATTGCATGAAGCGACATTTTTATATATTTATAAGGTCAGGCTAAATGCTTTAACGTGCGTTGCCTGTAAATTTTTGCTCCAGGAAAAATAGTTCAAACGACTGTCTGGTATTTGGTAGTGAGCTTAAGTACACAGTTCCTAAATTTGTCAATATTTTGTGTTACTTCATACATTGCAGTCCAAAAATAGGCCCAAGAATGCGGTTGTATTAAGCGACAAAAAAGTGATCCGATCGTCACCAAACCCAGCTCAAACGATGCAGAAAAATTCGCTGATTCCAATTATGTATAAAAGTCTATATCGCCCAGAGTGTCGCTTAATACAATTAGCCCGGAACCCGTCGATATATAATTACCATACCCTTTGGTAAATAAATAAAATAAAATAAATATTCCAGGACAATGCACACAGCGCCATCTAGGCCCACACAAAGCAAACGCTTGTGTCGTGGGTACTAGATAACGGATATAATACTTATATACTTTTCTTTTGTAAATACATACTTATTATACATACAAACGACCAGACTCAACACAAGTAATTATAAATTTAATATTTATTCAATGTAGTAAATATATTGATAGAACACGTTCCAACAATTTCTAGAAATGATGTCTGTTTATCTGTGTCTAGGTATGAAATAAACATGAAATTATATCAATCAATATAGATCGAATACGCTCGTCTTATCAGATATAGTCGGATATCAACAAATCTTATTTTATGGGACAAGAACTTACTTGCGTATAGATTAAATCACGTCTTGTTTTATCTGTTGGTGAGTTCATCTTTTTGTTAATCCTATATTTATTGTCTGTTTATTGTATTCGGCCCATTCATCATCATCATCATCAGCCTGTTATCTTCCACTGCTAAGCATAGGCCTCTCTTCTAGTACGCCACCCGGTCCTGTGCAGATTGAATCCAGGTGCTCCCTGCGGTTATTCTAATTCGGCCCTTGACTAAATATTAAATATTATATCAGATTTGGTTTGCAGCGGTGCCGACGCGGCGACGCTCGCGCTGTAGGGGCGGCCTTTACATACATTAGGTATATTTAGATGTCCAAAACTATGCACCGGGTTTTGATGCGTTTTTTTTTAACAGATAGTGTTTTAAGAGGACGGTTTTAAGTATGTTTCGTGCATATGTGACCGCTTATTGTGTAATAAATGTTGAATTTTCATAATTATTTCATAACTTACACATTTTCATGTAAATTCTGCAAGAGTACTGAAACGCTAATAAAGAGTTTCCGTGCATAATAGGCTAAAATTTAATTCTTATTACATTGCAATAAAGTCTATTTTTCTTTTTGCTATTATTCTTGACAGTGACACGTCATAAACTTTTGTTTGTTTAATTCCTAACCATTGTTTATATATATTTGTTCGCTTATCTAGCGAAACAAGTGTATTATTATATATTATTAGTATAATACAAATAGTGAATGAATGCTTTTATCTCATTATTTTGACATGACGACTGATATGTGACTATTGTCGTTTCGCTACTTAAATATGAATACTTAGTGCTAAGTGGTTTTTTTTTCAGGAAAATCCTAAATTTTGTACTTGTAAAATGATTGCTTGATCCGTATTACGCCTATAAGAAAAGGAGGTTATCAATTTGAATCGAATGTTTGTAATATTGACAGAATTAGACTTTCGAATAAGATAAATTTGAGTACAATGATAATCTATTTAGGCTTTTAACACGTGTGGCAAACTTTGTGAGTGATTTTTTTGTAATAGCATAGGTACCTAAATACCTAACTTGAAGAGGAGTGATTTTTTTTAAATTATATTTACGATTCAGTAGATTTTGATATATGGGTATTCATGCATTTGAATTATATTATCGAACTAGTGGGTGCTCGCGGCTTCGCTCGCATTAAGAAGTAAAACTTGCATCCCCTATTTTACCCTTTTATAAGCGGCGTTTCCAAAAATCCTTTCTTAGCGGATGCCTACGTCATAACATCTACCTGCATGCCAAATTTCAGCCCAATCCGTCCAGTGGTTTAGGCTGTGCGTTGATAGATCACTATATCAGTCAGTCAGTCAGTCACCTTTGAGTTTTATATATTTAGATAATTGAACCCTTAACTATATCCTACTAGTAATAATACGGTACAGCGGTTTCACCCGCCTTAAAAGATTTAAATAGCCAATGTAGGTATTTATCACAGACTAGCTGGTGCCCGCGACTTCGTAACCTATACCGTTCTTAACGTAACCGTCGTTGCGTCATCGCTCGCGTGTTTACCAAATTAGGTGGTGTTTGTTCCATTACCAATGAAAGTTCGTAGCAATGGTGATGATACCAAGTTTGTTTGGTCGTTCAGCAACGTAAAAGGTTGACCCTGGTGTTTCAGTATTTCCAGCTGCTCCCACACGCACAAACGGAATCCTTTATCGCATATTTGCTTAATCTGGTAGGTACGTGTGGTTATTTTGCAAAGTATGTCCGGTGTCTAATAAATGTTTCGCAAAATGTGATCTTTCTGGGTGCTCGTTCCTATGGGCTGCCATATGTTCTTTGTATCTGGTCTCGAAATTTCTTCCTGTCTGACCTACATACACAGCATTGCACTCGTCACACACCAATTTGTATACCCCAGACTTCCTGGCATCTTCCAACCGGTCTTTACCATTACACAGGTGACGTAAATTATCCGTTGTTTTATAAGCTGTATTGACTTCCGCTTTCCGCAATATTTTAGCGGCCCGTTCTGACACTGGCCCCATGTAAGTAAGGCTACCCACATATCTGTTCGGCCTGTCCGGTGGTATCGCATATAACATATTGCGAACCTGCTGCCTTGTCTTACTTCTTACCAACCCGTCCACCATGTGTTTTCCGTATCCGTTGGCAGTTGCGATTTGATATTATAGTGCTCAACTCTTCTTGATAACCTTATCTTGTCAATGGCACCGTTAATAGTCTATGAACATATTTTTGTGATATCTTGAACCGTTTTCGCAGCGCACGCAACGGAAGCCCTCAAAGATGAATAATTTTACCCGTTTTTTCCACATTTTCCATTATTTTTTCGCTCCTATTAGTTGCAGCGTGATGTTATATAGCCTAAGGCCTTCCTCCATAAATGGTCTATTAAACACAAAAAGATTTTTTCAATTCGCACCAGTAGTTCCTGAGATTAGCGTGTTCAAACAAACAAACAAACTCTTCAGCATTATTATATCATATTATATTATTATATTAGTACCTATAGATTTTATTTATATTTTATACAACTGTTAAGGCAGCGCATGCAAATAGTTCTGTTGTAAGAGCAATTTTTCCCTTCGGCTAGACAAAAATGGGAAAATCTAAGAAGATTTATACAAACTTTTATCCTTCATTTTATCTCCTTTAGGGGTGGAATTTATCAAAATCTTTTCATAGCGAGCGCTTACGTCATAGTAGCTTTATGCATGCAAAGTCTCAGCCCGATCGGTTTAAAATTGACAAAAAAGAAAAATAGGGGATGAAAGTTTCATACAAACTTTCATCCCCTATTTTATCCCCTTAGGGGTGGAATTCATCAAAATCCTTTCTTAGCGGATGCCTACGTCATAACATCTACCTTCATTCCAAATTTCAGCCCGATCCGTCCAGTGGTTTGGGCTGTGCGTTGATAGATCACTATATCAGTCAGTCAATCAGTCAGTCACCTTTGAGTTTTATATATTTAGACTAGGTACAAGTATTATTGATCCAGGATCTAGTCTATCTCCAATTTTAATTATCAAGTTTCATCCATCAATGGAAGTTTTGTTCAGAGCGCCTGATAAGTATATTAACACTAGCGAATAAATTTATATGCTATTGTTATTTAGCTAGGCGTTTTAAAAGGTTTGGTAGATTAGATTTTATTATATCGTAATACAAAGTAAAGTTATATATTAAAAAGTGTTGATAAAATATATTTTATTAAGCAAGTACTGCGTTATTTATTTAAAAAAACAAAAATATGTTTATTTAGGTTCGAAATCGACAAACAAACATGATAAGTATTTATAAGTAATTGACTTCAAACAAATAAAAAGTATATTTGAACAAATAACCTTATCGTAAATAAGGTAAAAATCTTTGTAAATGAGATTAGAAAACTATCGTATATTGACCTCGACGGTGCAAAATAAACATCAAGTAGACATTTCGTTCAGGAGGTTCCGTAACAATTTCATTTTGGTTTTAACTCAGATGATGTTTTTTTATCGAATAATGGTAAGAAAAGCGAGTAAAAAGCGAGTGTGGCTCAGCGGTTCCAGTGTCTGCATTTCATCCAGACGTACACTGGTTCGAATCCGGCCCTATACCAATGACTTGTATTTTCAAGTTATTTGTGGATTTGCACTCGCTTAGCGGTGAAGGAATACATCGTCCGAATCCGACATGTTTGAGGACCACAATACCCGGACATGTGTCTTCCGTGGCAGGACCTGGGCGCTCACCACGATGTATCTGCCGAAGAGAACTCCCGTGACGAATTAGTCCTGCGGGGGAGTCACGGCCCTCAGTCATGAGGAAATACGACTCAATTGAGAGATGTTAAGAAACGTAAACTAGGATCATTCGCGCAACGTTACGTGCATTAAGGAATTATATGTCCAACAAATTTTAGAAATAAGCTGTTTTGTTTTTTAAGTAATATAATTTTGATTTGATATATGAAGAGTTAAACCTATTTTATTTCATTGGAATATAAATAAATAAAATAAGCATGATTCTAATACAATGTTTTAAAAACGGCTGGAATAAAATGCAATTCCCGGCAAGATGGCGACCACCTGGAAAAACTGATGAACACAGGAAAAGTCGTAGGCAATCTATCCCGAGGCCGCAGCCTAACATGTTGGTCGGACCAAATTCGCACCACCTTAGACACTACAGTCTATAATGCACTGCATGTTGCCGAGGACAGAAGGAAGTGGAAAGATGTCATCAAGGATAAGGTGGTGGGAGGCGGTGGTCACGATCCTCAGACATGAGGGATACGATTCAAGGAGTATATAATGCAGAATTGCACACAATAATCTTTTAAATTACGTAAACAATTGATCCAGTTTTTTCCATAAGCGGGAACCCTAAATTCACCAACGAGACAACCATTTAATCCTGGCTCATAAAACATATACATTTATCTCCTTTTGTCTTCTCTCAGTACTTAATACAGAATATTCAACAGTTAGTAGGTGATTGATCCTGCAAATGTCAAAAAGGTCGTATGTGCCTGTCCTTTATCGGACCAATAATTACGAATAGTGATGGGATATGGAATCAGTTTGGAATTTTTATGTTTGTTTTTTTTATTTAATGGTAATGTAATTGATTTGAAATTCGTATAATGAAAAAAAATACAATAAAAAACATCGATGAGGTCATCTATTTCGCTCATACGTGGAAAATGGAAGTTTTTACGAAAAAATATATTTTATTGTGTGATTAATTATACTATTGTATTTATGTATGCATTTACATAAAGAACAGATAACGCATGATCATTAATTTTAAATTTATCTCAGATTTATAGTGTATTATTCATTCCAGATAATTGACATTCATTGAGATTAGCATTGTAATTGATAAGGTAATGAATTAATATCTTAGATAATACCTTTCAATTATGAAACATATGCAATAAATGAATTATTACAAGAATATAATAACTTCCTTATTCACTAACGAATTCGCGATTGCAATTTTAAAGTTTTTTAGCTGATATATACCTTTCTAACGGTTGCACCAACTTTTATGAAATCTGGTTTTTAACGCTGAATAAATAGATCTTTTGAAACAGAAATCTTAATGCAATTAATATTTGGATGTTTAGGTAATACAGATTTAAATGATCAGACGTGTTAAACTTATTAACACCTCTGTTTTTTTGGTCAGGGGTTAAAACATGGAAATGACTAATTAGCATCTTATCGCGAAGCGAGTTTACAAAATTACGTCAATGTACTGAAGATAACAACTTGATATAAGCATCAAGATAAATCACGTGTACTTATATATAATATTATCTAGGCAATTTTTTATTTACTAGTTATTTATTGTTAGAACTTGGCACTGATTAAATGTTTCTGTGAATATTGAAAAAATAAATTAAATGTTTTTAAAACATTCTTCAAGGCTTTATACGTAAATTTGCTAGAAATACGTTATATAGATAAGTAATATTTTATCACGATAAAATCCATTACACAAAAATTAAACGTAGGTATGTGAAACCATTTCAGTTCTCATGTTATTTATAATATTGTATGTAGCTACCTAGAATATTAACAGGAATTTATTTAACGACTTTGGACCACTAATCCTTCGTGAAGATATAGAGGTAATAATACTTAATAAAATAAAATAATACTTAATTTTCACACAAATTTGGCATACGTATAACTACTGGCAGTATTAATTTTGTTTGTGTGTGATGTAGATATGACATACATATTAACATGTTTTGGAAAACAACGAGATAAAACAGAACTGTCAGGAGTGGCGTCGCTTTGTGTCGGCACTTCTTATATAAGATAACATAACATTAAACGTAAAATGTATAAGACTGAAACAGTTCATTAAATAGGCTAGCTCACCTGCTGTAATAAAATACTAGCCCCATAAATAGTTAAGCAATCAAGTTATTGACGTACACAAATACAGATGTCAGATGCTACGACACACATTTTAGTTACCCAAAATAACTTTCAAAAATAGCACTTCAAAAGTAGCAAACAATATCGAATTGACAAGGCGACATATGTCCCATCACTACAGATATAGCACAGCGCCTACTCACAGCCGGTCCGGTCACGGCCAGTCAGTGCCGCGCCGGCAACGCTAGTGAATGTGTGCGCGTTATTTTATAGCAGTGCTCGGTTTTCGGAATCTCTAGTTCCAATTTCGAACATTTGTAGTAAGTACGAAGATGCTCTTGTTTTGTTTTTGAAATTTAATTGCATTATTGAAATTTGGTTGAGAAGTTTGATTTAAGAGTTGTTTTATTTTTGTTTCCGAAAATTCTTTACTTAAGTCTTTCTTATTTTGAAATATAGGGTAGTTGTTCCAATTACGATTTAGATTGGAAATGATGGTTGAATTAGCATCAGTTATTGGTTAGATATGGACAAACAAGTATAGACATAGATTGTTGTTAGTAAGTGTTAGTAAACTAAATATAGGTACATGCCTTAGTATTTAACTTGTACTTACATACTAATGTATTCCAGTAGCAAAGGTACCAAGTACAAAGAAAAGAGGAAAATGAGAATATAAAACTTCCCTGCGGTGTTGCTTTCCTTGCTTGTAGATATGTCAAATTTTATCAACATCGGCTTAGCTGTTTGAGTGTGAAAGAGTAACATATTAACAAACACATACAGATAACACATAAGTATGTACTTTCAATATTGATTGGATTTAAACAAAATTGGTCAAAATCGGTCCAAAGTTACACAGCGATACACATAAATATAAGCATTGATGACTATCTGACAACTTACGTCAAATTCCTTAAGTTAGAAGTTGTTAGACTGCTATTTATGTAGTTAGTAGTACATATATGTACCTATATCCTATAGGGTGGTTTCCTAACCTGCCACACCCAGTAAATAAACAGTAAATGTAAAATTTAAGAGAACAAAATTTACTAGATAACTTAATTACTTTTATGTTTTTCTTTTATGTATAAATACACAGTCAAACTTATAACACCCTCATGTGTCGGGGTTGATAACCTGTTTATCTGACACGGAATTAATTTAGATTAGTTCGCCACATTTATGATGTTATGATATTATTATATAATTGGGCACCTACGTGATTCGATAAAATAAATACTTCAAAACATTAATCGTCTTACTTAAATCATCATCATCATCAGCCTAATGAGACCCACTGCAGGGTAAAGGCCTCCTCCCTCTTACGCCAATACTCCCTGTCTTGGGCTGTTCTTGTCCAGATGTTTCCTCTAACTTTCTAATGTTCTCCAGCCACCGTTGCACAGGTATTCATACATTTCGCTTGCCAAGACGTGTCTTACTTTGTCCATAGCAAATTGAATATATCAATACAGAATAAGTAAGCGACTACTAAGAAAATATTCTCCATTTTTAACCGACTTCCAAAAAAAGGAGGTTATCAAGTCTTCAGAAAGTTTTTTTTTCTTTTTTTTTGTGGGGATGTTACGCGATTACTCGGTATATGAACCGATTTCAAAAACTATTTTTTTATTCGATGAGGATAGTTTCCGAGATGGTCCCATAAAAATTGTTTTTCATTCGGTTCAGTACTTTTTGAGAAAAAACCAATAAACCAACAAATTGATAAAGTTTATGTAAACCAATTTTATTTATATTTTCAAAACTACTAGTCGGATTTTCATACAGTTTTCTGTAATGTGTTGAGGTTTAATGGGGGCATCTTTTTAGCTATGTATTACGATGACAACTCACCAGGGGGCGCTGCTGTATACACTATATCTTCTGAATTATGAGACCGATTTTGATGCGGTTTTCTCTGATAGGCTTAGATTTGTTTAGGAAATCAATTTATGTTGTAGTTTTTTTTATAGGCTTAGATTTGTTCAGTAACGTGACAGTAGAGTTGAAGTCGGTTTTTGCTTTTGTTTAAAATAATTATATTATTTACTAACGGCGTCCTGCGGGTTTACCCGAGTTAATCTGGGGTTAAAGTAGCTTATGTGTTAATCCAGGGTCTAATCTGTCTCCATGCGAAATTTTATACAAATCAGTTAAGCCGTTTGAGCTTGAAGCTTGAGCTTTGAAGTTTATCCGTCTTATTACTAAACACAGTTTGAATATTAGTCCACGACTGTGAATATACAAAGTCGGTTCTTGTTGTTCAAACATCACAGACAAACAATCAAATGTCAACTTCAAAATGGGACGTTGATTTATCATTGGTAACATTTTGACGGTTTCATTATTATAACAGTAGACAGACAAATTTCGGACAACATAAACGGACTGCATATTTTTAAATTTCTGGACTAATACTTAAACCAAGTTTTGTAATAAGACCCTATTATATTAGAGGGATTTCCACTGCTTCACTTATGAGTATAGCATTAAAGAAAGTTTAGGTGTAATTAGAAAATCAGTTTGTAAATGTTAGGTACGTTATTTGATTTATGAATTTAATTACTTTTTATGCTAATTACTAATAAACAGTTTCATCGTTACACATACATACCATCTGGTAATTCTAAAAAATATATTTTATCAGTTTAAATTGCTATGGAATATGCAAATAGGATTTTTAACAATAGGAAATTATGCAATTGTTTTACGGAAACATCTAAAAAATACATTAGCTCAGTTAAAATTGCAATTTATTCATTTATTCGTGCTAAAAATGTTTTGAAATTATATTTTTAATTTAGCGTTTTTGGTAATATTATTATCATTTTATTTTAATATTCTTCTCTAATATAAAATTCCCAGACTTATATAAAAAATATTTTTCTATTGTACTCAAGTGAGTATTTTTGGTATAAAACGTCATTTTTTCGTGATTTAAAGTTAGTTTATTTATTACCGTAGTCAAAGTACCTATATAATGTGTTAAAACAGTAAGAACCAGTTCACTCTCGCTTAGAAAATCGCTAGATTATAGTTTACACGGAGACGGTGGTTTAGGTTTTGTAATTTATAGGACAATTAATTTTGTGTTTTTCTCAAAGCCTAAATCTATACAGATAATAAAGTTGAAGAGGGTTGAAAGTCTGAAAATTGAAGATATTGTTTGGAGATACTTCGAATTGATAGCAGAACACGTTGTAACATTTTCTAGAAATTTTGTCAGTTTATCTGTGTCTCTGTTTGTCTATTTATTTAAACACTCATCACGCAAAAACAGCTGAGCTGTATGAAGATTAGTCCTTAGGAGTGTCAAAAGCTACTTTTTATCATGAAATAATGCGAGCGAAGCCGCAGGCGACCACTAGTAAAGAAATTGTGTTCATTACCAAGAAATCTAATTACTATTTTTCTTCTATTTCAGACCAAAAAACTATGAGCACGTAGAAACAAAAGTACCAGGATGACAGAAAAGTCAGGAGTTCGCTTCGAAGAAGCCGAGAGAAACAAGGGGGCCATATTAGCTACTGTCGGCGTCATTTGTGGGTCGTTAGCATGGCTCACGAGGAATTCACCGCCCATATTGGGCCTGGTGGCAATATTGTCGATGTATCTGATGACAGGTGACAGATATCAGTGGATTTATATATGGAAGAAGACTCATAAGCGGGATATGGCGTGAGTACCTACCATGGAATTAATAGAAAGAGAAGTATGAAAATCCTTGGTACCTACAACTTTATCTATTTGTTTTTTGTATGTGATGACATTTAAGTCATAGTAGATCAATTGCTCAAATAGAATAGATATAAGGCCCTATGCGTGAGGTTTAATGACTTTATTTACATAAAAACTAGGTTATATTATAAGACTGCAAACTGAGACGTACAATGTTGATATGAATTAATTATACCTAAAGTTGTATGCATGAGCTGGTTTCTGGACAAGCAAGCCTTCCTCTGACTACATAACTTCAATAAATGGATTAAATTAATAAAATAATCCTTGAGGCTACAAAAATAAGACTTTTGTCTCGACGAATGTCTGGTAAACAAAACAAATTAACATAAAATTGATCACCTTTCAAAAGAGAAAGCTTTCATTTATTATTATTACGTCAAAATGCGAATTTCTAACACTCACCCCCTACTGATAATGCTTTGCTATACATCATTATAATCTAAAGTATTATCTAAGAGATAAAATACTACAAATGTATTAAGTAATTCCAAACATGTACCTAATGTGATTTCGTGCAGTGACAGACAGACAAAAAAAATTTAGAACACGTGCAAAAAGTACAGGACAGTGTATTTTTTGTATGTATTGTTCTAATGATTATTTTTCCACTTTTTGGAACCATATTAAATATAGATCAAAATCTAAATACCGGAATTTTATATATTAATAATATTACAAATTGAAAAAATCGAAGGCAGAATTTATTGTACTACACCTTTCCAATTTTACAAGGACGTTGTACATTTTATTTGAGACCAAAAATAAATATATCGAGGCATACAAGAAATCAAAGAAACTGGAATAGCAGTGGAAAATAACATTATGGTATTTTCCGGGTGCAGCTCTCGTTTTAACTTTTTAGGCATTTTTAAATGTCAAAAATGAAGTTCACATCAATATAATTTGGCATTTCGTTTGTGCATGTTTTTTATTAATAAATCCAGCGTGGGAATGCAGCCAGCATTATTGGCTCGATACCACATGTGGATGTTTTAAATTTAGATTAAACGTACATACTCTTTTTTTAGATTAGTGTATAGTGTTAATGTTTATTGGTTTATTATTCAATGAATTGGATCACCGATTTAATGAAAGAAAAAAAATCGAGGAAGGTATCAATTATTCAAAATTCTAGAGAGAATACTCTGAAATTAATGTTGATTATGTAAAACTGCTTCGTAGAGTGACCCTGCATGATTGTTGGTTCTTATTTTCAGCCGCTGCAAGCGAAATCGAAGAATTATACTTGTGTGTAAAGATAAGATATATAAGATAAGATAAGTTCAAAAACATTTCAATACTTACCTTCAATAATCTTTGCATTATATAATATTTAAGGGTATTTAGATAATTTAATTGATAAATAATTTGAAAGAAAAACAAGGGAGTCTTATGAAAGGGGTAAATTATTACCAAACGACCTATAAAAAAAATACGCGAAAATATGTTTATTTCGTGTTTCCTAAGGGAAACACTTTAAAATTTCTTATTTCTTAAAAACACACCTTAATTTCAATTAATTAATAATAAACTTATAATGAGCCTATAATGATTGGGGTCATTGTCACTTTTATTTACGAGATCAAAATACTGGGACATCTAAAAGTACCTATATGCTAAACTATGCCCATGTCAAATATCATAATGATATATCGCTATTAAAAATATAGCAAATCCAGACATAACTAAAGTTATGAACTTTAGTTATGTCTGGATTTGCTATATTTTTTACACTATTATTTTTGTGTAGTTGACCCAAAAACCGATCACAATATTACTAGGACTTCATAATCGTAATGTAGTAACATAATTTGACCATTGGCCGGCCGCGCTTGGCATCTAACCGACAATACGGACACAATGCGGCTCAGATGTCTTCGGTTATCAACGGTGCAAAGGTCTCTAGGGATCGAGTGACTGCTCGACGTATATGTACTCCTGGTACTTATATCTACGAGTAGTTTGTGTAATTATCTAATAGTTTCCAGTTTCTCTTATTAGTTAGATAGTTTTTGAGATGCGTCGTAAGACTAATAATAGTCCAGTCAATAAAGCCCAAAACCCCCAACAAATTAGTTACTCGGCCAAACTTTGTGAATTTGTTCAGAAGGGTAAAATAAGTGACCGTGTGAGTTTGCACCCTTGTAGGGTGTACGGAAAGGGTTGAAAAGGGGTGAAAAGGGTTTTTTATCAATAACATTGCCAAAAAAATTAGTTACTTTGTGCAAATTTGGAATTAAGTTTTTGTTACCGTTTTCTAACATGTATCAAATTTGCACACTTTTGCAACATACGGAACATTGTTTATCATTAAAAAACTGATTATGGTTAATAACACGAGTGAAAAAATTAGTTACTCGCTGCAAATTTGGAATTATGATCTTTCTTTGGTTTTCTAGCATGTATTAAATTTGCACACTTTTGCAACTTACGGAACATTGTTTATTAATAGCAACGTTTTTACCCCGAAGGGTAAAAAACGTATATTTAGGTTCCAGCCGGAGCTTGACCCACTTATTGAGATAACATCTTGGATTTTACGTGTGATAACACTATTTTGCTCTATGGGGCCCCTTTCATGCGTCGAGTCATGACGGCTCGACTCGGTATCGATCGGCTCCCTCCTCCCGCACAACGCTAGATGATGTAGGATGCAAGGAACTAGGTTTGGTGAAAGAAAATATCTAAACTATATTTTATTTAAGCACTAAACAGAATGCACAAGAATGCAAATTGCACTCGCAAAGTGGTCTATTGAAAGAGTCTCCAGTGTCAGAGACGTCATTCTCAATATTTGTCTTCTTTTAGTGGCCATTTTAGAAGCAATTAGGCTAAGGAAAAGCTATACCTATCGACTTGGAATGTAGCGCGCTTATGAGCGCATTTGCTGATGTATTTGTAGGCTACCAAAGATAATGTAGATGACTATTTTGG
The DNA here is from genome assembly GCA_964023185.1 of Macaria liturata. NCBI lineage: Eukaryota > Metazoa > Arthropoda > Insecta > Lepidoptera > Geometridae > Macaria > Macaria liturata. The sequence goes on along the minus strand of OZ026814.1, from coordinate 11,862,386 downwards.
TGTCCGTCTGGGTCATGATCGTTTTTTATCTGTGTTCCAGGCCCATATATTACATATTCGAATATTTTTACCAACAGAGCCACAACTTAACAAGTTCTTGATTAAAACTGAGACTGTTGCGTCTCTCATTTATACAGGGCTTTCCTGATAGCAAATGTTAGATTAGACTCAGGGCTTTCCTGAGAAGTCTAACTAGCACCATAATTCTAAGACAGGGCTTTCCTGTGCGTGAGAAGGTGCAACACGCATTTAGACAGGTATTTTCTGTGCGTTAAAAGGTGCAAAATGCGTTTATACAAGGCTTTCCTGCGCATTTAGAAGTGCATAATGCACTTTAACAGGGCTTTCCTGCTTTATTAAAAAAATTAAAGGTTATTAAAACAATTAATGTTTACTTACATTTTCGTAGGAGTCACAGTAGTGTTAACACGTCAAAAATCCAAGACGTACTGAAGAAACGAGTCCACCCGGCGCTACGTGAGCGTTGTGCGGGAGGGGGGAGCCGATCGATACCGAGTCGAGCCGATATGACTCGACGCATGGAAGGGGCGACATAGAGCAAAACAGTGTTGCCACACGTAAAATCCAAGATGTTATCTCAATAAGTGGGTCAAGCGGAGGCTCGGACACCTAAATAAAAAAATCATGATATTCGCTGATAACAGGGATAAAAATATCTGTGAAGGGTTGAAACTTGGAGTAACTGTGCTAGACAAATTATATACCTACAACGTGTTCTAAATTGCGAAAAAAAAAAAAAAAAAACTAAACACGTTGTATATAATTTGTCAAGCACAGTTACTCCAAGTTTCAACCCTTCACAGATATTTTTATCCATGTTATCAGCGAATATCATGATTTTTATATTAATAAACAATGTTCCGTAAGTTGCAAAAGTGTGCAAATTTAAAACATGCTAGAAAACCAAAGAAAGATCATAATTCCAAATTTGCAGCGAGTAACTAATTTTTTCACTCGTGTTATTAACCATACTCAGTTTTTTAATAATAAACAATGTTCCGTATGTTGCAAAAGTGTGCAATTTTGATAAATGTTAGAAAACGGTAACAAAAACTATTTCCAAATTTGCACAAAGTAACTAATTTTTTAGGCAATGTTATTGATTTAAAACCCTTTTCACCCCTTTTCAACCCTTTCCGTACACCCTACAAGGGTGCAAACTCACACGGTCACTTATTTTACCCTTCTGAACAAATTCACAAAGTTTGGCCGAGTTACTAATTTGTTGGGGGTTTTGGGCTTTATTGACTGAACTATAAGAAATTTACTTGATAATGACTGGTCAAAGGCCCTTGACAAACTCTCGACACCAGAGTTGGCCACTCTCATTTGATAAGAAAAAGAAGACTTGGTAATGAGTGAAAATAATCATGATCAGCAGGATTCGAACCTATATCATTCTGATAACGCCAGGACACCAAATAATTTATATTCACTTATTTTTTCTCAGATATGTTATAAATAAAACTTTAGTCCGGGTTTACACTAGGCAAACACGTAAAATATTTGGGTATCTTATGATAAATTAAATAAACAACAGTGTATTCAGCTAGTATTCCTATATTGTCGAATGCGACAAAAACGGGGCTATCCCCAGAAATTAGGAAGCAGTGCATGGAACAACAGCATACGTACTTTATAAGGTGTTATTTTTTTATCACGAAATAGGCTTTTTTCTGCCTGATGTTAAGCACCACTAAGGACCTGGGCGCCCACCACGATGTATCAGCCCAAGAGAATTCCCCTAACGAATTAATTCTGCGGGGGAGTCACGACCCTCAGTCATGACGAAATACGGCTCAAAGAGAGAGTCTAAGATGTAGCGCACTTGCCTAGAAGAAACCTATATTTACTCTCGATTTAGGTATTATCTTAACTCCTTTCTATTTCCTTACAGACAAAATATATTGTAATAATCATTCTGTTTCTATATTAAACAACAATGTCAATTGGTGAACATAATTTAATCTTAATTGTTTGTTTATTTTGAATATTTTTTTAAACAATAAGATAACTTTTAAATGACATTCTTATTGATATAGAATTACAAATAAACAAAATATAAATAAAGTTAGTTATGAATTCGCGACGTTATCTAGGCGTTGCCATTTTTGTCGCATCCAATGTTAATAGGCCATTCAACGAATACTTCTCAAGGTAAATAGTCTACTGGGTTACCTGGTAACTGATGTAAAAACACTTCTAAGGATGAGTTCATTATAGCAATACCAAAAACATGTCTTTCAGTTTCTCTTGAATCATTGTCTTGTGACTCAGGGTCGTGACTCCCCCGCAGAATTAAATCGTTGGGGGAGTACTCTTGGGCAGATACATCGTGGTGGGCGCCCAGGCCCTTCCACGGAAGACACTTGTTCTCGGATATCGAGGCCCTTATACATGTCGGTTTGGTGGTAGCCTGAAAGTGTCGTAGTGCTATGTTTTATCCAGAACTAGCTGTGCTCGCGACTTCGGCCGCGTGGAATAGTTATTTTGGGCATCATATTTATTTTTGTAAACAACCTCTTCAGCTTTATAGATTATAACTGTTACCCACGACTTGTACCGTTTTCGCAGCGCACGCAACGGAAGACCTCAAAGATGAATAATTTTCCCCGTTTTTTCCACATTTTCCATTGTTACTTCGCTCCTATTAGTTGCAGTGTGATGTTATATAGCCTAAAGCCTTCCGCGATAAATGGTCTATTTAACACAAAAAGACTTTTTCAATTCGCACCAGTAGTTCCTGAGATTAGCGCGTTCAAACAAACAAACTCTTCAGTTTTATAATATTAGTATAGATTAACGCGAGAGATCGGTTAACGAACTTTTTGTCGCGGCTTCGCTCGCATTTAGAAGTAAAACGTAAATCCCCTATTTCACACCTTTAAAAGTGTCATTTCCAAAAATCCTTTTTTTAGCGGATGCCTACATGATACGTCATAACATCTACCTGCATGCCAAATTTCAGCCCAATATATTTAGATGTATCTGTTTTTTTTCTCGAATGTTCAAAAGATTCGAAAAGAAATTGGTATTGATGCCCTCATCAATAACAAGGAAAAAAATAACCCTGTATAATATTATAGTAAAGTTGCTACTAATCTGCTTTGTTCTATATCGTGTCTGGGATATTAAATATGCAAAATAAACCAGTACTTAGTTTAGTAAGTTTCGTATATTTGAAAAAACACATAGTTTGTGTAACAACGTAAAACAGTAATAAGTAGATATGCTGATCAGGTACCAGGATTCCAGAACCATTAGGATGTACATATAAGGTGCACTGGACGGATCCAATTGCCGTACAAAGGTACACTCATGTTTCATGAAAAGCAACCGCGATTCTTTCATCTTAGCCTTAGCTCTTAGCCAACAAAAAACTCTCGTACATACATATGCCAGGATTCAAGGTGCACCGGACGGATCCAATCACCGACTTTCTCTGATTGGATCATGGTATATATAATAGGCAAGTATGATTCTTTCGTCTTATTCAACGAAACAAGTACATACGTACCAGGCACCAGGATACCATAACCATTAGGAGGTTCAAGGTACACCGGACGGATCCACTCGCCGTCTTTCTCTGATTGGATGATTGTCGCACGTCACTACTTGGTTAGGTAACGTTGTGGCGTGTTCTAGGATGTACCGGGGATTAGATTCCATAACAACTGTGTTGATAATGTACTATAGGAAGTAGATATTGTATAGGCTTGTTGGTTTGTCATCACGTTACAGTATATTTTAGATGGAAAGCGTTGAAGTATGTAAGTTAGTCTGTCTAGAGTCTACAAACAGTTCTAAAGGCCTCTGACATTTTCAGCGTTTCGTTTCAGAGAGAAAACTTTCCAAATTTGTGAAATCCTGCTGGTTATTGTTAAAATACTAGATTATCTTGTGTAAAATAAATTACACACTACAGGGATAAACAATAATCACACAAGGTGTAAACAAAAAACCAATTTTCTTAACTTGCTACGACCTACAGGATAATAAGTTGAATACATAAAGCAAGACGAACAAACATATAATTTCCATTACATACTAGATAATCTAGTCTAGATCACCAATTAGGGGCTAAGATTGCCAACATTTTCTGGACCAAAGTCCTACTAGCCCAGTTCCCATTGTGAGATCGAACGAGGGTCTAGACCAATCACAGACATACAATATACACGTATGGAGCAATCATTCAATCAATCTTTGGTCACCTAGTGTGGTGAATGGAGACATTGAGGCTTATGGCCGATTAATGCTTCCTATTTTGTTGAGTGTTTGTACTACGAGTGACGTACTATAAGTTAGTATCGATTTGAAAAGAAAAACACCAAGGATAAAAGTAATGATAAAAATACTTTTTAATATTGTATTGTTATAGTAGCGCTAGTAATGCATCAGCTGTGAAAGTTTTAGCAGTCTAAATATTATGTTTTATGTGACTCAGCCTGATAAGAATCAGACAGTGGAGTCTCAGAAGGTCTTCTTTTGTTTTGGGTACGAAAACATTACTAGAAATAAAGAAATAATGGATCTGCTCAATTTAACTATGTCAATTTATGTTCACCCAGTCCAGTTATTTCTTTTATGTCGGATAGGTTTACGTTTGACTACAGCCTGCTTGATGTTAAGCATTGCTGCAGCCTAGGGTGGAACACGCTTACCTAGAAAATACCTATTAACTCTAGATTTGAAGAACTCTAGATTGTAGTCCGCAGGAAACACAGCTTCTGGTAAAGTGAAAATAATAAACTCTAACAAATATCTCCTCCTTTCCAGCGGTCTCCGCGTCCTCCTAGTCACCATGTTCAAGATCTGGTGGTGGGAAAAGCGAGGTGTCACCGTGGTGAGCCGCTGGAGCACTGTGGCCCAACGAAACCCGGACAAAAAGGCGTTTGTCATGGGAGACAGGGCGATTACTTTTAGACAGGTATACTAGCTTTTGCTCTCGTGTAGAACGTTGTCATACATAATATAAACTATCCTCATGAATCACTCTCTCTATTAAAAAAAACTGCATCAAAATCCGTTGTGTAGTTTAGAAGATCTAAGCATACAAACAGAAACAGGGACAGCCACGACAGGCGACATTGTTACACTATGTAGTGATACGAGTTAAGACCATGAAACAAAATAAGAATATATAAACACCACTAGAATATGCTAAAATATTTTTCTCTTAAGCATACTAATGAATCCTACTAAATAAATTTCTTACACTAAATTATTCAATAATAAACAATATATACACATATATACACTAATAAAACTAAATAAGAGTATGTACATTTAACCTAAATTTAAAACATCTACATGTGGTATGGAGCCAAGAACGCTGGCTGCATTCCCACGCTGGATTGCTATAGAAATCCTTTGCGCAAAGAACCAGCCAGCGTTCTTGTCTCTAGTGATGTCATTCAACCTTTTATTCAATTTTTTTATAAAAGACTTCGTGCTTTTACCCCACGGACCAAAAGTTTCGAAGCCAAGCGGTACGAAAATATAATCAGTCGATAATGATGTATATTTTCGCCGCTTGGCTTCTTCTGCTGCATCCGCCGCGGCTCCTGCCGCTTGTACTGTTCCACTGAGGCGAGAAGGAGCTAGTGTATCGACGCAAGTTGCGTCCCATACAAGAGCCCTTCCCCGCTCCCAGGGAATCAGTGTAAGGCCGTCGGGACGCTTACCATCGTCACGGACCATGCCAATCGGTTCAAGAACCGATGGTACGTTGACGGTGGCAAGTGCCCGTCTCACTATGTCATTCAGCGAGCCGTGGCGGGAGAATCTGCCTGCACTGCGAAGGCATGAAAGTCCGTGGAGGCCCTTCCTGTCGACATCGCTACCACATGTGCACCTGTGTTGTTCGACAATAGCAGCTCCAATTCGCAAGCCGAAAAAAAAAAATAAAAAAAAAATAAAAAAGAAAAAAATAAAAAAATTAAAAGAAATAAATGAAAAAAAAAATAATAATAATGAAAAAATAATTTACACTAAATTAAAAAAACAAATTTTACATAGTTAATGACCAACATGCAGACGTTCGTTCTGTTCTGTATATTATTAAGATTTGTATAGAAATGTCTTACATATGCCAACAGAAAATTCTATTCATTGCGCCTGGCTTGCCTAGGTATTGCAATTAAAAGCATGTCAAATTGTTAAATTAACTTGTAATGTTGCTGTAAAATTTCCGCAAGACGTTTCTACAAGTCTTTCAAATTTTACGACCATATTTTAATTGCAAATTATGTCAGTCATAACACACTCAACATCATCATTATCATCATTTACAGCTCATAGATACTCAGACCACTGCAAGGCATAAGAATCTTCCTTTTTACGTCAATAATGCCTTTCTGCCCAAATGATGCTTTCCATCAATCAAACAATCAATACAGCTTAGTTGTACACCAGAAAACAAAAATAAAAATTTACAATAATATGCAGAAACATTACTTAACCTCCTTTTCCATCTTCTTGTTGTCATCTTGCCGTCGTTGCACGGATCTTCCTAGGTACATCAAAGCGCGGGTTCATTCCATTATTAATTTGCTCCATCTACCGTCAAAATTACACACTAAACATTCAAATCCAGGGCGACGAGCTAAGCAACCGCATAGCTCTGTACTTCAAGCGGCAAGGCTTCAAGAGTGGAGAGGTGATCGCTCTGTTTATGGAGACAGCGCCGGAGTATATGTTCATATGGCTGGGACTGGCCAAGCTGAGAGTTACTACCGGTGAGTTGTAATGGTTAAACGTCGGTTTAGAATAACAATATCTTCCAGTCCAGTTTTATAAAAGACACATTAGATTTAATTTTTCTCTTGTTTGTATTGTGTTTAATTTTAATCGTGTGTCCAATAAAGCATTAATGTATCTATCTATCATTCTGAAACAGAGACCCAAAATAACGGTCATGGCAGTTGTGTGTTTTGCAGTGGCAAAACTGAGAGTCACAGCTATACAAACGAGAGTAGACGTATAGTACGTCGAGATTGTATTCCAATGTCACTATTTTCCTATTTTCTTGTGTTCTGTTTTTCATGTTGTGTAGTGTCTCAAAAAATGACTTTTATTCTAATTAAATAAATAGAGCATAAGCTTAATCCACTTTTAGATCACTCATGCTCATATAATAAACGATTTACTGTGTTTTTATAGGAAACGATTTTTTTTACAGCGCTGGTTAATACCAACCTGAGAGGAGCACAACTGGTGCACTGTTTGAGGATCGCTGGATGCAAAGCTGTCGTCTACGGTGATGAGATGTCGGAAGGTAAGAACATTACTTTCTTAAAAGAGCAGTTTTCTCTCCTTACACTATCAGACATCTTGACAATTTTTAATATATATCAATTGACAATGTTCATTTGCATGGATGTTTTTGAACTCAGCTTGTCAGGTGATCGCATGGAAGTAATATAAAGAGAGGGGTGATATAAAAAATCCTTGGGTGATCGAGTATTCAAATGCCTAACTATATAGTGTTTCTTGTCTACGATTTTGTGTCACCATACGAGCCTTTTTGTTTTAATAGTTCGTGCACTTAGACAACAACTAACTGTACTACCAATTACTGAAACATACCTTGATAACGCCGGCTGCGATAGTTTTTATAATACAACCAAAAGTTAACCACATAGAACAGAACTCGACTTTGTCAGTTCAAAACTTCTGACTAAACTATTTCATATTTAATGTTACCAGTCAATAGTAAAAACAATTGCTTCATTGCACATAGTCTGCGAGGCATATAGTCACCCGTTCGATGGTATATAAACAATCTACATTCTGTGCAAGGATATACCTAAAATTTTGCAGCTTGTCTGATTTCACTCATTACTTAATTACGTGAATATTTTCATTCTCATATGCCTACACCCACATTTTAATCTAACGCTTGTTATCAGGCACGCGCATTTCTTATCATATCGCTTGAAATTATATAGTTGACAAATATTTTTCATATTTTCCAGCCATAAAAGCCATCCAGCCAGACATTCCCGACATCCCGATCTTCCAGTTCAACTCTCCAGAGCGCGAGTTAGCTCCGCTCCTTCAGGACACTATCCCGTTGGCTTCGGAACTGAATGAGATGGTTCCAGAACCATTTACAGTGGAGCCAGCGAATCCGAGAGATACGCTGCTGTTTATTTACACGAGTGGAACTACTGGCTTTCCAAAAGCTGCTATCATAACTAATATCAGGCGAGGACCTACTACTTACTGCTATTTCATACAAACATTGCTCGAACGGTTCAGGATATTCTTTTACACATAACTTAGAGAGCTTCAGGATATTCTTTTACACATAACTTAGAGAGCATTATGTTTAGCTACCTCATTTGACTTTCGATCTTCAATATGAAAATGGCACCGATGATGATGATTAGACCCCATTTTATGTCCATAACTTTACACAAAAAACCCATATCCCCTGAATACATAATGCTGTTCCCAATTCTAGATACCTCCTCATCCCCCTCGGCGTCCACACGTCAGCCAGGCTCTGTTCCAAGGACGTCATCTATGACCCCCTCCCGCTGCACCACACCGCGGGGGGAGTGCTCGGCGCTGGACAGGCCCTCATCCTGGGCTGCACCGTGGTGCTGAGGAAGAAGTTCTCGGCTTCGAATTATTGGAGTGATGCTGCTAAATATGGATGTACGGTAAGGAAAGATCGAGTACGATTTTTTGTTAATGAAATCACACTGAAATGAAATGCCAGCCCCAACGGAAGACCAGCGTTATGCTAAGTTGAGGCTGTGTTGTGGCAGATTTTATGTTTGTTTGTTTATTATGTTCTTAGTTGTGTTTGTTTCTCTGATAAATCTGCCATAATAAATGTTTTCTTTCTTTTTCTTTTCTTTCTAAATGAAAAGAATTTTTGCATAGATTTATGCTTCACCTTGCATCTACAAATTTGATATGAATGAATGAGAGAATAATAAATACTTATAATATAGGTAGGTATATACACGAAATGCCACCAGAGAATAAAGGAAATTAAACCTTATGTACCTATAGCTTCTTGCTTATATAACAGCATGTGTATATCAGTTGACAAAATTTAGCTCAAATAAAGAATGGCTAACGTATGGTTTTAGTCAGCTAGATTGCATTATTAAGCAGCAAGCTTACCTGTAGAAATCCATTAAACCTATCGAATTCGATATCTTCAATTTCAACACTTATAGATATTTCCTTTATGATTCCAGGCAGCCCAATACATAGGCGAGATCTGCCGCTACCTGCTCACAGTGCCCCCCGGTCCCAGCGATAACGCCCACCGCGTGAAGGTGATCTTTGGCAACGGACTGCGGCCGCAGATCTGGCAGGAGTTTGTGGACAGGTTCAACGTGCCCAGGGTGCTGGAGTTCTACGGAGCTACCGAGGGGAACAGCAATCTTGGTGAGGGTCTGATCTCTTGTCTCTCTTGTCTCGTATTTCCTAATGACTGAGGGTCGTGAGTCCCCCGCAGAATCAATTCGTTTTCTTGGGAAGATACATCATGGTGGGCGCCCAGGTCCTTCCACGGAAGACACATGTCCTCGGATATTGTGGTCCTCAAACATGTCGGTTTCCTCACAATGTTTTCATTTATCGCTAAGCGAGTGAAAATCTACAATTAACTTGAAAATTCATTGGTGTAGGGCTGGATTCGAACCAGGGTGCGTCTAGATGAAAAGCAGACACTGGAACCGCCACACTCGCTTCATCTGATCTCTGATCGCGGATCTGATAATCCTTTGGAAATGAATTGCTGGTACAACTACGTGGCAAAGGACACATTTTATTAACGAGCAACGAAAGTATTTCTTAATAGGACATTAAGGTAAAGCTATGAAATAAATCATTGAAGAGATCTTTTTGCAGTTGTTAAACTGGAATAGAAGAAAAAACTAATGCCTTTTTTTTGCAAAATGTTGACCATATGTATGACAATGATAAACTTTGATATCAAAACAATTCGAAACGACTCTTCGTAATGATTTACGATTGCTATCCTAATACCTAGTAAGAGGGAGAGAATTACAGTTTAACATATCCATAGACCCACAGTAAAATCCGAATAACCCACCCAGTGAAATAATTATATCTTAATCTTCTATCTATCGAATGAGAGTGGCCAACTCTGGTGTCGAGAGTTTATCAAGCCGCCCTAAGGGCCTCTGACATGGCTTAACGACTGCCGTACTAGACAAACAGCTGGGACCTACAATTTAACGTGTCATCAGATCATCCCAAACGTAAGAAAGCGTAATAATATTAACAACGGACTTCATAATAAGTATTGTTACATTGGGTAAGTCTCTGTCGACATTATTATGACATATCTGCGATTTCAAGCCTCTTCCAAAAATCTTCGCCACACACTAAAGAAACACAATGTCCTCCTACTTACTTGACACGTCATTTACATTGAGCTACGCAACACATCTAAGATGTATCTACTATCAATCAAGTTTTGCAATCGAAGTGTTTAGCTAAATGCTATGTGCGAAACAATACGACCTTTAATTGCTGTAGGTACTTGTATTCTATTGTGTTTTATAGTTCTTGGGCAAATACATAGATTTAATAGACAATTACTAATTTTATTGGTCACGGTTATATGTATTTTGTCACGCTGTGATATACCTACCTAGGCATATAATGGTACATTTACACCTAGCGAGCGAATGCTCATTTTATCCCAAGAAAAATGTTGTTTGTCTATACTTCAAATAATTAATAAGTATACTATATAATAAGTATCTCTCTTAAGTCATATTTCTTCATGACTGAGGGTCGTGACTCCCCCGCAGAATTGATTCGTTAGGGGAGTTCTCTTGGGCAGATATGTATGTACCTACATCGTGGTGGGCGCCCAGGTCCTTCGACGGAAGACGCATGTTCTCGGATATTGTAGTCCTCAAACATGTCGGTTTCCTCACGATTTTTTAATAATAAGTAGGTATGCAAAAGCGTAAATAATTGACAAATAAAGCTAAAAAAGTTTTTGTGAGTAGGCATCGTTTGTATGCTTGTTCTAAGTTTACTCATATTAATTATGAATGTAATGTATTTACACCGTGAACTAAGGCATCTAACTTGAGCTGAATTTCATAAGTGAATGTTTGTACTGATGCTTTTAGTCCACAAATTTTTCGGATTACTACTGAAAGATTAATGAAAACTAAAGTACTTATGAAGAAACAATTTAAGTAAGTAGGTATATAATAGTACCTACTTACCCGGGTAATTTTATTTTTTTAAACTTAAATCGGTTTGCTAATGACTACAGTTTACAACTTTTCGGTACGAAAACTACGTTTTCTCCTTATTTTTCTTATAAAAGTGGTCAACTTTAGTGTCAAGACTTTTCACACCGTCCTTAGGGCTCAGACATGGCTTAACGACAGCTGTACTATAACAAACAATATTCAGATAAATTTAGAAAGTATGTTGGCTAAACAATTGTTGACATTTACCAATAAGCATGTATTAAAGATACCTTGGTAACATATTGGCCAATGTGCTTGTTTGCAGTAAACTTGGACTCCAAGGTTGGCGCTATTGGCTTCTTGAGTCGACTCGTGTCTTCCATATACCCACTTACTCTAGTCAAGTGAGTATGTTTGGTATTGTTGAATGATTCGTAACGTAATAACTCATAAAAGATTTAAGTATTTGGTTAAGATTATCTTAACTTATTTTAGTTAGTTTGCATATCCTGCTCCCTTAGACCAGGCGTATTTTAGTGAGCGTACTGATGCTCGCTTATGGAATAGAAAGACCAATGTATGGGAGTGACAAAGCGATGCGCTCCGCGGGGAGAACTAATACGTCACTCCCATACGTTGGTCTTTCTATTCCATAAGCGAGCATCAGTACGCTTACAAAAATACAATTTCAATTTCAATTTATTCATAATAATATGTATTACAGGTCATATCTTAAACTACGAGTACTTACTTAAAAGTATCATACATGTACGTATAATTACGTCATCTTATAAAATTGAACAAAATAATGTCAATATTCAGATTAATAAAACAAAATAATAATAATATAATTAATACTTAAAACAATAGTTATTATTTCTATAATAATACGCCTCTTGTCTAAGGGGGCTGGATAAAAAAGAAGTCTACGAGTATTTGTCTTAGACTGTACAATACATAAAGTATAATATACGATAATCATTTAAAATTAAAAATATATATTATTATATTCTGAACAACATAGAATGTACTTTAATGTATTCATTGAACTGTATAACTCGCAGGAAATTCGTTACTCATTGATGGAGGTACTTTAATAGACAAATAAAGAAATTTCGTACTAGATGATAATATTATTTATGTAGTCTAAATGTGACTTTTCTACTTCCAGATGTGATGAAATAACTGGCGAAATCTTGAGAGACAGCGACGGAAAATGCATCACATGTGGACCTCACGAGCCAGGTAATGTTTGTCATTTTATTTTTCTTTAATATTTTGTTCTTACAAAGTATACTTTATAATATTATTGGCATACGATTATATGTTCTCTTGGTGGTAATTTTATTTTTTCTAAACAAAAGGTACAAAAAAAGGCTACTTTATATAATGGCTTTTTATGGTATGGTAAATATTACCATAGGGCCACTGTTTAAGGGTGTGGATGTACTATGTAACCGTGACTGACTATTACAGCGTGATCTAAAAATTATTATGAATTAAATTGTTCTAGTGATTGTAAAACCTACTGAATGGAATAAGCCTCTTATTTACATCAAATAATACGATCTGTCGAAATAAAAAATAACACGCCTTTTATACTTTATAATAAAGAAAAAAAATATCAATAATAAAGCTTTTTTCCCACCAAGTTAGATCCCCAAACTACCACTTATCACACGACATTACCATTTAGAAAACAATCATCTAAATTGAAATTCCTTACCATTGAAATACCTTCCTTACCTTTCCAGGTCTTCTTCTCGGCAAGATAGACGCAAAGAAGGCTATCCTGACCTTCGCTGGGTACGCAGACAAAACTGCATCTGAGAAGAAAATGGTGCGAAACGTGAAGGTGGATGGTGACTGCTACTTCAATACTGGGGATATCCTCGTCATGGACCACTTCGGATACTTCTACTTTAAGGATCGGACTGGAGATACTTTTAGGTACGTATTTTGTGAACCCTGGATAGTCAGACAAGCTTTCCTACCAAGTGATTTAATTAATTGATCCAGTACCTATTCGCAATCGTGCCATGTTAAGTGATACTAGGGTTGTTCCATATTTTGTTAACCAGTAAGAAGCCATAAGGTGAGTTTGAGAGCTATTGGCGCCAGAGTTTGACACTGTATTAAAATGAAAATAGTCGTATACATGTAATGAAGGCATCTGTCTTTAATGGATCAGATTGTTCTTTATTGTTACTTATTGTTAGCCCAGGCAGTTTACTAATTATAGTTAAATTAGGTACACAGTAGCGTGAAAGTTTTAGAAAACCAATTATGTGGTAAATTCACTAATTTCATACGAATGGTCTTAGAAAAGAAAAAAGTCAAGAACAACAACACAACAACAACAACAGTTACCAACAACAACAACAGCAACAGTTACAACAGCTACGCAGTTAGTGCAACAGTTTACGTTTGTATTTTTCAGGTGGCGCGGAGAAAACGTATCGACAGCTGAGGTGGAAGGTGTAATCAGTACATTAATTGGACTCAAAGACGCTGTGGTCTATGGAGTGACGGTAAGCAGTATTTCATGTTGTCATAGAAATTAGATATTAACATAAGTAGGTACTCATTTGTTCAGGTGATTATTACTAAGTTCTGGCTTTCAGTTTAAGTCATTAAATCTGATAGAATAGTAATTTGACTTGCAAGACACATAAAAGGCAAAACGAAACATGTTTTTTCACCAGGATTTAGGTACTAGACCTCCAAGTCAAACCTAATGTTGATTGAAGGTGGCGTATGCTCATATTAAAATGATACTAGTTCTTAAATAAGTCTGTAGAAACATCCCATTGAAGAGTATATGACTGGGTATCAAAAAGGTCATTACAAAGTATGCTGTACTAAGAAACTGATTTCCTCTTTCAGATACCCCACGTAGAAGGCAAAGCCGGTATGGCAGCAATAGCTGATGCAGAAAGGAAACTCGACCTTACGCAATTGGCTAAAGGTCTAAAATCGTCTCTCCCAGTCTACGCCAGACCGATGTTCGTCAGGATCCTACCAGAAACACCTCTAACTGCCACTTTTAAACTAAAAAAGAAGGAGTTAATGGAGCAAGGGTACAATTTAACAGCGCATAAAGATCCAATGTTCTTTTTGGATCAGAAAACTGGAGAATTTGTTCCGTTGACGCAGAAAGTGTATGATGATCTGATGCAGGGCGTTATTAGGCTGTGATTGTAAAAGATTTTGTACAAAAAGTGTTCGTAAAATTTTGATGTTATGAAACTTCAAAGTTATCTATTGAATTACCACTCTCAAGCATCTGGTCTGTTTTTATAAACCATTCTTGATATTCTTCTTTCGATAGTCAGCAGTTCAGTATATTGGGTAAATGAGGAAAGGTGACAACTACCAAGTGACGTTCTTGAGAGTGGTTTTCTTAATTGTTAACTATTTCAAGATGGTGAACCCATATTGTGAATTTGACAGAGTTTGATAGATTTGTCTAACTATGTCTTAAAATGGGCTTATGTTCGGATCCTTTTTTTTTGTATTGTGATTGCTTGAACAGTGAAATCAATTATTTATGGGTGATAAACACTGACCTCCATTACTGCGTACTTGTACTGATGGAGATCAATGGTGATAAAGTAACTTTTATGTAGATATGTATTATTTTTCTACTGTTGAGATATTTTTTATTGTATTACGAGTATGTGGAACTTGCCTTTAAAAATGTGGTAACATATTATGTTGAGTAGAATCTCACAGAAATACAATTTTGTGTAAAATGTATGTCTGAGCTTGGATGGATTTTTTGTGAAGTCTTTTTTTGCTATTTGGATATATTTTATGGAATATTTTATACATCAGTTGAAGTTCAGCCGCGAAACATGAAGAAGAGTTTTTCTTCGCACTTATATAAGACTTATATAAACTTCTAAGTGAATGAGTGTAAGCAATATTCTGTTGTCATTCAAAAGTTCTTCGTGGGTCGTGACTGTGCTATAGGTATGGATTATAAGAGTTTACATATCATACTATTTAAGTGGAGTGGATTTTGATCAATTTATTTTATTATTTCTGTAGACTAATAGAAGTAAGGTATTTTAATGAAGGGATTGTAATAAAAAGGCAATTGTATAAAGTGTTTCTTAATTCGTTATAATTATACATTTAGGTACTTTTACAAAGAAACTTGTTTTGGTAAGACATTATTTATAAAATTCATTCATAGATCTATTAAATCATAAGATAGCAAAATCGAACATTAAAAAAAAGTCAACCTTAGAAGCAAACAACTTTCTACACCCTTAGATAGGCCATTATCCTTAAACGTCTTTACCTTTTTGTTTCAAAAAGCTTCTGAATCTCATTGACAGACAGTCCTTTAGTCTCAGGAATACACAGTCTACTATATATAGCTACTCCTAAACATATAGCGGAGAATATATAAAACACTGGTCCCAAGCCAAGTAACTCTACTAAAAGAAGGAAAGAGCCAAGTGTAAAGAAGTTGACGATCCACAGGCTGGCCATTATGATAGTGTTGCAGAGACTTCTGACCTGGAAGAAACATATAAATGTTTTTTAGTAAGAGATAAATTAAGTTAAGTATACTTTATTTTATCTTCATACTTCGTTTAAAACTAAACTAAATTTCATGGACCGGAGTTCTTTAACGCTTTTTGACTGCGCTTATATGAATGGCAGATCATTCTTTACATGATGGCTGGTTGCTTTGTGATTTTGATAAGGCACTTAGCCTACCTGAATAAATGGACAGTTCATTTGTAGATTTACCTCTGAATATTATTTTAAAGTAGGTTAATAATATTGGCTATTACTTACTTATATATTATGTTAATCTCAATCGACTTCTTCTTTTAACCTTTGCTTTATTCTCGGTCCATAATATTGACAAAATATAAAAAAGCCAGATTATTTATTATTAAGTAGGTACAATAACTCACCTCTGGCAAGAACACCTCAGCCATGAGCACAAAGGGCGTGGTGGCACACCCAGTGGTGTAGAAGAAGCAGTACACGTAGATGAGTAGTGCCGTGAGCCAGTCCGGGGTCCAGCGCAGTTGTATCATCGAGCCGATCAGTAGTGCGCAGGCGCTGCAGGCGAGCGCTGTGTAGATGAGGAGGGACTGGAATACATAACACATCGCAATTAAAAACGGGAAGAGGAACCTGTTTATTTGGTGATTTAAAGAACAAGACATTACTAATAATAATAAATATTTCAGGACATATCACACAGCGCCATCTAGCCCCATACTAAGCTTACGCTTGTATCATGGGTACTAGATAACGGATATAATACATATATACTTTTCTTTTGTAAATTCATACTTATTATACATAGAAACGACCAGACTCAACACAAATAATTACACATGTTAATATTCATAATTACTTGTGTTATGCGGGAATCGAACCCGCACCCCTAGATTAGAAGGCAGAGCCACTACCAACTAAGCTAACGGAGCAGTCATTTGTCATTCATTTGTTAGTCATTCATTACTAAAAGTAGTATCATCAACTTCAGCCTTTAATCGCCTACTGCAGAGCATTAAACGTCTTATTACAAAACAAGGTATAAAATAATATTAGTCCAGAACTTTGAAAATAAAAAGTCGGTTCTTGTTGTTCAAACATGACATACAAACAATCAAATTTTAACTTCAAATAGGGACGTTGATTTATCTTTGGTAATATTTTGACTGTTTGTCAATTATTATTATAACTATAGACAAACAAATTTCGAACAACAAAAACGTACTGCATATTTTCAAAGTTCTGGATTAATTGTTAAATAACGTTTTGTAATAAGACCCCATAGGTCTTATATCTTGCATTGTATTACTTAAAAGACACTTCTGATATAACCATAGGACAGTGGGTTTGATAATTTCCTATGATTGACAGTGTTCTTTCAACAGGCAGAATTATCTTCGTCCAAAGACTTTCTAGGGATCCTTGCCATGACTTAATGAATGTCATATCTAGACTAAGACCTTCACTTCCTCAACCTTCTTAAGCGACATTCTAAAACTGACTATAAGACTGGAAAGATGGTCTAAACCTTGTCAAAAGACTGACCTGTCTCCCACACCGGTCCACGGCTACAATGCAGACGAGGCTAGCGATCATGAACACCAGTCCCACCACCACGGAGCACTGGTTGGCTCGCAAGCTCGGCACCGCCTCCTTGTAGATAGAGTCGCCGTACACTTGCAACATGATCGGACCCATCATACCGGTGATGCTCATCAGGATCACCATGTTTAGTAGAGAGCGTTGGGAGGATTTGGAGTTTTCTGGGAGATAAACATTATAGAGAGTCAACAACAAAAGCAATTATACTTCGGGTCAACCGAAGACGATTAAATTGTTTACTAAGCAGCAGTCTGTGGAATTGTGCTGCCACTGTCACACATTTAGATAGTTAACTACTTTAAAAAAGCAAAATTCAACTTCACTCGTTTCCGTATCCGCTCCACTCGGCTCACCACGTGGGAAGGCGCCTGCAACTCGCCATTACGTGATTTTGTGTCGCCGCTGTCGCACGCCTTAAACAATTTGTTTAAAAATCTATTTAATTTTAAATATTCTTTACGTGTTGTGTCCAGTGATTATTAAAGAACATTGTGAACCGTTCCAAATACCTATAACGTTCAAATTTATAAATTCGAAATGTGTTAATAACAAAAAACCAAATTAAACAAAAATAACGGTTATTTAACGTTGTTAAATCATTTAACCAAACATTACGACAAAACCAGTGAATATTAATTGCTTTTGTGAGACCAGGTTACTGGAATTCTGTCTATGACGGAATTTTATGGATAAATTATCTTTGGTGAGTGACTTATTTTATTAACATACGATCTTATTTTTGAACTACCCTCGAATTTATGATATTGGTAGTTTATGTTTTTATTTGATTGTAATAACTACTCAAGTACCAACCTTTTGTACTTTTTCTTAAAAAAAAAATAGTCCTTTATAAGACTAATACTACATGTAACAAAATAATATACAAATAGAGAATGAGCATGCAACATCGCGCCCTGGCGCAAATAAGATTTAATTGTTTTCTATCATTATTCACAACGATTCTCAATTTAACTGCTCAGATCAACCTAAACGGTTTATTATTCGATCGTAACTTTTTATATGATGATGCTATGCGTTTTACGCGCGTTAATCGTAGTAAATTAGTGAAAATCCATGTAATTCCTGTGGAGAATATTTATGATGCATCACGTATATCGTGTTAAGTAATTAATATGCATTAGTTTACAGCAAATCTCCATGTCAATCATGTTGAGAATATTTGAATAGTTTCACGTGTACCGTGTGTAGCAATGAATGTGGATTATTATCCACCAAAGTTTCATGGTTATCATGTTGTGTATATTTATGCTCCTTTACGTATATCGTGTTAAGTGATTAATATGAATGAGTTTACAGCAAATCTCCATGTAAATCATGTTGAGAATATTTATATAGCTTCAAGTATATCGTGTAAAGCAATTAATGTGTATTAATTTCCACCATATCTCCATGTAAATCATGTTGAGAATATTTATGATCTTTCACGTATATCGTGAAAAGCAATTAATGTGTATTAGTGTCCACCATATCTCCATGTTAATCTAATATTTATGATCTTTAACGTATATCGTGTAAAGTAATTAATACTAATTAGTGTACATCAAATTTTGATGTGAATCATATTGAGAATATTTAAGTGACTCCATGTATATCGTGTAAAGTAATAAATTGGGATTAATGTACAGCAAATATCAATGCTAATCATGTTGAGAAAATTTAAAATCCTTCTCGTTTATCGTGCAAGGTTATAATTGTGGGTTGCTTATTTCTTTTTTCTCCGCGTGTGGCGCGTTGAGGTGCCTACCAATTACCAACACTTATTTATGATTTATCTTTAATTACAAATATAAATCACAGAATGAAATAGCTCAAAATAATAACATGGTAATAATGCCTTCCTAGAAAAAGAGGCCTAACAAAGAAATACATTCGAAGCCTCATAATCAAAGGCTACCACAGATGTATTATAAAATCTTGTTCCTGAAACCGTACGTTTACACAATCAGTATTCAGTATGGAGTACAAATCACGGAAAAAACTAGGATAAGGATAGGATAAGGATTTCGCTATCTGGTATTGGCCATCCAAAAAAAGTTTGCTTTACAAAAAAAAAAAATTGATATGCAACTAAACGAAACAGTCTTGCTGTTAATCAGCTGTCAGAAGCGTTTGGCTGGGCTTTATCATCAAAATTTAAAAGGTGAAAGGCCTTCAACACATAATTAAATTATCACTTTCTTTATGGCATAGCATTATAGGATAGCATTGCACTCAATTTCAATTTCCAATTTTTATCATATTATGACTTAAATAAAATAAGAAAGTCAATGTAGTTACATTCAAGTCACTGTACTAAATAAACATACTAAATATTATTATGCTGTAAAACTAGTAAAATTGGTAGCATTTTCTTTAGTGCTATTTTAACTGAGCACATACTCATTGAATCTTTACAAGCAGACACAATATTGGGGGCGGAAATAAGATAGGTATACCTAGCATGCACCGCTGAGACCTCGTGTCCACAACTAGCCGAGGTGCTTTAAACTTGGGGGGGATGTCACGGCCGCGGGGCCGCCGCCAGGAATTCTCAAACAACCGCCAGAGCTACATGAAGTGAGGAGCCCGAGGATATTAATGCTAATACCTACTGCAGGTACTTATTACAGAAAAAACTTAATAGTTGTAGAATATTTCTATGAACAATGGTGTACCAAAATGGATGACTGTGTAACATTGTTAACATTGTGTTTTCACCATTTAAAAAGAAAACCAATATAGTATATTACTACTATTGATACCGAACTTTTGTAAAACAATATTTAAAGTCACAAAATTGATAAATATATCATAGATATAATCTTGTCGCATCTGAAGATGCAGATTAATTTCTATCACGACGTTTACTGTACAAAAACCTAATATCATGGTCACCATGATCATCATTTGATTGTTTACAAAAACTTATTCATTTAAAACATTTTCAAATAGTGAATATGGTATCTTCAAATTAGTGGACTACCATTATAACAGAAGAACTAAATTATATTTATGTACACGATGCTTACATTTACTTGGTACAAATGCAAATAAAATAGAAAGTGGTTACGTTTTACATAGAATACATATGTTTATGTACAAATTTAATTTTCTAAATATTGATATGGCTTCACTTGTGTTCACTAAGCTAAATGCAACCTTACGGTGTTATATCTATCTCATTAAAATGAGTTTATTTTATTTGGCTGGTTATTATTCTGACCTTATATATGAATTTCATGTTCGGTGCCTATGCCAAGCAAGTTAAACATTATAGAGTAACTTATGTTTAGCACCCAAAATCACATTCTATCTACCACGCGAGAAATCAACAACAAATCTTTTTAAAACTCCATTTTGCCCAGCCGTTTAATATGATATAATTATTAAATAAGTACAGCGCGAATATACTTTATGTATATTATACAAATAAATTTGAAAGTGATAAGTTTATATTAATAGCTCTACCTAGTATCGGAGAGCAAAGTGCATTAGAGAAAATTTAATATAGTGGAATTTAAAAATAAATGATTGAAAAATGCGCCGTACGCAACGGTGACTAGTTATTTAGTCTACAGTGACTCCAGTACTTTATACAAAATGGTGTTTTCGGTGTATCAAAGCTCTTATGGGCATTGGACAGAATCAAAACTCATTTTACATATAAATATTCAAGATGAAAATTTTGTTTTTTATTGTTATAACATATTCATTTGCATCCAATAAAAATATTGAACGTTGCAATATACTTTTGAGAATTGATAGTTCTACCACAATTTGCTACATAAATTGAATTTGAGGTTACTTGAAGTATTTGTCAAGACAAAGGTGCGAACACAAAAAATATTGGTGATAGTATATTGCGAAAATATAATTCTGATACGGAATGGGAGTTTATTAGCGATGCCTTCGTACAAATTACAAAATAAAAATGTACTTATCAGTTCTGTTTGCAGCCCACAAAACTACAAATATTTGTGGTCGTCTTCATTCAAGCTCCGTTACTTTTAATTGGGAAGGTTATAAAACTCAAGTATAATCAGTATACTGTTATACATTATAGGATGGTGTACTAACTTATCGATATTACGTTTAAAGTTAAAATGAATACTTACTTTCTACCTTTCTTGAGAAATATAATAGTTGTAAGTAGTCACTATTAACTTAATAATACCTTATTGAATAAATTAATTTGACACATGCAGACCTGTCACCTGCAGCTTATTAAGCTAAAGTGTTATAAAAACATGTATTTTAATTGTTGGCCTCATTTGCACCGTTATGGTCAAGGTTACCATTTTATATATAAAATTTTTATTCAATGCAATATATGTATACATACTTATACTCATTATTAGCTACAAAATTCGAACAAAGGACCAGTTTCAACTCGTTTAACACTGAGTTAATTTTCAGACACGAAACGAACATGGCATCCTAATTTTTCTGCTCTCAAAAAATTACAAACTCTTTGTTAACTCTTATTTTGCCGATATTACCTAGTATATATGACATCGCTACATGACACTTCTAAGACCTCATGCTACCTTCATACCAAAAATCATGATGATCAGTTTAGCCATTTTTGTGTTATGGAAGTCAAAAATTCTTAAAACTGCCAAAACGTGTTCTGTAGTGGATTTAAAGTATACCTAAACAATTGTTTTTTTATGTCTTCTATGTTATTTTTTTTACTCTATTCAGTTTTAATATATGTATAGAGGTATACATACATATGTATGTATTTAGTGATAGATTGTGTGTCTGTATGTTAGTTTTTGCTTCATGCTCTAATACCCTATTCCAAACGGCTAAAATGTGGCATACATATAGATTCAAACTTGGTTTAACACATAGGCTACATTATTTTTTAATAATAAGGGTAACCACAGGAAACCACTAGTTTAAAACGCAGAGTATTGAATCCTACATCATATTATTCCAGTACTACACTTGTCATTATATATTATCAAGCCCCACCTCCTCTACTGTTTTAAACGAATATTTATCTGTCTCACGTAATACAATCTCTTTAAGCCTGTGATAATAATTATATTATGATTGTTTGCTTTCCAAAAATAAAACATACTAGCGCACCATACAGGTATACGATGATGCAATATTCGTTTATAGCAAGTAAGTAAATAATTGGAACAATGATTTTCTATGATTGTTAAAGTATCAAGAGAGCTCGATTCCACGTCCTGTCAGCAGCGCTGTGAGTCCTGCCAAATCTTTTTCGATTTCCTTATAATCAAACGCATTCGGCGCCCGGGGCTCCATTTGAGCTTCATTATCAAACAATGATGCTTTATCAATTTAAGATAAGCGCGCTAGATCCAAGATTAAAACGTTGCAGGCAAGTTATAGTCAAGCGTGAGCCTATATCATATAAAAAAAGACCCTAGTCAAATTGCATGACAGAAAAAATAAGATAATTACACGTAGTGAACGAACATTTTAGAACAATTTATTTGTAGGTTGCAGGGATCGTCTATCGGCGTCCCTATATTTTCGCTGTGTTTTTTTTTTACATAAATGAAGAAATAAGTAGATTAGAACGCTCTGTTAATATTAACCCAACGTTTTAAAAGCAAACTTGTATTATGTGTAAGTATCTTTGATCTCTCTATGTGCTAAGCAATTCGTATAAGATACCCTAAGTAGTAAATCTCATATTTAAGTTAAATAACGGAGGTGAATGAAATGCATAAAACTTATTTTTAAAGAGTATTTTATTGTATAATTTAAAATAAAACCTAATTTATATTTACAATATAACAAGTTATACAATAACTCAATCTAATTCTTTACAATCAAATAAAATGGTCCAATGGTACAAAAATGTTTCATTTTTCTATTGGAACATTTATTTTTAAGACCACTTTAAAGACTTTATTAAAGTTAAAAATAAAAGCCTCTATCAATACTATCAAAGTTATGTATAAATTAGTAATTAAAAATTGGCAGTTATAATTATAATAATCACATGTCTGTCTACTATTATACCTATACTCAAAAATATAATACACATTGTCGCAAAAAAGAACTGTCAAAGTATATAGATTTACTTTAAGGTGCAAATTCTGTTATTCAAATGATTTATTACGAGTATTTTTAACTGGTATGGTAAATTTTACGTTAAGATTTTACTTAAAAAAAGTATTAAGCAAGTTCTAATTTGCGACACAAAATTCGTTTCGATTCGATATAGCCTCTGTTACCTAAACCACACTAAGCACTACCATTCAAAACTATGATGATTTGACAGAGGTTTTAGATCTCTGCCAGATGTATGACACAGCTACGCTGCTTAACAAAGATCCAAGCAGCACCATACCAGCTCCCCATACTGCTGCAGAAGAGCTCAAGCATAAGCCACTTGGTTCGGGCAAGTCTTCAGCAAAGACCACTCTCAAACCCTTGCTTATGGTAGCTGATGGTTCCGTAATGGTCCTGTTTCCAATGTGGATGACATCTCTTCTTCTTCTCCTAGGCTCAATGCTTCCAGGGTTCGGGCAGACATCGCAGTCAGTCTTGCAGAGCTCAACGTCACACTGGATGATCAGGTCCATCTCATCAGGGAACTTGAAGGCGTTGAAGAAAGCGAACGCGAGGATCGAAGCTCCTGTGTTTCCTGTGTCCCTAGTCTTTTGGAACGCGCCAAAGAGTTTCGGTTTTAGTACGCATCCGTTGCTGTCAGTTAAAGGCACAACATGGCGGCTTTCTGAATCACGGGCAATACATTCACGGACTAAGATGTCGAAACCAGCATCTCCAGTAACAGATACTACCAAAGTCATTGTCTCTCCGATCTTGATAAGTCCGTTAGCTTCAGGAGCGAAAGGTCCGCGACCAGTTTGAATGTCCAAGCGAGCCATAGCTGTGTCTCCGCTGAAGTTGCTTGTAATCTGGTTGAGCATACCAACGCTAAGAGATGATACCAATTGTTTTGTAAGATTGCCTTCCCATAGACATCTGACGCGGCGAATGTGATCCCAGACTTCCTGAATACCAGGCTCGTTTTGTAGAACAAGTACGTTTTCCAAGTAGGCTTGACCTTCGTTTTCAAAATCGCTAAAGAATCTCGTACCACAAGTGTTCAGGCTCACAGTGAAAGAAAATTTGGTCTGGCCAGAGTCTTGTTGTACGTACACGCATTCTTTGTCATTGAAGTGGTCCTGAGAGTAGATGATTCCGTTGTATGGCTTGTTGAATTCGATGTTTATGGTCATCATTTCCTTGCCACAGTCGACAGTAATGGCGTGGATGTGAGGAGGATGACGGTCATCATCATCTGCAGGAGGGGTTTGGGTTTCAACGGAGGTTCCACTGGAGCTGCCAGTCTCAGTTTGTGATTGGTAAGGAGGCTGTGTGGCTTCAGGTTGAGGTTGAGGTTCATATGAAGTAGTGGGCTGACTGGGTTGGTAGCTAGGTTGGGATGGTTGGTAGGAAGGCTGGCTAGGTTGGTAAGCGGGCTCAGTGGGCTCGTTAGGCTGGTAAGAGGGTTGGCTGGGTTCAGACGGCTGGCTAGGCTGGTAGGATGGTTGCGATGGCTGATAAGCTGGTTCGGTTGGCTGGCTGGGTTGATAAGAAGGCTGACTCGGCTGATAGGAGGGCTGGGTTGGTTGACTGGGCTGACTGGGCTGGTAGCTTGGTTGGTAAGTAGGACTACTGGGTTGGTAGCCGGTTTGTTGTTGCGTTGGTTGGTCAGGCTTGTAACCTTCACTGGATGAGCTGGGTTGGTACGGGGCGTTGGTTGCAGGGCCTTCGCTGTAGGCAGGAGTCGGGCGGGTTCCAGGGAATGGGTAACCAGTGTGAGGCGGCAAGTAGGAAGCTGCTTCAAACGGTCTTGGCTTTTCTGGACGTCCTCCCAAGTATTGACGAGCTGGAAATATAAAATAAAAAACATTAGTCTTTCAATTTATAAATTTCTTCACCACGAAAAACCCAAGCAGTGCTAGTGCTGATTGCTAGAAGACAGAACTTCAACCTAGAAAGTAGACAAGAGACACCACAAAACCGAAATAGATAAAAACCACAAGTCATATCTGAATCTCTATAAAAATAGAGACGAAGAAAGAGAGAGACAGAGAGAGAGAGAGAAGATCGAATAACCACGAATGAAGAATAAAATCAGTATTTATAGTAAGAAAGAATAAATAGAGTATCGAAGAACTATATCACTAATAGTTTATTAAATAGACACGAAATTATTGTAATTTTTATTTTAGTATCGCTCGCTGTTAGTCCGAAAATTATCAACGTGTAGTTATATCATTTTTTGCATGCTAGAGTATACGCTTTAGTAGGATCATAACAAATTAGTCTTCAAGCTTCCTCAGGCAAGGGTTCGGTTATATATTCTGGAAGTTTCGGCGTCTGTTCAGACCTTTCCTATTTCTTTGCTGGAAGGTCTGCTGTATCCAGTGCAGCAAGTCTCCCACCATTTCGTCTGTGACAGCTGGTTGTTCTTCTGCAAGCCATCGGGAAGGTCAGAGTCTTCTTGGGTAAGTATCTTGGACCAGCACCTAGATTGTTAGCTAACAGACTTTTAGTCTTTTCTATTTTGTTTTGCTTAAATTTTAGTTATTCGACACGTTTTAGTTTTGGAGAAGTTAGATTTTAGTTTAAATTGGTTTATAAAATTGGAGCCTAGTTATCTATTAACTTAAATTAAGTTTTTTTAAGAGCTAAGCAGATAAGGAAAAGAGAATAGGTAAAATTCGTGAGTTTGAGACCATAGTTTGTATGTTACAGAAATATATAAGCTTGGTCACCGAAGCCTATATAATATAATACTAGAGGCAGTATAAAATACAATAAATTCTGGAAGAAAGCATAATACCCCTGAAAATAAAGCATAAACATCATATAACATAAGCGTAATAAGACAAAAAGATGTAATATTCAGATCCACCACGAAAAATTAGTCGAAACTAATCTGAATATATTACAAAAGAAAACCATAATAAACCCAACTCGCATAATCTTACAGCTTTGTAACCTCTTAAATCATAATCCTAGTTCCGGAAATTAGTAAATCACTAAAAACTACTAATTATAATAGTTAACGTATAGTCTCCCGAGCGATTTTTCATACAACAATGTGAAATAAGTTTCAAAACAAAGAACAGTGATCAGTTTAATCCACAAATTGTATGTACTTTTAACTAATTACTTACTTTTTACTTTTTTTAAGTACTTTACTTTAAACTCTCGACCCCAGAATTGACCACTCTCATTCGATAAGAAGAAGTAGGTACTTTTATATGCTATCTATTACATTGGTTTTTATTTAGTTTAATTATGAAATATTTTAATCATTTTTACGATATCAACAGAACCAGACAATTGTTTTATTGCTTACAATTTAAGCTAGTTAATTAAGTACCAAGGCTTTTCATTAGTTTATGACTCTTCATAGAACATTTTGTATGAAGACCCTCTCTTGCTACCGCGTTTTAATCACTAATTATGGTAAATTAGATTGTATAATAATTTAAATCTGCATCTAAATGAACGAATGTAAGTAGGCAAGTGAGAGGTCAATTTTAGTTAAAGCATAAAGTAAGAAATAGAAAGTGCATAGATTAAAAATAATTGTATTTAAACTGAAAGTGTGAATGTTCATATGATTTAATTTAATGTGATGATGCGCGTATTAAAATTGTGTAACATTTATGTAATAGTTGGTAGTTAATAACATATAGTTATTGTGTTATGAATGGAGCATCTTTTTGTATTGATTGATTTGTTGTTTGCACGCTTTAAGTTTATTTTATGAGTTTTATAAATAACTAGTGGGTGCTCGCGGCTTCGCTCGCATTACGAAGTAAAACTTGCATCCCCTATTTCACCCCTTTAAAAGTGGCATTTCCAAAAATCCTTTCTTAGCGGATGCCTACGTCATTACATCTACCTTCATTCCAAATTTCAGCCCAATCCGTCCAGTGGTTTGGGCTGTGCGTTGATAGATCACTATATCAGTCAGTCGGTCAATCAATCAGTCAGTCACCTTTGAGTTTTATATATATAGATTAGTGATGATACTGACGCTTTTTATTCAGTTAATAGCTTTTTATATAAACAACAGGACATATTTAACATTATTTACATATATTATAATATATTCATTATATAATACGAAGGTAGATAAAGTAAGCGTATGTGTATATATCACAGTTTATAGACTAGAATATAGACAGAATGTATGTGTAGTAAAATATAAAAGTAGGTATCATAATAAACACTACAAGTAAGAGAAGATTTGGGTTGCAAATGTGGCAAAATAAAAAATAGAAAACTTAAACACGTTTATGAAAATTTTAAAGAAGCATAAAATCTTTACCTCGTAAATATTTTTACGATTGTATGCAAAAAGCGTATGTAAGCGATATATTACATAGAACTTCCAAAGCAAACCTGAGTTGTTATTTAATATTAGGTATATAAGTTCAAAAACAATTAAAATGTGCAAGTCTTTAAACCATTCATAAGCAATATCGTGATTCCAAAGCAATTCTATTTCAATTTTGATTCCATATTTATAGGCCACAGTGTATATAGGTAGGTATATAATATAACAGTGGTATAGGTATAGTGGTGGCTTGAGTTTCTTGTTTAGTGTACATACCCTTCCTATTGCGAGGATTTTTCGGTTCTGCAATGTCAAATTATACTGTCAAAACCTTTGCTTGCATAAATATGTCATTTGGTACCTTAGTGTGACTGTGGTAAGTTCTTATGTGTGAGAAATTGCCTTAAAGGCCTCTGAAATGGCTTGACGACTACTATGACAAACAGCCGGGAGACTGTTATGACTGTGGTGAGTTAGTTGTATACAGAATTATTTAGGGAATTAAAAAACTAGTCAGTTTCCTAAAAGAATACATTTAATATTACTTGTATAAAAGTGCTAGTCAAGAGTGATCCTATAGTATCTAGCATAAAAGAACACTCCAAATGATATTTAATTTATTGTTGATCATTCATTTATTAAAAGACTACTAAACGTATTATTTTAGTAAACGAAATACAAACATTTATTTTAGATTAGTAATTTTACGATCACTATGGAGCATACAAAGCGATTTCAGGGATTTCAGTGTAAACATTCAATAAACACTATAATACTAATTTCATCACTGTCCAGGCTAAAGTGAAGTAAACTAGAAGCTGAACGACATATTGATGTGTCTATAATCTACATAAGTTAGTAACATACTAAATTGTGCAACACTACTGATACTTAAACTGCATACATGCGTGCAAAATCTAAATTCTACTACTACTGCTATTAATTTGTTAGTAACTTTGCATAAATCTACTTTCAAGTGCCAAAACATTACTACAAAAAATCTTTATTACAATAATTTTTTAGAATATTATTATTGCAAAAGAACCGTATATCTTTAAATAAAGACACAGGCTATGTTTTTCTGCAGATTTTTAGTTGTAGTAAGAGTACATTGATGGTCAGAGATGAACAATTCTTTAGTGCAGATACATTGTTATTGACTCCCAGGTCCTTCCATGGAAGAAACCTAATCTCGGATTTTATGATCTGTTTCCTCTCAATGTTTTTAATCACTGCGAGTGCAAATCCAAAAATAACGTAAAAACAAACGAATTGATGTAAAAACTGGGATCAAACCAAAAACACTTTTTAGCCAAAATTCAGGCGTGTTTCTAGCGAGCTACACTTACATACCAATTTTTGAACCGATTCTTATTCTTATACAATACTTAGACCATGCTGATTGCTTACCATCAGGCAAACTATGGTCAAATTAGTGTTAAAAATGTGATCAAATGATCTACTTACGGAATCTGGACGTGGTTTCGACTAGAACTAAGCAGGAGACGATACACAGCGCCACCAGCGCGCTCCACCGACCCATCTGGAAATAGATGGAAAACACTGTTAGAAACATAGGTATAACAAACAAGATAGATCGGGACCCGATCCTACATATAAACATCAACATTTTGGAAACAGTGAGCCACGACAGGATCTAAGTAACCTGTGTCAATTTTCGAGCCTTACACTACCTTCAGACTAAAATTCAAGAAGACCTTTGAATCTTTCAAGCATCATAATCAAAATTATCGCGCTTGTTAGTGAATCGGTCGTAACCTAATTGGCACCCTGGGCGTAATACAGAAGATATCTAACCCGTTAGTTTTAATTAGTATAAAA
Organism: Macaria liturata; assembly: GCA_964023185.1. Classification (NCBI taxonomy): domain Eukaryota; kingdom Metazoa; phylum Arthropoda; class Insecta; order Lepidoptera; family Geometridae; genus Macaria; species Macaria liturata. The sequence goes on along the minus strand of OZ026814.1, from coordinate 11,832,821 downwards.
TGTAGGTACACTACGCAAAATATGCCAAAACAAAACTAGCCTTATCAGCTCAATCTACAAGAACTCAATGTCCAAAAACGTTCGTACCGGCGTGTCAAGGATCAAAAAGCATATCTTTATAAGATTGTGCGCGCATTGTACTGAGATACGTTTCTTGGTGGGAATCGATGTCTGTACAATATGCAATTACTTTACTAGGTAGGTGGGTAGGTTAGGTTGGTTGCACAATTTCAAGTAGAGATGGGAAAGAAAGGGGGCTTGGCGGATGGAAACGGTACTTGGTATGTGGTTTGTACTCTTGAGTGATAATAAACATCACATCAAAATTGATTTAGGTTTTGCCCAAAAACTACCTACCCTATCCTAATACATACTCCGTTATTTATGAACCGATTTCAAAAATTCTTTTTTTATTCTACGGGGATAGTTTCTGAAATGGTCCCATAATTTTTTTTTTCATTCGGTTTAGTACTTTCTGAGAAAAAAACAATAAACCAACAAATTGATAAGGTTTTCGCAAATTAATTTTACCTATATTTCCAAAACGACTAGTCGGGTTTTGATACAATTTTCTGTGATGTGTTGAGGTTTAGTTGGTGCATCTTTTTAGCTATGTACTACGGTGACAACTCACTAGGGGACGCTGCTGTATACAATATATCTTCTGAATTATGAGCCCGATTTTGATGCGGTTTTCACTAATATGCTTAGATTTGTTTAGTAAATGAATTTATTTATGTGATTCGTTGATTACTCACTAGAGAGCGCTTCATACGAGTACATACATTTGTAAGTGCCTAAAACTAAAAGTGCTAGACCGATTCTGATGCTGATATCAACATTGAGTTTGTTGGTGATCCGGGTAGTATGAAACCATAGAATATAAAAAAAAAAAAAAAAAAAATCGCGTTCGCTTCGCTCGCGGCTGGCTCGCTTCGCTCGCCCACTCTTGTTAGAGCTACTAGAGTAATATGGATGCTACTTTCAACATTTACTTTATTGTTGATCGGGTTAGTATGGTTTACTAGGATATGAAAAGTCGTAAAAATTTTCGCGCTCGCTTCGCTCGCGTCTTTGGCTTGCTTCGCTCGCCCAATCTTGCTGGTCCTCCTCAACTAATATGGATGCAACTTTCAACATTGAGTTTATTATTGATTGGGTTAGTATGGTTCACTAGAATATTAAAAGTCATCAAAATTGTCGCGATCGCTTCGCTCGCTCAAGGCTCGCTATGCTCGCCCACTTTTGTTCTGTTTTCCTATTAATTTTAATCAGATTACTAGACATTTCTGTTGTTTTAGCCAGCAGCAAATATCCAGTCAAAATAATATTGAGCTCGCTTCACTCGCGCATAATTGTATAAAAACTCTTACAATTGCTTCAAGTTTAATTTTTTTCAATTCAGATAAACACTGTCCACCTATACCTTAGAGTAGGTATGTATAAATGAAACTAAAAAGTAGAAAATAAATTTATTTCAAAAAAAATCTAAAACTGACTTCAAGTGTCACTAAAGTTAATAAATAATTTATTTTAATTTTTGCGACTTCAAATTCAGGATTGGAAGTAAAAAATCTGTCAAATTATTGAAACTTATATTCCTATTAGTATTCTCATTGAAATCCGTAATATTTGGAGTCGGTGCCAGTCATAACAATACTTATCAGGATAAGTTAGGAACAAATCCAAAGCGGACTGGAACTGCGACTTCGACAAGCGTCGATCTCGTTTTACCAGTGACTGGTACCGACAAAATAAATTATTTATTAACATTTTAGTGACAATTTGAAGTCGGTTTTTGACTTTTTTGAAATAAATTTTATTTAAATCACGAAACAAAAAAGTTTTTGTCCGGCTTACGACAACTTTTTCATGTACCTACAACACTATTCAGCAAGCTTGTAAGAAAGGTCCGGAAAAAATAAGAGTGTAGTGATTTATTTTACTATGCAAGACATAGGCTTAGAGATTTCGCATAAGATCGAATATTTATATTGTTATGTACTTTGTGAATTAAGAAATATCATCTAGATTAGGTTTTTATGTGTCAGAGAACAAAAGAGTTAAGATAAGGAAGGTTTTCCATTCCTTGAGTGCTTGCATATACATGCAACATGTCCCATAAATCTATATTCCGTTTACTTTTCAGAAACTACTGAACCAATTTTGATAAAATTTTGACCATCTCTTTCGCTGAAACATACATAAAAAGATATAGGTACTCATACTACTAAGTACATAAAATTACAGCAAAAACCATGTAACTCGCCAAATAATTTAGAAATTAAAATAATTATCCTAAAATACAGTTCCGACTCATCCGTACATGTAAAAGAATGATTCTGTCACGAATATTGCAAGATTTAAACAGGTGAAGCGTGCTGAAGTAACTTGTATTGGTATTGGGTAATAACGACCGAGTGAACGAAGTGTTCGAAGTGGCTACTAAAAAAGATAATTCGTAAGAAAGTGCCAATCACAATCACCCGAAAAGCCTATAATATATATGTTTAATAATGTAATAGTAGTTTATGCAACTGTCATATAATGAAGGGTATTAAAACACGAGTGTGAGTTTATGAAACGAGCGCAGCGAGTTTCATAATAGTAACGAGTGTTTTAATACCCGTGTTATATGCAGTTGCATACACTACTTTATCTTCACTAATGTTGTAACATACTAACTTAATTTATTAAATTAAATTCACGCGTACGTGTATTGTTACAGTGATTTTGCCGCCTTTAAAATCTAACCAATGAGAGCATTGATCAATAAAACGCGACCAACCTGATTAGCCCTGCAATCAGGTTGGTCGCGTTTTATTGATGTTATAATGAGATATTACGATATCGATGTGGATATTATACCATCATGTGAAATTGCTTAAATTGAGTGTTTTGTTGTCTGCGCTATAACAGTAGTAATTATAAGTCAAGTATTGGAAACATAAGTAGAATGTTACAACATTAGTGTAGATAAAAGTAATTTATTTCTAAATTCTTACTTAGGTAAGTATCTAAGTAAGAATTTAGATGTTCATTAATTATATTTACAATACATATTTTCACGTACCTCGGTAGGTCTGGGCTATGACTTAACCACTGTTATAATAATATGACAAAGCTTACAAATAAACATATCATCTTTTCACGAAATCCATTAAATTGAACGCGACATTTGGTCACCCATGCAAAGGCGCCGCATCGACAGTTGTTTGACATTGGAAATCGCAAATTCCTCCGCTAACTGAGGTAAATCATGATCTCAAACCTAAATCCACATTGAGCATTGGCATCCAACGTGGCAATGCCGCCAGCATGCTGGGAACGTTGCCTACAGATATACATTTTTATAGGTGTTAATAATAAATTTGTTTATTGTGCATAAAATACAGTGTTGTACAGCTATGAGTAATAAAAACTTACATAAATTACATCGGTGTCATACGTTGGTAAGGTTTACTGAGTCCTGCACTAGGTACCTCAAGGGTCCTGAATTGCAAGACTGCAGTACCTCCCGCCGTAGCAGGCTTCTTTGCCTTTATTTACACTGAATTAGTTTATTTTTAATTAGTAAACTATATATTTTGTAAGTTTTTAATGAATCCACATCGACAAAATTTTATTCACATACATAAATAATATAATATTTTAATTTCGCTGGACACTAAACGCTTTTACTAACTACTCGTTGGGCAAGTGGACCTTCAAAATGCCGATTTTAACATTCCATGGCTTAGTTTTAAGAAAATAACTTAGTAGTCTGTTATTTGAAGTCTAAAATTTGCAGATTTGTGACTACTAGTAATTGCTTAGTTAAGTCATGTGTTAGTGTTTGCTAAATAGATGACAAAGGGGAAAGAGGTTAAGGGTTACTTTGAAGTTTGTTTTGTTATTTAGAACCTAGGTATTAGGCAAGAGATGTTAAAATGTAATATAATGTATGTAATGGATACCTCTAGTTTATATTTAACTTGGTTTTTAGTATATGTGGAATAAGCAAAAGGTGCGTATTGTCACAGTAAATTAGCAGGTATAAAATTCTGCGCTCTTAGGCCTGTTCAGATTTTTTATTTTAATATCTTCTTTGTACAGATTTTTTACCCTCTTTGGCTTTATTTTATGTAAAGATACTTTATTTTAAGCATGACTTTATTTATTTCACATGTAAAGTCCAGTTCTCTTTACCTAACCTTATTATTTTCGGCTATACTATGAAATTATCGTACGTAAATTATATAAATAATTGTAACACAATGTAATGATACAATTATGTATACCTTGTAGATACCTTGACTTGTGATTACTGGCCATTGTTTTGGCGAAGCGACCTCTAGCTGACGTAATGACATTAGTTGAAGGGAACAGACGAGCGTTTTTAGATTTTTTATGTTGGTATAATTTGGTATGAGAGCAGATAACACTTACGTTTATATTTATAAAGGCTAGTCATATTTTGAAAGTACAAAGAGCTAGTAATTAAATTTTAACGTTATAACATAAACTTTTTAAAGAGTGTATTAATGAGATCTAAAAAATCCAAGTGATCAAGGTCACATTGCATCAATGTTTGATATAATAATGGCTTTGAGCAAAATATGTAGTAAAAAAGCCGAGAAAAGAAGACCCTAAAAACATTCCCCCAAATGTCCCTAGATTGTTTTCATAAAGTATGACACGAATGAAAAATGCTGTTAAATAAAATATCTAAATAAAATAATCCTCTACAGTTAACTTTACTTGTGCAACTTGATGTCAGAGAAGAATAAATTAAAGCAACGTTTCAATAAATAAAAAAAAAAACAACGAACACAGGTCGTCTGCAACTTTCATATAAATGTAGACGCATCGTCACCTATATTACATAAGGGAAATGTGTGTCGACCATACATATACAATGTATATATTGTATGTATACATAAACTTATAGTGCTCCGCGGCTTCAGCCGTTTTATACTCGATTTTTTTAACAAGGCATGGGGTTGCACTGGACCGTTATTAGCCTGGTGGTAAGCAATCATTAAGGTCTAGGATTGAGCGAAAAAAATTAAGGAAAAAAATTAGTGGTAATCCAGGCTTATTCAATCAATCTATGTATGACAATATATCAATATAGTAAATTTGATCAGGCAAGCCGTTAGAAAGGTAAAAAGAGTTCTTATTGCTAACTGTTAAAAGTAGTTAACAAGATTTGTAAAAAAAATACAATGATTTTTCGCACATATTTTTTTAACAAACACACATGCAAACTTTTATTTAAGTACATTTAAATTATAAGTGTGTAAAAGAAAATGTATGTCAGTCCATACAAATACATTGTATTATACTTATATAGGCTAAAATTATGTAAACAGTATATACATGTTGCTAAAATATGTATTGTATGTACTGACCCGAGAATTGCAAGTTTTGTAATAGGCAATAACAATTCACATTGTAGTGTTAAGTAGTTAGGCTTCAGTGTTAGAAATTTTAGGTAGTGTTAGTGTTATGAATGAGGTTATTGATTGTTTGAAAGTTGTTTTTGTAATTTTAGAGGAAAATATGTTTAAACACGCTTAAAGATAACAATAACTGCTTTTAATGTTAAAATAAGGATTAATCTGTTTATTTTTAACACTAAGTACTAAAAAGTCAGTTAAAATTTGTTTTATAATTATTGATTCGTGAATTATAACTGTCTCTGTCACCGAAGTTTGACTAGTACGGCAGTCGTTAAGCCATGTCAGAGGGCTTTCGGCGGCTTGATAAACTCTCGACACCAGAGTTGGCCACTCTCATTCGATAAGAAGAAGATGTATCATTTACAAATTGACCTCCATATATTGTGTCATACTATATGAATATACACATATAGAAGAATATACATGTCACAACCATCATATTTACCAAATGTTATTTCATTTCTATAGACTAGTTATGCCACTACCACAAGCCATACAATAAATGTAGAGCAATACACTTCCTAGATGAAACGACGATTCTATTGTGAATCGATAGTCAATATTGTATGAGAGTGTATGATGTCGATTTGCATGAGAAGACTGTATTAAATGATGTTCTAGATTGTGGGTTTGTATGATGTTTATGTTGGGGTAATGTTATTCTTACATCATGTTTATTAAGGCTATTTTATAGGTAATATTTTGATCGATCAAAAGTTTCTTCATATTTTAGGTATGGCATAAATAAATTCGATATACTTTTAGACGAAATTTAAATAGAAAACCATGCATATAGAATTACAGATGTAAATAAGATTTAATGTTCAACACTTTTTGTATTTGTTTTTATATGAATTCAGTAAAGGTGAAATACCTACTATACTTGTTATTTACACACACATTGTACATTTTAGTTCAGTTTTTACATAAAGCAGTTTCCTCTGTCAATTGTACATTATAGTCAGACATTTGAAAACCACGTCATCTTTAGCGACACCCGCAAATCGACATACATCCACTGTATTTTTTGACAGTGCCATAATTTGCCGCATGTTGTCTAGGATGGAGCTTGTTTAGATGTTTACTCAGTAAGACCCATTCACTCTAGCTGTTGTTTTTTTTTATCTTTGGTTGCAACCATATAGGTATGTACATATTATATTATCATATTTACATAGATATCATAGCATGTAAGACCGGAACCCATCTCCGAGGTCATGTATATGTCTGACTGTGAGAACCATCGCTCGTGACTGCCTCAACAGTGAAAGCTGACTTCATAATCTTACAGCATCTATTTATATTCTATATCTATAGGTATATTAAAGCAAAATAAGAGAATTCCATAATTCGCAGAGTCTGTTGCTTACCTAGCGAAGACGTGCGTTCATTATTTGGATGGGTGGCCATAGTGGTATTAAGGGGACCTTTACTAGGTTTGGACGATATGTTAAATTGTGGATATCAGCTATTTGTGATTACGATCATCGCTAAGCCAGGGCCGAGGTACCTAAGGCGGTTAAAAAATCTCGATACGAAAGTAAAGTGATTATTCTCTGAAGATATGAAGAAGAATTAAATTCATAAAATGTGGCATTTGGAAAAGCCAAAAATTACATTGAACTTTTCGATGACCAACAAAAAAATGTGCACTTGGTGTTGCTGCCTTTTTATGTCGGGAATTAGACAGTCAAGCATTTCGCATCCGTGTAAAAAAAATAGCCCAGGAAAAATTATAACCCAGGTGTCTTCAAATCTAGAGTAAATAGGTTTCTTCTAGGCAAGCGTGCTACATCTTAGACTACAGTGGGGCTTAAAATCAGGCAGCCTATTTCGTGTTAAAAAAATGTCAACTGAATCGATAATAACAAACTGTGATCGAAGGTGGAGTACGTTTTTACTGTGCTTATCACAAAATCTTATTCAGATAAGCTATGGGTGATTATAAAGATAGATAAAAATAAAAATATAATGTTAATAGTAAGAGTGATGATAGCGATAATATTGACTTATGTAGTGAATGAAGGAACACATGTTATGACCGATATGTAACGTGTTACATAAGTAACGTTTACTGACGTTTAAAGCTTCTTATCCAGTTAAGGAAGAGATATGAATATAATATCTACTCTTACTGGTGAACGTTTTTTTTACGACAAATATAATCATTGATCGTAGGTATTAGATTTAAGAAGATATTGAACACTTCTTCTTATCGAATGAGAGTGGCCAACTCTGGTGTCGAGAGTTTATCAAGCCACCCTGAAGACTTCTGACATGGCTTGTCGACTGAACACTAAATTAAATAAAAGTACTAAAAACCACTTATAAAATATCTAATGTATACCATAAGTTCAGATATTTTTAGCTAGCGTAATAATTTATATAAAAATACTAAAACACTGCAGATTAAATACAAGTCTAATGTGATTTATTTCGACTCTAAAATGAGCAGAAAAAATTAAATGCTAAATGATGTTTTAATTATTAAAACTACAATTAAGCAATAAAATTGAACGTTTGTCTTCAGATTTATTACTTAGTGTGGGAAAGTCAAATTTACGAACCATACAACTTCATACAAAATTTGTTCAGATTTCTATCGGTTGTAGGAAACGGAAGAAAAAAATAACAAGGAAATTGAAATAATTCAACTTGACTTTATTCAAATTAATTTGTAATCTGTGAATATATTATGAAGTGATTTATTGCAGGTATTATAAGCGAGTGTGGCTCAGCGGTTCCAGTGTCTGCTTTTCATCCAGACGCACCCTGGTTCGAATCCGGCCCTACACCAATAACTTGTATTTTCAAGTTATGTGTGGATTTGCACTCGCTTAGCGGTGAAGGGAAACATCGTAAGGAAACCGACAATTTGATGAGATGTATCTTAGGCATAAGCGTCCCCAAAAAAGGATTTGACATCCCCAAATTCGAAACATAGCAATACATACTACATAGCAATATATATAAAGTTGGTACACAAGCACTACTAGATGACTCTCACTATCTGCTTACGGAAGTGTGTGACCTCTCGACTTAGAAGGTACTTACATATGTACATAGTAATATGTACTATTATGAATCAGTAACATGCGACTTTGTACAAGATGGATTCGAAAATCCACGTCGTCGTTGTTTATTTACTGTCCAATAAAATATTGTTTGTGACAATATATGAACCAAGAATATGAGCATTCAGAAAAAATGTTTTGTTTTATTTTAACTCTAAATGATTTTACATTTTGAGATAATTACATACTTAGATCACGGAAAAACAGAAATCAACTATGCTGAAGTGCAAGTTTGGTAAAGCGCTCAATAAATAAAAGGTTAAACACAATCAAAGAATAAAAGTATCATTTTCAAATGTATTTCAGCAACATGTTTTTGTTTTGATGTTTTTTTAATTCGGAAATTTCAATACCACGTTGTATGTAATGATTGTATGAAATTAGCCGTTACCTAACCAGGTGAAGGGTCATGCAAACCCTAGAGGTCAATTATTTGGTTAAAAGTAACATGACATACAAGTCGATTGTGAAAGCTACTAAGTTTTTATATGTAAGTGTTGTCATGCATAATGGTAAAGTATAAAAAATTGACGCAATTTTGCCATTTGACAAATGGTTTTTTGTTCGCATATTAATCAGGCATTTGAACGATTATCTGAACCGACATCCACAAGCATCTGACTGTCTCTCATTTTTATGATTCCCTGAACATTCTACGGTTGCCTGGAAGAAATCGTTTTTAGCGATAAGGCCGCTTTTAGTGATATTAGATATAAAACGTATTTTTTTTGGTTGTGTAGTGTTTTATTTGTGTGTCCAAAATATAATAATTTATATACCTATATATGAATATAAAATTGGAGATGTTTCAATACTTGGCTGTCAAGTATACAAAAAAACTATGTAAAAAAATGTTGACACTAGAATACGCCACTCACATACCAACTTACTCTTTACTCTTTTCAACAAAAGCTATGAACAATAAGTATCAATAAACAAAAAAAAACTTAACAATTTCGCTAAGTATAAAACAAAAGCGTCATCAATCTTCATTACCGACAGTTTGGCCGACAATTTTGTCTTCATTTGCCGACAACGTGTCAGTTTGGTCGACAAATCGCGTCGTTTGCCGACACGCAGGGCATTCATCAACAGCTAATTGAGATATCTAATGTTGGAATAACATAGGTTATGTTATAGTAACGTAATAATATAATAATGGCTGAATCCACTGAATTTTGAGAGTAAAATATTGCGTGTAAGGAATTTCTGTGTTCTGTGGTAACGATTAAAAGTAGTTTAGTGTAAAGTATGTTTTTGATGAAAATAATGAGGCTTGTCTATATTTCTCTCGTAACCTTAACTATCATCATTTTTAAGATCACAATAAGTCGCTTTAGACTAACAAACAAACACTTTCCACTTTTATAGTGCGAACTGCTAAATTGTGGAACTCCCTGCCTGACTCCCTGTTCCCCGCGGAATATAACCTTGCGATCTTCAAAGCGAGAGTGAATCGGTTCTTACTGGGTAAGCACGTTCCATCCTAGACCGTAATGATTGCTTACCATCAGGCGAATTACAATCAAGTGCAAACCCATTTCTTGTAAAAAAAAAAAAAAACAAGAAAACTACACCTTTTGCAAAAATGGTATAATAGTGAATACAGTTCCAGCATTTATTAATTAAAAGGCTGTTTCAAACAACAATTCACATGATTTGCATATGTAACAAATCAGAAAAGGCAGGAAATCTCACAATCTATCTCACACGAGTGTAAAATGCTGAAAAACTGGAGGTTTTCTAGGTTTTTTTGGTTTCGTCACGCGGTTTGAATGTTTATAGCTCCTTTATTGCCTGGTACTGAAAAGTTGTTGTATGAATGTATACAAGAGCCAAATTAGTAGGAATTAGGTGTGCAATAATAATTTTAATTTGGTTTTTACTCAGAATGTAACTAACGTGCGTTGGCTTAGAAGTTTTTTGCCAAATAAAAGAGACCGTTCTTGAACTCAAAAGAACTTTTTTTCTTCTTCTTCGAGTAGGAGTGGTCTAGTGCCAAGAGTTATCAAACTGTCCGTAGGGTCTGTCACATGAGTAACGACCTCCGTACTATGGAAAACAGCCGAGACATACCTACAGTTTATAATCAAAAACGTTCTTAAAATTTGCCATTCATATTAGAACTATCTTATTTTACCACGTCAAAATAAAAAGGATAATAAATAACTTCTTACAAAACGATATCAATATCTAATTAACTAAGCCACAAGAATGATGTCATTAATCTTCTAATTAAAATACTGCTCCACATGGAGGTATATCAAACCGTGTAACTGCAATTTGAATAGATACATCAATCAACGTTTATGACGATTGCTTCATATCACACCGCCCTGGATTGAGATAGGGTTGGCACTGGCAGTGCAAATATATGAATACTAAGTAGGTATATTAAATTATATGGTTTACTAGGTAATTTTGTAGACAGGACAGGATAACATCCGATCCGAACCGTCGAGAGGACTATCTGGACATGAAATACAAGATCGACATCAATGCCTCCTAGGGAGGAGGCCAATACCCAACAATGTGGCGGCAAGGGCTGAAGATGATGATAATGCAGAACTTTGTCGATCTGTAATGCTGTCATGGGTATTTCTGTCAACTTCATTTATTATAGAATATAACACATTGGAAATTTATACACCACCTTTTTTCTCGTTTTAGCAGGGTGTTGCATGAGTTCGCGAATAAAAACACATTGATGATCTAGCGGTCAAATTAATGACTGTTCGTAAAAAAGCATGGATTTTCAGAAAACCATGTGGCTAGGGCTATATTTTAAATTCTCACATATCACAAGATGCACAGGTGGGTCGAATTTAGAACCTCTTTTTATAAGTTACTTATAAAACACTAGTGGGTGCTCGCGGCTTCGCTCGCATTAAGAAGTAAAACTTGCATCCCCTATTTCACCCCTTTAAAATTGGCATTTCCAAAAAACCTTTCCTAGCGGATGCCTACGTCATAACATCTACCTTCATTCCAAATTTCAGCCCCATCCGTCCAGTGGTTTAGGCTGTGCGTTGATAGATCACTATATCAGTCAGTCAGTCAATCAGTCAGTCAGTCACCTTTGAGTTTTATATACCTATATAGATTATGAACCACGACCGCCAAATCCGCAATCCATTCAACCGCCAGCCCTAGCAACAGATCTCTTATATTCTTTCCCCAACAATGAGTGATGGTATCTGCAAGAACAGGTCTCACGCTTCAAAAGCACATTATTGTCGGATTCAGTGAATAAGGTCGCTGGTGGGTTATTGGGTGAGGTTTGACAGCTTGAAGTAAGCAATCAGTTTTATTGTCTGTTTTGTTTGGTGAAAAAGTTTGATTAACAAAGTACGTATATGACACAACTTTAAGAGACTGTCAAACTCTAAAGGCAAAGCCTTTGTTTCTTATTCACTTGCTCTGGTATAAATGAATTGTTAGATGCTTGGATATTTTTTTGTAAAGGTGGCTTGTCAAGTATCAGTAGTATCACACCAATTTTGTTAATATTATGCTCTTTTATAGTTTGAGAGAGAACTCCCCTAGCGAATTACTTCTGCGGATGAGTCACGACCCTCAAGCATGAGGAAATACGACTCAAGAGAGATAGTTTAGTACGGTCACTCTGATCTGATCCGAAAAAGAGATACCATTTGGCATCAGTTTATTAATAATTATTTCGCTATTGCGTTCTGAACCGAATCCAATTTATGATCACGTTAATGAGCGTATTGATAATGATTTATGCATTTTAGGCAACCATTAACTAAAACATACTAAATGGCGCAGTAAAATATTGCAGTATATTTACAGAAACATCTAAATATAAAGCCACTTTTTGAGATTAAATATTTTTAACCAAGGGCTAATTACGACGACTATTATACTGCTATTTGCTTTTGGTTATCACATTCATGCCTTGGTTACGTAAAATATGTAAAAAATGAAATTCTAGCGAATGAGTCTAGTAACCAAGAAGGTAAATACGTGAAATGAGGTCTAGTGGAAAAGTAAATATGCTATTACATAGACACGTGATATTTCTAGTGGTCTTACAAATTATTTACAAACGGTTAGGTTACAGGAAACTTTAGATGTCCGTTATATTTATTAATATTATAATATGCCATAGGTGATACATAAATAAATAGGCTTCTTACCGACTTGAAAAAACTTGAAAAATAGAAAAGGATTTCATTTTTTGTTACTGTTACGACACAGTATTTGTCGCTTTTATCAATGTTTGTTAATAGCTAATTACTGAAATTATTTCAGTGGTAAACGCAAATAAATACAGCTGTCTACTGATTTTTACAGGCTCTTCAATTTGATATGGAAATAGTAATACTTAAAGTTTTGTTTATACACAATACACACTGTGCAATAATAAATAGACCTCCTTATTTATAATAAGGTATGTGTTTATAGAAATGGGGTTTTGCATGAGCGCTTGAGAGATGGAGACGAAAGTGAATTTAGATGATTTGCACAATTTTAACTAAGCACTTAGGATTTAATTGCAATAGTTTTTTAACTATTACAATAGTTACTACTATACTACTACTGTGTTGTGTAATAATTGTAATCCTAAGTTCAGTTATTCAGTTTGTATTCCAATTCATACGTGATTAACTATGAGAAAATATATTATTAATTAAGAGGAAAGTAAAAAAAGAACTCTCGGAAATGAAAGCATAGATCCAAGCGACAGATATTTTGTGAAAATAGGAAGATGTCAATGTTTCACACGACCGTGTGCAGTGTCTGTCGCAAAGAAAAACCAACAAAAATATTACGTAACTTATTATTTTTACTTAGTAACTAAGCCATGTCAGAGGCCCTTAGGGCGGCTTGATAAACTCCTGACACCAGAGTTGGCCACTCTAATTAGATACAAAGATGAATATTTAACTTAACTCTGTTATAAGGTCACAAATTATGGAATTAATGTCACTGAGATTATGTTTAGCATTATTTCTCTAAATCTGATGTTATGTTAATCATCGCAACTAAAAATATTTATAAAAAAATCACAAATGCAACAGTTCATCATGACATATCCAGAGACATTGTATTTTAACGCATTGTGAAAACTAGTGGGCAATATACATGAATAAGAAGAATTATAATTTAAAAAAACTGTGGCTAACCAAAGAAACACATGAAAATATGAATAAGCATTAAAATAAGGAAACCAGCTTGTATCGAAGTCTTCTCTAGCTAAAGTAACCTTACTGTTCGTTAATTGGTAGAAAGTGCACGACGGTTCATGTCTGCGCCAATATTCAGATCGAGAAGTCAGCTAAAATCGTGCAACTGTCAATTTTGCCATTACTAAATCGGGAAGCTAAGGTATACTATACAGAGTTATATGTTACTAGTGCACGCCCGTGGCTTCGCTCGCATTATTTCAGGATAAAAAGTAGCCTATGACACTCCTAAGACCTCATACTACCTACATACCAAAAATCTTAATGATTCGTTCAGCCGTTTTTGCGTGATGAGCGTTTAAAATAAACAGACAAACAGGTAGACCATTTTTTTTAGAAATTGTTGGATCGTTTATTCGATCAATTCGAAGTATATCCAATCATTTTTTTAAAATGTCTTCAATGTTATATTCATACTATATTACCGAAACAACGGTAAAATCATAAAAGCATGCAAAAAGTACATAACTCACGAACAACAATTGGCAACTTATCTGCCTATGATTATCTAATCTGTGGCCGCCTGATTGGACTCCTCAATGGAAACTAGTTGCAAACGAAATTATGAACTCATCTTCTGCTATTATGTCACTACTCGTTATTGTAAATAGCAGCTTGAATAACAGTATGCTATCATGAAAAGTAGCAGTTGAAAAGAGTTTGGTAACCTCTTTGAAAATGTAACCTCTTTTGCTTAAATTGTGAATAAATTCTGCAAAGAGTTTGGTAATCTTTTTAGAAAAATGTAACCTCTTTGCGGAAAAATTTCATAGATTTTGCGACATTGGTCAAACAAGTAATTTTTAGCCTAGGTTCAGACTTTCGAATTTAGTCATATTTAAACAAAGAATGCTAAGATGCTAAGTATACACAAATATCATACGAGTGTGATAAATTCTGTGATTAGAGTTTTTAAAGCCCGAGATATTTGACATTTGTTTCCTTAGTATGGGGCTAGATGGCGCTGCGTGCAATGTTTCAGAATATTTATTTCATTTACTTATTTAGTTATTGCGGATCAATTAGGTCATTATTGCCCAATTTTTGAAAAAATAAATAAATCTGACCTTGTTTATTCTATTAAAGTATACCTACACAATACTCGACAATTTCCCAATACTAACTCTACACCAAAAATCACGAGCATTCGTCTTACCGTTGCGATATATGTACAATATGTACATATAAGAAAAACAAATATACCCACTTTCGCTTTCATTCAACCATACAAGGCTACACGCTAGGATCATAACCATATAATACCTAGGCATACCTAGATAAACCTAGGTATCCTAGGTACTAACTGGTTCTAAACCTTGCCCTTCTGTCTTCGCTTTCTATAACCTTAGACCTGACTCCACGGTTTCACTGATACTCTCTATACTTAGCAAGGAATAATTTAAGTATAGGAAGATAGTATGGTTGCTTCTTTGGTGCGTAAGCTATCTGCGCTCGTTTTATTTTTATTTTTTATTTTACGTGGGATAGGTTTACGTTTCACTACAGCCTGCCTGATGTTAAGCATTGCTGCAAGCTAGGGTGTAACACGCTTACCTAGAAGATACCTATTAACTCTAGATTTGAAGACGCCTGGATTGTTTCGTTTTTAAAAGTTGTGAAAATGAATTGGATATGAAGAAATTATGTTGTTCCTTTAAGTCATTTTCCCAATTCTTGTAGTCGAAAATATGTTTTAAAATTACTGCAATATAAATAACTTTGTTTTTATGTCACATATATGTTTGGTGTAGGTATGTATGTTAGTTTCTGTTTCTTATTTTATTGTTTGACTCATTTCATACCTGCTATCAAAAAAAAATTACAACGAAAGTAAGTATGCATGATACAAATAAAGGTGAACATTGTTACTTTGAAAACTGATTCACATGTTGATTCTACAAGTGATTTATACTAACAGTGCTAACAACCAAGATGCACCGGAAAG
This sequence comes from Macaria liturata, assembly GCA_964023185.1. Lineage (NCBI taxonomy): Eukaryota > Metazoa > Arthropoda > Insecta > Lepidoptera > Geometridae > Macaria > Macaria liturata. The sequence goes on along the minus strand of OZ026814.1, from coordinate 11,817,148 downwards.
CAGTTATAGGACGATACACGAATAGCAATAAAATAACAACTCTGCGATAGAAATATATATCAAATTGAATTTCATTAGAAAAGCTTCCTTAGAATTATAAATAGCATTAAATAAACAGCAAGTTTATAAGTCATATAACTAATTGATTATTCAATTAGATAATTGATCAATTTATCATAGAAAATCATAGAATAGCTAATCGTTGCTTGTTTTTTTTAATAAATAGGTTTAGTTTTGATTTACATAGTTACCTATAAAATATTGAATCAGGCGTTACTTTGCGGAAATCTATTGTAAATGAAACTCTGGAAAAACACTATATATTTCTCCAGAGTTTCATTTACATAGTTATAGAAAGCAATGGCTATATTTTTCTCCAGAGTTTCATTTACATAGTTATAGAAAGCAATGGCTATATATTTCTCCAGAGTTACATTTACATAGTTATAGAAAGCAATAAACATACCATAAAATTTTATGTTTCTTATTTTTAGCGTTTGTTATAAACCTCCACTCTAATATCTGCTACCTTAAGTCTATTTCGTTTCCTGAAGTGTAAATGATATTGAACTATAGTCTGATATTGGAGTACGAACAATACCAGGTATATGTTAGAAAAACTAAGACAGGTATAAAAAATATAGTAATAAGTATTTTATACAATCCTCCGGAGTTTAGTACAGAATGAAGTAGTTTCTTATTTCTCAATGGGCTTTAAAACGCAATATAAAATGTTGTATAAAAAAACAAGTAATTTACACAAGTTACATATACGTATATAATTATATAGGACAAGGTACCAAGGGTCACTTGTTACGTCACAACAACCTGAAAGACAAATCTATCACAAACAATAAAAACACTATTCAAAGAAATCGCACAAAAGACTAGACCGAATTAGATAATGTCTTGCTAAATAGATAGATAGATAATGCAACTAATGGCATGACATTAAAGTTTTGTTCTCGCTCTATTGGCAGGTTATATAATTTGGTGGCGAAATGGTTTGACATTTTGACATGTCAGAAAGTCATGTGATGTCTAGATAGGCTAAAAAATTGATGTATTTTTTTTATAAATAGTTCCTTGGGTTAAAACATAACAAAAAATTAAAAAATATACATGACACTGCCATTTTTATAAAATGGTTTTTTAGATATCAGGTATTTTTTTTAATTCTGATTTATCTAATAATAGTTATTAATTATTACATAAATCGCTTTTAGATTTAAAATTGGAATTCTTAACTGAGCAAAATATGTAAAGTAAATCAATAATAATTGATCAGACTCTTATAACAAATTAGAAACCTCATTTCATTCAAGAAATTTGTCATAGTACGGCAGTCTTTCAGCCATTTCAGCGGCCATTAGGGCTGTTTGAAAACTCTGACATGAGATATTTTACGTAAACGTGCTTTTTACACTTAATTGGCTCACGCTTGCCTACAACTCGCCTGATGTTAAGCGACGTTATGATCTGCGATCTAGCGCGCTTGCCTAGAAGAAACCGATTCACTTTCGAATTGAATATATGTATGTAGTATAGTGTACATACATATATATTTGGTAAAAATAATCTTCATCTTATCGAATGAGAGTGGCCAACTCTGTTGTCGAGAGTTTATGAAGCCGCCCTAAGGGCCTCTGACATGGCTTGGTATCACAATAAGACGAGAAACGCGTAAAGGTATTCAAAGCAGCTGGGTCATTGATCAATCTTTCTATGGCAATAAAATCATTCCGTCTACTATATACCTACATAGGTACAAAATAAAGCCTAAAGCTAGTGTTAAGCAACTATTGATTGAACGTCTAAGACCTAGGACATTAGGACATCTATTAGTGTTTATTTTGAACGCATTAGTGAGATTGGGTAATATATAATGCGCTTATTTTGTCTGTTAGTCTAATGTCTTTTATGGAATTTAGGATTCTATAGCTATATATAGTTGTGGTTATGTGGTGTCGGATTCATGAAAGTTATTTTATGAGTAAATACTATAAGTGGAGTACAAAAGCACTGGGCAGTAATAAATTAAAAGAGGGTAGAGAGGACATGCCCAACAATAGGACAATACAGGTTCTTAATAAGAATAATAAAATAAGTATAGTTTTAAAAGTATATTTATACATACATATAATAGATGTAAATAAATGAATAAAAAAAATAAGGACTTACACATACGAGTATGTATGTACCAATAAAATTAAAATCAAAAGCAAGCAGATAAACTAAAGTAATTGCAATTGGTTTTAAAGTGCAGAGTCAACTAAACCGATATTACTTAATAAAAATTAGAAGCGTTTAATAACCTTTTTTTGTCGAAATAAATTTTACTTATAGAAACTGGCATGTAAGAAAAAGCCCGTAAATCTTCCTTGGGATACTTTTTTTTTAAACTTGAACGGGTTTGCACTTGGCCATAGTTTACCATGATAGCAAGCAAAGGCTGTGGCCTAAGATGGAGATACTTGTGATAATCAGTGGTTATATATAATATTGTCGAGATTAATTTGCCGTGGTGTAAGTTTGCATCAAGCGATCACACAAACATGTTTTTCTATAGAACATTACAAAATCACTTCAACCTTTGTTAATAAAGTAATTTACATTGACATTGTTTTTTTACTATGTTGCTATTAAACCTTCACTATTTACTAGTTGGTTTGTTAGTTTGTTGGTCTGTGTGTTTCCTTTTCACGCCGTAATAGACAGACCGATTAACTCGTTTTTTTATAGGTATGTTGAGAGTTCCTCAAGAATTTTTATACCTTAATAACGTGGATAAAATCGCGAGCATATATTAATTTATAATAAGTCATTAGATAAATTGAACTTTTCATATTTGACACATCAACAACCCATATATTACTTAACACCTACATATTATTTAATAACATAAAAAAGTTCAAAATACAGCGAAACGTCAACTAATAACATACTTGACCTTTTATTGTATTTTGACAAATCGACGTTTCTCAACTCAAGTGATGGATGATGGACCAAATGCCATGGTATTGCAACCTTATATGTGCATTCTGTGAGGGCGCCACTCGTAATAAAACTTATTACAAAATGCTGAGAATTTTCTAGTGCAAAATTGTACCACATTTGATAATTAATGTGTCTACACTTACATTTTGTGCCGTTTCTGAGGGCGCCACTCATAATACAACTTCATAAACTTATTATATTACAAAATCCATAGATGTTAATAGTACACAATTTTACCATCCTCAATGACAAGTGTGTCAAAGTATGTCAAATGTCACATACTTATAAAGAATTTACGCACGGTTCGTCTTTATACATTTGCGTAATAGAGGGCAATCTTCTTGATGTATAGACGCATTGCGCTAAGCATCATCGTAATATGGACTTGCAAGAATACATGGATTTTTTACTCGATCTATATATTCTATACATATAATAAAGCTGAAGAGGGTCGAAAGTCTGAACATTGAAGTTTTTTTTAATGTTTGGAAATACTTCGAATTGATAGCAGAACACGTTCCAACAATTTCTAGAAATTTTATCTGTTTATCTGTGTCTCTCACAGAAAACTAAATGTACCTACCTGTTTATTTAGATTTCTGTGGTGTGTCTGTTTTTCTATTTATTTTAACGCAGGTAGGATACACAGGTACATAGGTCTTAGGAGTGTAGGCTTATTTTAATCCTGAAGTAATGCAAGTGAAGCCGCGGCCGTCCACTAATATATACATATGTATAAAAATCAACGTGGTAATGCGACCAGCATGCACACTGCCCGCTGGCAGTGAACTTGATGGCTTGAGACTTTCCTTATATAAAAAAGGCTAGAAATGCCTACAAGTGTAATACAATGTAATCAAAGTTAACAGATTTGCAAGATGTATAATGGCACAATAATAAAAGTGCCTGAAGAAATAATTTCCAAAAAATTGCAAAATATACTGATTAATTTTACGGAATTTTGCGATATTGTCAAAATGTATTTGGTGAATGCTCATGTTTCAATATATTGTTTATACAGCATAGGTGTGTGTATTTTTATACGTAATATTCTTTTGGCAGTTTAAGCAGTATAAGTAAACTCTTAGCTAAAACTATTATTGGTTCCAGGTTTTTAAAAATCGTAGATAATTTAGTTGCTATTTTATAAAGTTACATCATTGGTAATATATCTTATTTGGTAGTCGGTTAAAAATAGAACCCCTAGTATAATATACCAGCTTGTAAGGTAGGTCGTAGGTTAAGATAATTACAGTTAATTGGTTGATATTTGAAACACTTTTATGGCACGCAAATATGCATGTCCATTGGAGCGGTTTTCGAAGAATTTTATGACACGTAGTTGAAAGTTATTTTGTTTGATTGTTTAGTTTTGTAATTATTAAGTAAATTCAATAGATAATACTCGTATGTGTGGCGTTCAGAATGTAGTGTTTTTTTGATAAAATAATTATTATTAATAGTTAAATGTCTTATTAATTAATTTCAAATTGGTTGTATTAATTTCATTACAGAGTTAAATTCGAGATGAGAATAATATGTTTGTCAAAAACTTTAAATATATTTCTTAAACATACCCTTGCATATGAAAAATTATGATTTTATTTAACAAAATTATATGTTTTTTTGTTTTTAAGGTTGTTGTTAAATTTTGCTACAAAAAATTTAAGTCCAATTTTGTCATAACACAAAATATAAAAGAATTACGAGAAGTATGTAATTTCTTTTTTAACTAAATTAAGTAAAGTTAATATAACAAAAGTTAACATACTTACTGTTACCACGATCAGCTGATTAACCAGCTGTACAAACAAGAAGTAAATAGGCTTATGTATTACAGCTTATTATGTACAGATACATTGTTCTATTGTGTACTTTTTATTGCTATTCCACTTGATCTGGATCCAATTTGATAGTGTTTATTAGAAGGATAGTAGTATAGTTTTTGTTCGGGTTAATTTTTTTTAAATGATTCAAATGTAAGTTTAATTTATTTTTTAAGCAGATATTAAAAAAACATTTTATTTATTGAGCTAAACAAATAATTTATTTCAATTTGGTTTGATTATAGAAATTTTGGATTAAAATTTTAATATAAGTAGGTGTATTTTTATTTAATTTGATCAATTTATTAATTATGAGAATTGATCAATAAAGGATTACATTTGATCAATAATTAATATATAATTTATTTATGTCGATAATGTCTCTCACAAAATTAAAATAGAAATAAATAAAATAAAACACTTACCGTGAATAAGTTCCCCAAAAAAGGTTCCGAAGGAAAAAATTACTAGAAAAAAACAAATAAATCTATGTTATAATAAAAAAAAACACAACACAACAACAGCACTGGCCAACCAATCCTCAACTCACTTCGAATTTGGAACTTTTCAAATTTGAAAATAGAATGCGCTGCGGTTCGTCGAATCCACAAAGTCAAATGTACGCGTGCGACCATACACCACGCTTTTATCGTCTTCCCATGCATTACTACCAACTAAGCTAGACCTCTACATACCTGTTACTTTTTACTTCCCACAGATCTTTGTTCGCTGGTTTGTCTCATACACACGACCAGTTAACCCGGACCCGTGGTTAAATTAATTTTGTTGGTAGTAAGAGGTCTTGTTGAGTGGTTATTTCTTGGGCATTACTAGACAAATTAATGAATATTCGTCAATTAGAATCGGGCGCATCTTGTTGCGAAAAGGAAAACAATAGTAACTTGAAGGACGGCTATTGAGACGTTAGAGTTACGAAGCTTTAACTCGTATATTGGGACTTGGATAAGCTTAAGTGTGGTCTAAGTAAGACTAAGTTATAAGTAAGCTAATTTTGTAGGTAAATGAGTAAGTATTTAGTTGTTATAAAGATCTATGACATCTGACTTTGACATCTGTCGAAGTCAAACCTGGATGATGCTGGCTAAAGATCGAAGCCAATGGCATATTAAGAGAGAGGCCTATACCCAGCAGTGGGACGAAACTGGCTGTGGATGATGATGGTGATGAAGATATTTTATTATATTTGTTGTTATGAAGCTTTAAAATCGGTATAGTGGGACTTGGATAAGCTTAAGTATGATCTAAGTAAGACTAAGTAAGTATGCAAAGTGAAATAAGTATGATCTTTTGTAAAACTAGACTTTTAGGTAGATGAGTAAGTATTTTAGTTGCAATGATGCTTTTATTTTGATACAATGGAGGTTAAGTTAGCCTGTTGCAATTTATCTTACTTTGAAAGTAGAAAATGCATTGGTTTAAGTCATTCATAATGACGAAGCTTTGTCATATTTATTTATATATATACCACAGTAAATGCATTGCAAAACATGCAGAAAAGAAACATTTAAAGTTTTACTTTCGTTATTTTGTCTCATTCTTTTTCTTCTTATCAAATGAGAGTAGCCAAATCTGGTATCGAGAGTTTATTAAGCTGCCCGTAAGGCCTCAAATATGGCTTAACGACAGGCGTAACTTGACAAACAGCAATTACAATAACAGAAACCTACAATTTAACATGTCATTCGACCCACGGAAGTGCCCAAAGTGGAATGCCACATATTGGTCACCCATCCAAGGACTGGCCGCGTCAAAAACTGAAATAAATTAAAATCTGTTCATCCTGGCCCCACTATTAAAGCTCGGAGTAAAATACAACAGTGATAGAGTATATGCTAAGTGGATATAATTTGTACACTTCTGGGCTTGCTGGAGGTCGGGGAAATCTAGATAAGTTTCACAAATAGACTGTGTTAGATGGACACTCCTCACTAACGTGTGTGAATCTTATTAATGTATTTGTAATTTAGAATTTACATTTAACTACTTATGTACATATGTACATGTAATTCGAACAAATATTTAATAAAATATTTATCCGTCTATCTATTTATAACATTACTTATCTTTTTAATCACTATCCGACTATCTCGAGATTATCAATGACGACAAGATGAAGTAATCAGCATATATGTAGGTAGATGATATTTTTACAGTATGATAAAAATTATAATTATACCAAACTGTAAAAATATCATCAACTTATAACGATACTCACAGAAGCGCCGCAGGGGTCAAAATTGTAACTTATATCTTGTTTTATTTTTGTTGTAACAAATTATACTTACTATAAGTAGTTATACAACAAATAGCTTCATATCATCATAATGTTAAAGTCGCGACTTCGGTCACATACGCTACTTTGTGTACGAATACAACAGAGGAAGTCACGGGCATTCATAGTAGTGTGATATATTATATTTTATAAAGAACTTTTACAAAATCCATGTGTTGTGTACAGTTAAAGTTAAAGTTATTTATTGGTAAGTAAATTCTTACATGTCATTGATTAAATCTTAATACATTTATAAAATTAGTTACAACAATCCATATACATAAGTACATAGTTATACATTATAATTTCATGTAATTATTGAATTTTGTTACATATATGTGTAACAGAACTTTATCATCACAATGACGGGTCTATTAAGATTAAGGTCGTTGCTCCCACATATTTAAATTGCGGGTATTTTTTAGTAAATTCATGCTAATCAAAGATATTTGAAGTATGTATTGTTTGGGAGCAAAGAGCTTAAAGTGAACGTAGATTTGAAGATTAAACGAATTAGCTTATTGTGTCCGAATTAGTGAATTTGTTCGCTAAAGGTTTAGCAATGGTTGTAACAGGTTTAGAATGAGTACACTCAATACTCGTACAAAGTGAAATTTTCTAATTACTGAAAACAGAGGTTTTTTTCAGTAAATAATCAAATAAGTAGTAGTAGCAGTTATTTCCTTTTATTAATTCAATATTCAGTTTAATCTTCTTCTTATCGAATGAGAGTGGCCAACTCTGGTGTCGAGAGCTTATCAAGCCGCCCTAAGGGCCTTTGACATGGCTTAACGACTCTGCCGTACTAGACAAACAGCCGGGACCTACAATAGAGTAGATACTTATTATATTTACCTACTAATTACTAATTTATTGTAATAAACATTATATTGAATCTTTATATCACAAATGAAGACACTTTTGTAATATACTTATGTCTTCTTATCGAATGAGAGTGGCCAACTCTGGTTTCAAGAGTTTTCAAACTGCCCTAAGGGCATCTGACATGGCTTACCGACTGCCGCTTTGTATCAATAGTTACCACAAAAGATTGCCAAGTACATAAGTAACTCACGAAACATTTCTTTCATCTAATAATAGTTTACGAGTAATAATTATTTCATCTCTGATTATGACATAATTGTCATAATCATAAGTCATAAAACTAGCTGCTCATTCGGTTTCGCTTCGTTGGGCTGAGATTTGCTTAATTTTTTGGCATGAAACTGAATTATTGTGTTTCGTTCTACTTTTATTAATTTTTCAGCTTAGAATTGTTTATGAAATTAGATTTTATTGCTTCGAATTATGATTCTTGTCTTTTTTTTAAGTAGTCAATCTTTATTGTGGTACGCAACATATGCAACAATTCTAAAAAAATAATGCACTTTTATTATAAATATTTAGCTAATTTGCATATAAATAAATCCATTTGTTGATAAAATCGATACCTACATTATAAAATTAACTCACAATATTCACAATGTATCCATAAAATATACAGAGGTATTAATTTATTCAACTAGTTAATTTACATTTTATATAATGATTTTGAATATGATATTAATAGAGTTAAAATACCTTCACTTTCCTAGCAACACTTATTTATACATTATGTTCTAATAGCTTGAACTCTGTTTAAAATATTGCTGTTTTACGTAAGAGGTCAAATATCATTATTGTCATTATGAAGTGTTTGTTATTTTAACAAAAACAGACTTGGTATTTTCAAAGTCTTGGACTAATAGTTAAACCACGTTTTGTAATTTAAGGACCTTAGATATATCTATATCACTTAGTTAAATTGATGCTATTTTATGCAAAACTAATTTTAACAACATTTATTTTGTCAAAACATTGGTGCCTCGGGTTGTATATATGCATATGAAAGAAAATAATGTGACGCAGAATACCCACTTCTGCTTTTTAAGATATTGCTTTTTTAATATTTGAGAAACATACCGCCAAATAGACAGTTCTCTGTTTCTGTTTTTGTGTGACTGACATGACTTTTTTGCTATTTCAGGGTATTTTTTTAGCTCATCAGAAAATAGAATACTATTAGGAGAATTAGATTTTCATATCAAGTACCTACGTAATAGATTTTTCTTTTTTTATTTATTTCGTTTATAATCAAAACAAATTGAATAAAATGACATGAAAAATAGCATTTTTATATAAAAAGCTTTTTTAGTACAATAAACAATCTATACCAGTATAATCTGTGACTTAGCTTACTTCCTAAACATAGAAATGTTTAGCACACGCTGCCTAATTTGCAAATCAACAATGTCGAACCAAGAGTTAGATCTTAAATTGTGTAATGTCCTATTACACAATAGATACTTATCATGCTAAACTAATTAAACAGCCTGAGTTTTGTTTAAACTTCAACTTTCTTAAGATGTGGTCTAACGGTTAGCATTCCTATATTTTATTTGTTATACCAAAGGTCATATACGAGTACACATGACTGTCAATCCGATGTAAAACTGAAAGTCAAAACTTTGATTGTAGGTTTGGTTGTAGGTTTGTGGGTGTATTTAAACAAAATATTCTGGAATCTAGAAAAATAATGGTAAGTACTCATTCACAAATGTTATATAAAATTATTTATCTTTTTAATAGTGATTAGTTTTCTACAAACGCGTTATCTTTTCTATTTTTTTTCGATTTTTACGATGTGTACAACATAATCATTAAGTAATAAGATTTTTTTCTTAGTATTTGAGTTTTACAACGTGTACCTATAACAACAATTTATATGAACATAATATCATAGACTACTGCCACAAATGATTAGCTAATATTTTGTAATAAAAAAAAATCTACAAGCTATTGGCAGATGAATTTATATTCAACAAATTGTCAGATATTATGAATTATAGCTTTCCAATAATCTTGAATTGAAGCATAAGGCTTGTGAAATCGTAAGTGTATGCGTACCATGAGATAAGATCTAAGTTAGCACGTAGTTGGCAAACGATAATGATAACAAATGAATCAGAAATATTTGTTGCAAAATCATAACTAATGCCCTTTTCTTTTACCTTTTTTTAAACTCACGCTTGACTAGAACTCGCCTGATGTTAAGCAACATTGTAATCTACGATCCAGCGCGCTTATCTAGAAGAAACCGATTCACTCTCGACTTGAAGACCGATAAATTATAGTTTTTTTTTACATGAGATAGGCTCACGCTTGACAATTTGCCTAATGTTAACCAACATTGTAATATAAGATCTAGCGAGCTTTCCTAGGAGAAACCGGTTTACTCTCGACAAATTATAACTCAAGGGGAATAGAGATTCAGGCAAGGAGTTCCACAGTTTGGCAGTTCGCACAATGAAAGTCGAAGCAAAACGCTTGGTGCGAGTCTTTGGAATCTCTACTATTAACGGTGCCTCTTTGTTAGCTATCACAAACTATGTTAAAATAGGAATAAAACATCATATAGATATGATAAGTATGTATTTAATAATAATGTCTTTATTGCACACCAACATGAAAGAAATACATGGAAGGATACATTTATGATGACGTACATATGGGCGGCCTTATCGCCTTGAACGATTTCTTCCAGGCAACCTTTGGATGGACACGATTAGCTGAGAAGAAAAGGGTCAGAGGTGTACTAAAACAAATATAAAGAATTTATAAATACATACAAAAAAATCCTAAATACAACAACAAATACCTACACAATCAAGGAAATAATAAAAGTATTTACAAAAGAAAAGTATATAAGTATTATATCCGTTACCTAGTACGGACCCACGATACAATAATTTGCTTAGTGTGGGGCTAGATGGCGCTGTGTACAATATCTCGGAATATTTATTTTTATTTATTTTATATCCAGTATATGTATAAAATAAATTTAAAAAAATAATCCGGTAAATAAATATTATAAATAATTAAAAATAAATATTTAATATACTACGTACTTATACCTAAGTATATTGTTTCACGCAAGCCACTCTCAACACTCATATTACATTATTATTTTGAAATCAACTGCTTTGTTACATATTATTCTCCTACATATGTAGGTATAAGAGATTGTACCTGTTAATCTTAACATACATAATCAAATCAAATGTCATAATGAAAAATACAAGTCATCAATATACTTGCAGAGATCAAATTATAAGGCTTGATACGCACCGAAAACATAAATGTAAAAACTCTTTCATCATCGTCATCAGCCCGTTATCGCCCACTGGTGAGCATAGGCCTCTTTTCTTGTACGCGACTCGTCCCGGTCCTGCGCAGATTGAATCCAGGTGCTCCCAGCGGTTTTTCTAATGTCGTCAACCCACCGCATTGGTTGGCGACCTCTGTTTCTATGGCCTGAAAAACACCTTGAATCTTAATATTTTTACAGCATATAACTATTTTTAAAACCAGACGTCTTTTTAGTTCTGTTGATTTAGCAAAGGAAAATATTAGGTTTTTAATTTTAATTATTTACATATGTTTTATTTCCCATCAAAAGTGTTTGTAAAAGGTCACAGAGAAAGGCAATAAATTGTCAAAAAATAAATAAATAATTAAATAGCTGCACATATCTTTATGTATGTGTGCAGCTTAGCGATGACTACACAGTTTTTAGCGGAAGCTATATCTACTCGTATCATCAAAGAAAACGAAAAACTCCGGATTTCATACATTATTGGCGTAACATTTTAATTTTGAACATAATAAGAGGTAGGTTCGTTTATTATTACGCCTTTATCGGTTTTGAAGTGAAACTAATATGTTTCGTTAGGGTTATACTAATTTAATGATAGGGCATAATGATATCTATTTTGTTTTCTGTAATTCATTGTATTGTATGTTGAACGCGTTGAGGTGTTTTGTATAGCTAATTTAATAAGACAAAAATTGATTATTGGAACAAGCTGACTTTGTAAATAATACTGAGTCGTGAACACTCAAAATATTATTTTATATCACTCTATATATACGATACATAGTAATCGTTAAAGTATATCAGAGGCCTTTAGAGCGTTTAAATACTCTCGATACCAGATTTAACACTACGACCGTAGCTCAGCTAGCGGAGACAATCACATGCGATTACCAATGTTCAGCAAAGGTCGACGCGGTCAGTTCTTCGATGGGTGACCGAAAATTGGCTTCACATTTTGGACGCTTCCGTGGGTCGGATAACATGTTAAATTGTTGGTCCCGCGGCTGTTAATAATAGTACGTTAGACGTTAAGCCATGTCAGAGGCCCTTAGGGCGATTTGAAAACTCTGACGTCAGAGCTGGCCACTCTCATACGTAGTACTTACTTACCACTACCAAGCAAATTTGCATATTATCAAAATATTACAATATCGTTAAATATCACCAGTTACTCTTATAAATTAAAATTATGCAAATATTCGGCATAAAGTTAAACCCCGTAATAATAATGGTTTCTTCTGTATATATTTTGGAGAAAGTAAAAAGTAAGTGTTTTGCGTAACAAATAAATTGATAATTGCTTAGTATTTTGCACGAGACCGGATTTTAGAAAACTAGAAGATTGAAATGTATTTTATAATACTTGTTTACTTGAGTATGAGAAATTATTTGGTAAGTTTGCGTTGGAAGATAATTAAATTATTGCTAATGATTTTAGTCCAGTGTTAGCGGAGCTAGCATCTAGCTAGCATAATCGCATGCGATTACCAATGTTAAGCAAAGGTCGACGCGGTCAGTCTTTGGATGGGTGATCGAAAAGTGGTATTCCATTTTGGGCGCTTCCGTGGGTCGGTGACACGTTAAATTATTGATCCCGGCTATTTGTCTAGTACGGCAGTCGTAAAGCCATGTCAGAGGCCCTAAGGGCGGTTTGATAAACTCTCGACACCAGAGTTGGCCACTCTCATTAGATAAGAAGAAGAATGATTTTAGCCCAGTGTTTCAATTTTGTTTTTATTTGAATAAATATAATAACTTTTAAAAGGACCTTTTAGTTTTTCATTTATTTATATATTACGTTATAACTGTTCTATTCTAGTTACTTAATATAATTTTAAAATTGTAGGTATTCAAGCAAAGAGCCAGGCTGTTGATACCAAACCATACTAGTTTTGTTGTTTTAACGACGTAAAAATCTAACCTCAGAAAAAATATGGTAGGTAACCATAATTAACTTCTTAAACGGTACAAACATTCTTTTAAAAAACCACGTAATGTGAGTTTTACGACTAGAGTGACCATAAGATGGGCAAGATAGACCAAACTTTGTGGCATTGTTACAAAATTGGTTATTAACAACTGAGGTCAAGGTCACGTGGTCACTCTGACCTTTGTGATTTACTGAGGGTTTTAAAGACTGGTGGGTTCAAAAGTGATTATTTAGATTGTGTTGGTTTGGTACCATTTCTTGAAGTATTCTTATTAAATGTTATATGTATATAGTGAGTATAAAGCGAGTGTGACTCAGCGGTTCCAGTGTCTGCTGTTCATCCAGACGCACCCTGGTTCGAACCCAGCCCTACACCAATAACTTGTATTTTCAATTTATGTGTGGATTTGCATTCGCTTGACGGTGAAGGAAAACATAGTGAGGAACCGAAATGTTTGAGGACCACAATATCCGATGACATGGTGTCTTCCGTGGAAGGACCTGGGCGCCCACCACGATGTATCTGCCCAAGAGAACGAGTAACGAATTTATTCTGCGGGGGAGTCACGACCCTCAGTCATGAGGAAATACGACTCAAGAGAAATATGTAATATAGTAGTATTTTTATTTATTGTTACACGATTTAATAAACCCAGAAAAAGGCTTAAAAGTATACAGTTTTTTTTGTTTGAAAAGCCCTTCTCTGAGGTGGTTCTTTAATTTTTTTATAGAAAATGATTTATATTGTTCTCAAATGTGTAGGAAGCTATTTTTAGACTATATTGAAATCATTATCATTATCGCTCTAATAAAATCCACTTCACTGTTAAGTATACAGGGCTCCAATAAATCTTTCTCCAAGAAATAGTTTAGTACAGGCTATATGAATATACAGATAAAAAAAAGTCAAGATATAATGCAAATAACACATTTTGTACTAATGGACACATAAAAAATTAATAGCAGGTGCAATCATGTAAATGATGTTGGTATCAAAATTAAATCAAACTTGTGCCTGAATAGCTAATTAATGATTAAATTATTCAATACAATGTGTTTTGTTTCATAATTAGGTGGTAAGATTATTTTAATTGCTCATTATATAAATTATATTAATAAAGTCATATTTGATATCAATTAGGTATATCAAATAAAGCTTATATTAATTAATTCATTTGTGAATAAATTAACAAATTTTCTGTATGTTTTAATACTGGAAGGATATAAATAATAAAATATATAAACAGGTAATATATAATATAATAAAGAATAGAATTTTTTTTGAAGCGCCCGTAGCTTAGCAAGCGGAGGCAATCGTATGCGATTACCAAAGTTAAGCAAAGGTCGACGCGGTCAGTCCTTGGATGAGTGACCGAATAGCGGCATTCCATTTTGGGCGCTTCCGTGGGTCAGATGTCAGTTAAATTGTAGGTCCCGGCTATTTATCTAGTACGGCAGTCGTTAAGCCATGTCAGAGGCCCTTAGGGCGGATTGAAAACTCTCGACAGCAGAGTTGGCCACTCTCATTCGATAAGAAGAAGAAGAATAGAATTACGCTTGCAAAATTACTTGCCCGAAATTAAGTTTGGTTACATCATATTATGCTTTATTTACATATACCGACATTTTGCAACCGAAAACTCTTTTTTACAAACTTGTACATCCAGTTTTACTATTAGTTAATTTCAACTATGGAATAGTATTTATTTAACCAATTAGAGAAACGACGCGTATAAGTAAACATCTTGTTTAATATTCCATTCATATATTGTATGGTCATTCATGGTTTAAACCATGGTTTAAGTATTGTATGAAAACATGCTAATGAGTTGCTAATTGTTATACAAGAGTTTTTGGCAAAAGTTATGTAAATTACGTTGGTGTTCATTGTTAAATGCATAACAATGATGGTATTCTTATTATAAATCAAATCATGGGTAGAAATTGTATGAACCATAGGTTCGTGATAAAATTAACTTGGACACTTTCTATGTTGGTTTTTTTTTTACATGAGAAAGCTCACGCTTGACTACAACTCGCCTGATGTTAAGCAACGTTGTAATCCACGATCTAGCGCGCTTGCCTAGAAGAAACCGGTTTACTCTCGACCTGAAGACCGAATTTGTCGGTGTTTAAGTCAAGAGTAAACCGGTAGTCAAGCGTGAGCCTATCTCAGGTAAAAAAATGCAAAATGGGTTCTCTACTAATGGTCCTGAAATTAAAAAAAAAGTACACAGATCACCTAGTGGTCAAATTTCTACCTGTCCGGTGTACAAAATAAATAAAATATTTATATACTTTCCATCGTAGTCATTATTGGGTAAGCACGCTTCATCTTAGGCCACAGCTATTACTTACCATCAGGCAAACTTTGGTCAAGTGCTACCCGTTTTAGTTATAAAAATTGTCACGTAAAATGTGGCATGATTAACTTAAAAAATACTAAAACTGAAAATAAAATGCGGATTGTTAACGATCCTCTTCACTCGCTTAAAGGTCTTGATGCTAGATAAGATCCATCGAATCTAGATTCTATGATATTATGTCAAATTGACATCTTTTGTGATCGACTGCTTGGAAGAAGAATTTCATAACACGTTTGAAATAACCTTAGACAAGTTTGCCCATCTCATATTATAAAGCGAAAGTGTTACTTGTTCTTGCTCAAACGGCTGAACCAACTTGGATGAATTTTGGTATTGGAGGTGTGGAATAGGTTTAACACATAGGCTTTAATCCCGAAATCAATAATATAAGGCATATAATATGTCTTTATTACGAGCAGGTATAAAATCTTATAAATAATGGGTTTTAATTTATCAAAATTTTAATTTCAAATTTCAATTTCTTTGCTAGAAAAAGAAATGTACATTTACCCTGTTAATAAGGGAATTAGAACGTAGCTAAAATTAAAACTAATTATTGTCTAATGAATATCTTTCATCATCATTTATATTCATATCAAAAGAAAAAGAGCTGTTTATTACATATTATAAGCCAATGATATTATATGTATGTAAGCTCACTGTTATAAGCAAAGAGAAACTAATACGCGTATACTGTATAAACTCTTTGTAAATAGCCCAGTAAAAATAAACGCAAGGAGCAAAATCTAGGTCCGTTGACATTTCTTCAATACAAGACATCAAAGGCGTAACAAAGTACCTGTCAAAATCTAGACCGCAAAAGACATGTAGATAATTCACAGAACATTAGGATCATATTGTCGGCAATTTAAAGATGAATTGCTATTGGATAATCGCATGAAAGTTGGATTTGAATACAATGGAGCAAGGTGACAGAATTAGGTAATATTCGGTCTGGCTTTTTTTGACCTTGTGCTTTTGTAGAAGTTATTTGATTTATTATTAGTATTTTTTTTACGGTCCGGTTATACAGATTAATCTAATCTATAATTTTTAAAAAGACATTTGACATCAGAAAGTTTTGTTCTTATTTTGATAGATATAATAAGTAGAATATTTGTATACAGTTACATGATTGACGAACTGAATCGATTCATTAGAATAAACACAGCAAACAACAATACAAAAATAACACATCCAATACCGTACAAAGTTCTCCTTTTTTCACTATCAAGGTTTGACCCCAATATGTATGACTGAATAATATTCAATGTCACAGATTGCTTCACATTTTTTATAAAATGGCGACATTACCTACTGCCCTTTACGGACCACAATAATTATTGTCTAGCATTAAGAAATACGTAGGTATTTTACTAGAAAAATTAATAGATTTCATACAATTTAATTGATTGGAACATAATTTGGGCAGTTATTTTAAACTCAACAGTTGCAAAATGGAAGAAAATTACAAGAAAAGTATACAAATGTGTTTTATAGGTTAACAGTCTTTCTTAACAGTTAAAGTTATTATTAATGATCAAATGCAATAAAAAAGGCAATAAAAATTACGCATCTATGTGTAGAAGGTTCTTTAAAGAAGGTATGTTTGTTTTGTAATCATTTCTATGGGTTTAATTAATGATAGAATGTGATAAATATGTACTATTATGCTTGTATATTTTAGCTGCCGTAATAGAATTTGAATAGGCCAAGTTACCTTGTTATCCGTAAAAAAAACTATAAATAGTTTACTGGATTAGGGAGGCCAGATTCCCTGGGAAACTAACAAGGAAATGTTATTAGTAGATAGATAAATTGAATTTTATTCGGGAACTCATTATAATTTTTCTATTTAGAAGAGAATTTAATTTACTTATAGTCGACGCGGTCAGTCCTTGATTTGTCTAGTACGGCAGTCCTTAAGCCATGCCAGAGGGCTCTAGGGCGGCTTGACAAACTCTCGACACCAGAGTTGGCCACTCTCATTCGATAAGAAGAAGATTCGAGAACTTGTAAAATGGTTGCTCGATTGATCCGACAATCATCACTTCGCTTTTATACCACCTCATGTTAGGAGAACCTACCTGAAAGAATGAACGTAGGACAAAATAAAAATACAGATATATAGCAAGAAATAACGTGTACGTATTAGAAAATCTTAAATAAGTAAGTACCATAAAAAGTTACTTAATTTTCTTTACAAGCCAACATTGAACGAACATCTATGAAAAAGCAACAAACATCAGATTATATTTTATTTATTATATTTTAACAATTTTCCTTACAATCGATTACAGAGCCATCTAGTAGCGCTACAGTGAACTTAAATAAGATAAGAACTAGGTTCAATAGCCTTCACTTTGTAATTTACGATAGGTAGCATGTGCACGCATGCTACGATGCCTACGCTACGAAACCTTAGACATCTTAGTGCTACCGTTATTACATAGATGGCGCTAACATTAGAAATGAGTAGAATGAAATTGTGATTGTGTTCAGGAAAATAAGATAGATATTATGAGCTAATCTTTAATGTGCTGTCTTATCTTTATGTACCAATCTCATGTTCAAGAGTGTTTAATAATTATGACTATAGTAATTTTCTTTCCAAATCAACTATTTCAATATAGATTTTCCATTACCTATTTTATTGATTACAAAAAAATAACATAAAGCAGATTTAGGCATAGCCGGTGCAAAACTATGTTTCCGCCCGGGATCGAACCGGGGACCTTCTGCGTGTTAGGCAGATGTGATAACCGCTACACCACGGAAACGCTGAGCGGAGCATTAAAATTATAAAATATATTAATAATATGTAACTCTAATTATATAGGTAGGTAGTTAATCATTATAAATTTTATCTTATTCAACACACCTCTATATTTATAATATCAGATTGAAATTGTGTTGAATAAAATTGTTGCAGACGTATTTTTTTAATAAGGTTGACAAATCATATCATTAGTTGCTACGCAATAGATTTAATTATATAACAACTATTGAAATCGCGAGATATACTTCCTGAACACTACGATACAAAATCGTCAGCTGAGGATAATGATGATACATTATAATCATACTAAAAGATTCTAAATCAAAACCAACTACGATCAAAGTGCAATGTAAAATTTTACCAGGATTACATACATAGGTACATTTTATTTTGTTTATACATTGTATTCGGAAAATACGCGGAGTTTAATTTGATTGTCTAGCTAAGCATTGTTTGTTTTGGATTTAGCTGAATTGCGCACTTTATAATCTTTTTTATGGGAATATCACACTTTGACTGATAAGGATCAAAATGTCTGTAATATGTTTGTATGGGAGTGACGAGCTCTTGTGTTGAGAGTTTTCAAACCACCTTATGGGATTAAATTTTTAATGGCTTTGTTAGGTTCTTATTACTAAGTTTAACTAATTGGAACATATATTTTTTATGACCAAGATGAAAAAAAAAATATATAAAAATATATATATATAAATATATATATATATATATAAGTATTATATCCGTTATCTAGTACCCACGCCACAAGCGTTTGCTTAGTGTGGGGCTAGATGGCGCTGTGTGCAATGTCCCAGAATATTTAATTATTTAATCTAGTTTTTCACGTTATGGAATGTATGGATTTGAAGTTTTAGTACGGAAAATTAGAAAAATGTTCTGACAAGATTAGCAAACTAGAGTAAAAAATATTAATTTGAGGCAATTTCTAAGATAAAGTTTAGACTTAACATAACTCACACAGTAAAAACGTGACGATAGTATAAATCTATAAAAGATAAGAGCGATTGAAACTGTCCCTAAAGCACAGCCTAAAGGGTTCCATGTTTCATACATTTTAGGTAGTGTAGTGGATGTAGCTAAAAATGTAGAAATGAAACTACCTAACTTATTAATTATTCTTTTGT
This sequence comes from Macaria liturata, assembly GCA_964023185.1. NCBI lineage: Eukaryota > Metazoa > Arthropoda > Insecta > Lepidoptera > Geometridae > Macaria > Macaria liturata. Next base: position 11,797,620 of record OZ026814.1, on the reverse strand, counting down.
ACTAAAAATAATTACGCATTTCGACAAAATTTAAAGTAAACCACCAAAATAATTATTTTGGTGGTTTATCGCCTGGAAAAGGGCAAATATTTTGAAGAAGTACTACAAGTGGCGCCGCCACATTTTCTACAATTTTTGTCGGGGTTATAGCCTTAACTGATGAAGCCCCTGCTAATAAAATTTACGATAATTTTGTTTCGGGTACGTAACCCTAAAACTATGACGAAAAAGATAAACTCTGAAAAATACAACGCAAGATGATGACACTGTTTATGAACACAATGCATATAATATGTATATGACATGGGTTTTTAAAGAACTAACGGTGACATATCATATTTTCCTCATACTTTTGTAATTTATGATTTTTCCAGAGCTTCAAAGAATAAATTAGGCTATTTTTATTCTTTTTTATCTGAAATTGTACGTACATACCTACATTTTTGCATAGATTTTATAGGTCGTGAACATATCAAAAACTTTTTAGTACTTACCTATAAATAGTTGACCAATTTCATACTAAGTTGCTTGATTATTTATTTTTATTTTGACCTGTTTGAAAGATAGATCTATATTCATAAAGCGGATTACTATATTGCTGGATTTGAATATTATTTGGGTGATTTCTTTGTATGCTAGGCTCAAGGATTTTCATCCCTCTCTAGGTATTATATATGTCGGAGCAAGGAAGCTGTTGTATCGATCGCTGCTAAGTCATAATTTGTAACAATGTCTAAAATGAGATCTTACTACCTAGATAGTTATTATAAATCAGTTAGCGAATTTACAAAACTATTTTGACATCATTGTAATGATAATGATAACATTTTACACGCCACGAAAATGTCATAGGAAGTTGTTGAGTTGACTGTCGCTTGGTCATAGTTTATTACTAACTTTTAACGTTATTGTTTATTGTCTAATATGATTCGTAAATTCATAAAGGGATTAGAATAGAATTTACTGGATTAATCCTAAGTGTTTTTACAAGTTTATGAAGTTGCTAATGTAAAAAGTCACGAATATCATTTGTAACAACCAATTGGAGCAGAGCAGAGTCTCGAGTGGGGTCGAGGCGCCATCTTACGATATTCTAACATCAGCTTTGGAGTTGATGTTAGAATATCGTTTTATGTGGTCGAGTTGGACCCCTGTTTTCATGGTGCTGGGTCGAGGTCGGAGCCTCGAACCCACTGCTCATTTTAAAGTTTAAAGCTAGCTAACCGTAGTTTGTATTATAAGTAAAGTTTGTGAAAAGTGTAATAAACGTTTGTGAATATCTCTTATCAGTGTTTTAAACTAGTATTTTACGCAGAATACGCTCACTAAGCTAGAGTAGGTCCTAATTCTGATGTCGTCATTGAGCAACTCTCCGATGGTCGCTCCGATATATATTAATTCCATGGATAGGCTATAAGTATATATTATGTAGGTCACTTTATGTCACTATCGAATTTATTACCTGTTAAAATGTTCCAATGATTAGATGTAGGTAAAGTAGATGTAAAGCGTTCTGATCATTTATTATTTTTATTTCGCGTGCTTTTCTTGGGGATATAAGGTTTTCCCGTTTTTACTTGATAACTGGCACAATACAAAGATATTATGGCCAAAAAAATGTGCCAATGAAGTGGTAACGCTTCCGAAACACGATGGTAATGCTTCCGCTTTTTATTATGAAATACCCCGGGGTATTCTCAATTATATTCAGAATTCTATCCTATCCATACACCAACAAGTCGTTTGTTAAATAATTTGTTGTTTCGTTTTTCTAGCTAATATGCAGCTTTTCACTCTTTAACGATGAAAGAAACATAGAGTACTGTCGTGTTTGGGGAACAACATTAATGGACGCGTGTCATTTGTGGAATGACCACGGTATATTTGCCCAATAGAACTCTTTGGGGATTAATTCATACATACGTCTCAGTAATGACAAATACGACCCGAGGAGATCGTGTAGATCGTGTACATTGAATCAATATAATCACTGTAAACGGAAGATCGACATCATATTATTTATTTATTAGGCTCAAAACACGACACACAGAAAATTCATCTCATAGTAATTGATCTATTCTGTGCATCACACACATGTGCGCACAACATGATTGTAAACAGATACAAAGTTCAGTAAGTTAAACTAAATAGAAACAACTAAAATCATATATACCTCAATGAGGAGGCCTTAAACACAACACTAAGTCGACAAGTGTGGTAGATGATGATGATGATGATGAAACAATTAATTCTAATATTATTATAAAGAAAAACATTCCCTTTAGGCCCTATTATTTGAAACGATTAATTAATTTCTTATCCATCTTACGTAATTTAGGTTACCGATGAGAACCATTGCCCTACATTGATTTGACAGTCGTTAGTTTAGGTTTTTCGCGCGGGGAAACACCGCGGTCAGAAGATAAAGATTGAATATGAGTTAGTTGGTTTGTTAAGGTTTATTTACGCCTAAAGGTATGGATCTTCATGATTTTCGGTATGACATTATAATATACATATTTCCGAAAAATGACACAGGGTAAGTAGAATGTGAACCTTTCAACCAAACACAATATGAGAAAAGTCGCTGGCGTCCACTAAGTAAAGTAATGATATTTGTCTTAGAAAGAATGCGACATTTTTATTGAGAAAACTGCATCAATCTTGATTAAAATAACAAATAATCATCCCAATTAAACTAAGATGATAAGAAAGTAAATACTCATAGCAAATTAACCCCGTGTGCTATTTTTAAACCCTATTTATCCCGTCTAAACTATCTTATATTTATTTAAACAAAAGGATTAGAGTCTCAACCAATCACAGAGTAGTATTTGTGTCCTAGCAATTCAATGTTAATCTCTCACACGTTCATGTTTGCCTGGTACCATAAAACTTAGATAATGACAAAACGAGATGATTTCGAAATCAACTAATTAGTATCGGGGTAGACATGGCGAGAAGCTCTCTGAAATAAAAGAAAATTCGAAAAACAACGGGAAAATAAATTTGTGGAAAGTTCGAAGAAAATAGTGGAGTTGTGAAAAAAAAACAAAATGGCTAGATTAATGCAATATGCATGCTCCGTTATAAGTAAGTGATTTAAATGTACAAATGAAATAAAGAAAACAAAAATTGGTTTGCATAAACTATATCAATTTGTTGGATTTTTGGTTTTCTCAAAAAGTACTGAAACGAATGAAAAAAAATAATATGGGATCGTCTCGGAAACAACGGAGTAATATACCTACCCATCATAAATACCTACTGTCAGAAGACTTGATAACTTCCTTTTTTGAAGTTGGTAAAAAATATGTGTACGCTCTCAACTTATTATTTTAACGACCCATGCAAATTCTTTGAATGTAAAAATGTTTGAGGTGAAAGAGATTATTATCTACTTACCAATTTTTTTTACCTCTTAGAGCGATTAGCTGACGCAACGCTAGACCAAAATGCTAGCCTTAGCCAGCGTAGTAATGCGGCTGTGCTGGGTACGCTGCCTCTGGCATTGGACTGAAGCACTCAGACCATCTCAAGACAGCGTTGAGCTGCAATTTCCTCGTGACTGGAGGTCGTGATTCCCGCGTAACTAATTTATTAGAGGAGTTCTCTTGGGCAGATACATCGTGGTGGGCGCCCTGGTTCTTCCACGGAAGACTCATGTTCTCGGATTTGGTCGTCCTCAATTATGTCACGATGCTTTCCATCGCCGCTAAGCGAGTACAAATCCACACTTGAAAAACAAGTCATTACCAAGGAGCGCCAGAATCAAGCAGATACATTAAACGCCTTTAATAATATGTAAAACTAATAACGTCTCAACCAATTTGCTTTAAGTTGCTAAAGCAACCCTTAAAACGTTTTGCGTTAATTAACAGAAACTTAACGTAGAGTAATAAGATATGTTTGCAAAGACAATCAGACATAAGTATAGTTTCTACAGTGAAAGGTGATTTGATTAGCTTTTCTTAGCCCAGAACACTTTGTACTAGATTTGTACCAATATACCTAATATGTGTAAGTTGCTATCGTTCATGAAATTATAAGAAGGCGCTTTTGATTTTGCATAAAAAACAATACCATAGGTACTCTGTCATGTCAACAAGAGAGGTATAAAGAAAGAAAACATTTGACACAAGTGTTTGCTAATTATGTGGCTAGAAGGCGCTGTGAGAAATATCCCGTAATATTTGTTTATTTCATTGCATAAGGAATAACAAACCATTGCACAAAGAAAAAATATAAACTAAGACAACGATTCTTGTCCACAGTTGCAAATCTCTGCATGTTCCTCGGCCTCATGATCGCGTGGCCCTCCACGACGCTCCGCCTCTTCGAATCTGCGAACACCACCCTCCACCGACCGATGACTGAGCCAGAATTGGCGCTTTTCGGGAGCCTGTCATCTATTGGAGCCCTGATAGCTACGCCCATCTGTGGCTTCTACCTGGACAGAGTGGGGAGAAGAAACATGGCCATATTATCCTGTATCATGGGTGTGGTAAGTTCTAATGACTTAACAATCAACAGTGACTAGTCCAACCATAATTCTCGTTGTTGCATAATCTTTTGGTGTGGATTCTCTTGCCTGTCTCCGTATCTAATAGCATCTTTAACCAGTCTATGGTTCTTCATGACGACGGAACTACATAGAAATAGCTTTGTCTGGGAGTCTGTCATCTATTGAAACCTGGAGCTCTGATAGCTACGCCAGTCTGCGCGATATATCTCGACAGAGTTGGGAGAAGAAACATGTCCATATTGCCTTGTATCATGGGTGTGGTAAGTTCTAATAGCTATAATATCACGAATCACGTAAATACCAGTCTTAAGCAGGAAGAGCTGCAGTTTAGTAAACAGTGGGGCAATCGCATCTGAGAGATTGTGACGTCTACCAGATATATTTGGTCCTTCTCTTGATAAGTGTTTTGGAATCTTGTTCCAGACCCATCCAAATTGGATTAGCGACTGATGTTGAGACAATTACTTAAACAAATTCTTCCACCGAGTTTTCAATCGCTCTTTAAATAGGTACTTGTTTAGATACATATTCGGTCAAGGAGCACCACAATGTTTTACGTAATATTCGTAGAATGTATTAAGTATATCCTCATGGCAATGCCCTTGCAATAAATAGTCATGACAATGTCTGATTGTCGTAGTAAAACGATTGAAAACTAAATATTATTATACATCATAATAGTGTCATTTTTATCACACGTAGGTATAAAAGAATACCTCAGAATTAGTCTCTCTGTTATTTAACAGCCTGTGTTTGCCATCAATGCGCCTGAACATGAATAAAATCTCTTTTCCATGCACCTGACGTTATTTAAAAGCTAAGTAACAACAAGAATATAACGCCTGACAAAAACATATAAGCAAGTGCGTGTGTGATAATTTATAGCTCAAAGTCATGTTTACAAATCATAATGCGTTAATGAGAGATAATTATGATAATGATAATCCAGTCCAATTTAGTTTAGTGCTGGCTGTTAAAAAAGATTTTCCCAAAAGTACAAACAAGCGTGTTATTTGCTTGCACTAAGTTTTGATAAACAGACTTGCAGGTCGAAGTACTTTTGTATTTTTCTTTGACGTAATGTAAAGTTGTTAATCCTTTCATTTCCCACATTGAAACACATTTCCAGTTTCTCTTATACTTATCTATCTTCAATAATAAACATTCTAGTTAGTTTGAGCATGTAGATGTATCATTAAAAGTACCTACAATACAAAGACTAGCCTAGCCTGTTTTTATTTTTTTATGGTACCAAGATAATAATGAATATCAAATCGGAAAGGAAACATTGCCTGGATAAGAAAAAAATACTTACTAGTGCTTTCTCACAGCTGCTTAGAAGCAGAACTTTGCAGAAATGTAAGAACATATTACCTTCAAAGACTATCATAAATTAACTCAAGGAAGAAATCTAATAAATTTTTCTTTTCGTATTACCAGCTATCCTGGGCGATGATAGCATCCAGCTCCAGAGTGGAAGTCCTGCTATCCGCCATGTTTGTTTCCGGTCTCAGTGGTTCCGTGTTCCTCGTAGTACCAGTCTTCATCAGTGAGATCTGTGAGGAGTCCATCAGAGGAGCCCTGACGTCTTGCACCATGATCTTTTATGGGATTGGGATGCTACTGTCTTATCTTCTTGGAGGGTGAGTAAAATTACCATGAAAAAGGAGTAAAAGGCAAGGAGGAAGAGTCGCTTGTAATGGTCGACAAAGGGAGCATTTTTTTAAATATATAGGTTCACGCTTTACTGCAACTCGCCTGATGTTAAGCGTCGTTATAATTTACGATCTAGCGCGCTTGCCTAGAAGAAACCGATTCACTCTCGACTTGAAGACCGATAAATTATAGTTCGAGGGGAGTTCCCGGCAAAGAGTTCCACAGTTTGGCAGTAGGTACGTACGATGAAAGTCGAAGCAAAACGCTTGGTGAGTCTTTGGTACCTCAACTGTAAATCGGTTTTATCTTGCCGTTCCTCTACTTGTGCGATGGTGAAATGGGGCTGCAGGAATTAAAAAAAAGTTATGTAGATGAAGACTCAGTAGGATGTTCTGCAAAGTACCAATTTTGATCAAAGCGATGACGTCATGTACAATGATTTTAATCTTAATATTAATCTTATTTACTTGAAAGATAAGGTTATTCTTCCATTCTTTTCGTCTGAGAATAGCAACCTACGTGATCGTAGACTTGTTAGTCCTCCCACATCCTCACATGCTAGTACGTTCAAAATCTGGAAACATTGCATTAATATAAGACGCAACGATTTCGGATTAGTTCAGTTTAAAATGTAATTTCTTCTCACCTACTATGTGTCTTCTTCTTCTTATCGAATGAGAGTGGCTAATTGTGGTGTCTAGAGTTTATCAAGCCGCCCTGAAGGCCTCTGAAATGGCTTTACGACTACCTACTATGTGTGGGATACTATGTACTAAACTCACTCCTACATCACATTGCAGTGCCCTCCAGTACCACACGATGGTATACGTGTGTCTGTCGATGACGGCCCTCACCTCGGCCACTCTCGGCTTCCTGAAGGAGTCTCCCACCTGCCTCATGATGAAAGGGATGGAGAAGGTAACTGTTATATAAAGTATGAACCAACTGAGTATGCCAACTGACCTCCGATTTTTTTTTAACTAGAACGGGTTTGCACTTGGCCATAGTTTGCCTGATGGTAAGCAAAGGCTATGGCCTAAGATGGAGCGAGCTTACCCGATAAGAACCGATGCACTCTTGCTTTAAAGTTCGCTGGATTATTGTGCGTGAGGAACAGGGAGTCTGATAATAACTTTAATATGAAGATGACACCCGATGATGATGACGATAAAGTAACTTGTTGTGATAATCTTACCTCAGTATTTGTTTGGTAAAATTAACTTTTTAATTACCACAACTAACTTATCTTCTGTGGGAATGCAATAACATGTACGCAACTCATATTTCAAAGGTTGCCGGCCAAAAACCAAGTCTTTTCTACCTTAAAAGGTTAAGATACGAGAACATAATTGAAATTAAAAAGAATGATCGCATTATTTTCAATGCCTTCTTCTTCTCATCGAATGAGTGTGGCCAACTCTGGTGTCGAGAGTTTATTAAGCCGCCCTAAGGGCCTCAGACATACTGTACTGTACATGCTGAACTAGACAAACAGCCGGGACCTACAATTTAACGTGTCATCCGGCCCACGGAAGCGCCCAAAATGGAATGCCACTTTTCGGTCACCCATCCAAAGACTGACCGCGTCGACCATTGCTTAACATTGGTAATCGCATGCGATTGCCTCCGCTAGCTGAGCTAGGGGGGCTCCAATGACTGAAAAAGGTCTAAATTTAGCACACAATCTTTAGACATAAAGTTTTAGCTTTATTTTTGCTTTATTCTAGCCTTCTAGCTTTATTCTAACCACTTACAATATATTTTATAAGTATCGATATTAATTCCTCGGTATATTTAAATTCCCAGGAAGCAGCTCAATCTCTAGCATTCTACAGAGGAGTGAAACCAGACTCCAAGGAAGTACAAGAAGAACTCAACAATCTCAGGAGGAGTCTTAACCCTGAGTTGGATGGTATGTTACTTTTTTTATCTATCTATTATTGTTATGTTCCTGCATCTTATATTTTTGTCATATATTAGAGCAGTTCCTGAAACAAACACTAGCAAAATTATGTTGAAAGGGAAGCTAGCCAGTCAAAACTAGAGACAAAAAAATATTTTAAATGTATGCCTTCTTCTGATTAAAAATGCAATTATAATTGATTGAGTTACTTCTTGTATCGAATGAGAGTGGATAACTCTGGTGTCGAAAGTTTTTCAAGCTGCCCTAGGGGCCTCTGACATGGCTTAACGACTGCCGTACTAGCTACTAGCACATGACCATTAGTTCGTCCGCAACCAAACAAACTTTACAGTTGAAGGCAGGTTACAACATGCCTGTTCTGTTATTTAACTAGTTCTCAGCTTAGTAGTTAGTAGGCTTTCTAAATACAATCAATTAAACGAAAATAAAATATTATGAATACAAATAAGCTGTCTTTTAATGATGCAGATATAACTCCAGAAGAAGAGAAGCAACTGAAACCTGAGAAGCGGAGCCAAGAGAAGATGGGACTGATCCGATTCCTTAGTGAGTAAATATGTAGATGATATTACTAACTTTTGATATCCTTATCTAAATATATACAACTCAAAGGTGTATCTAACTTCTATATATAAATATATAAGACTCAAAGGTGACTGAAAATCTGAAATTTGGAATGAAGATAGATGTTATGACAGAGGCATTCGCTAAGAAAGGATTTTTAGAAATGCCACTTTTAAAGGGGTGAAATAGGGGATGCAAGTTTTACTTCTTAATTCGAGCGAAGCCGCGAGCACCCACTAGTTATGTATATAAATGCTGACAAAATAATTTGATCAATTTACAAAGTATTTAGATGTATTAAATTTTATTCCGATTTAAATGCTAGTTTTAAGTTTTATTATTGCATATTCGTAAGTCGTAAGAGCAAAACTGTTGTGACTATTGAAGATATTGTAATAGGTACCATTATACTTATACTGTGCAGCTTGCACTAAAGATACTACTTTATTTTTTACTTTATATTTTTAAATACTGTTAACATTTTTATCTTTACAATACAATTTACCAGATAATGTAATAAAGGTTTACTGGTTTATACCTAATGTAATTTACAACTTGTTATTTAAAAAATCCATAAATCAATATAAGCACTCTCGTTTTTATGCAGTCTTATGATCGACTAGTGGATGCTCGCGGCTTCGCTCGCATTAAGGAGTAAAATTTGCATCCCCTATTTCACCCCTTTAAAAGTGGCATTTCCAAAAAATCTTTCTTACCTTTGAGTTTTATATATAATATATTGATTACACGATTTAAAAAGGCTTAATTTTTCAGAAAAATCCCGGTCAACTCGCAAAGCGTTCTTTATTGTCCTGACCCTGGTCACCGCATCCATCTTCCAAGGTCTCGTCGTGGTTCAAGTGTATGCTGAACCATTGTTCGAGGAAGCTATTCCCAGCATGTCTCCCAATGTTGCCAGCATACTGTTGGCTCTAGTGGCCATTGTTATTGGACTGGTGGCTGCGTATCTGACTGAAAAGGCGGGAAGACGGGTAAGGATTTTTAAGATAGCATTTAAATTATGTTATAAATGTTATTAATGCCCAGAGGCAGGCCACCAGCCCGATGGTCGGATGACATTTCCAAACAAGTAGGTAGGAGATGGATCAGACAGGCTGGAGACCGTATACTATGTGGCACGTTGGAGAGGAGGCCTATACTCAGCAGTGGGTAAACACGGGCTGACATGATGATGTTGATGATGATGATAAATGTTGTAACATATTCGCTTTTAATTCAAAATAATTATGGCGATATGAATGTTATATGAGTCATACTTCATCAACATTTTCAAAAAGTTTATTTGTTTAACATGGAACAAGCTTATATATTATCAGCCCGCCTGATGCTAAGCATACTTATATAATATTTACGGGTTTGAAGAACCTGGATTGCATTTTTCTGAAGCTAGGATACTAGCTAACACGTATTAATACCTATATCTACTCCCTGTTCCCCACGAACTATAATCCAAAGATCTTTAAGGCGAGAGTGAACCGGTTCATATCTGGTAAGCACGATCCATCTTAGACCATAGCTATTGCTTGCCATCGGGCAAACTATGGTCAAGTGCAAACCTGTTTTAGTTTAAAATAAACTATCATTATAAAAAAAATATCTAATCCTTTATTCTATCCATTCCAGCCCCTAATGATCTACGCCTCGTTCGGGACCGGTATAAGCTGCATCCTGCTGGGCTTGCAACTCCACCTGCACTGGGGTCCCAACTGGCTGGTCGCTGTCAACATATACCTCTTCACCACAGTGTACACCTTCGGAGGCGGCACCGTACCTTATGTGCTGATTGCTGAGATCTTCTTGCCCGAGGTATACAAAAAATACAAAATACAAAAATATTTATTGACATAATAAAAACGGGTAACAATAAATTTCGTGAAACCTCTGGCCTTGTGCTAGTCGTGAGACTGTGTTACAAGGCAGGAGTCTTCTCCCAATTGTGAGGCTTATATTATACTAGTGGGTGCTCGCGGCTTCGCTCGCATTAAGAAGTAAAAGTGGCACCCTAGGGGGTGCCACTTTTCACCCCTTTAAAAGTGGCATTTCCAAAAATCCTTTCTTAGCGGATGCCTACTCCATAACATCTACCTTCATTCTAAATTTAAGCCCGATCCGTCCAGTGGTTTGGGTTGTGTGTTGATAGATCACTATATCAGTCAGTCAGTCAGTCAGTCAGTCAGTCAGTCAGTCAATCAGTCAGTCACCTTTGAGTTTTATGTATATAGATTACGTCTAGTATTAGATACTATACAACTCTCTAGATTTTTATTAGATACTTTTAGGAGTGGTTTTAGAGTGGAACAAATGTTTTGTTATCTAAGTAAGACGCATCTTTCTCCTTCCGAAGCATTTCTTATATTTGAGGGTTGTAACATCCATCATTCATCCAACGTCTGTCTCAGTCATCAGAGACTTGCTGAGATCTTCTTGCCTGTGGTATGATTTTCTCGGTTTTTTATTCGATACCTACTTCTTACAAGAGATTTTGAAGTGGAACAAATGTTTTGAGATTATATCACATCTGAGGTTTGTAACTCCCACTATCCAAGAGTCCAATATCTGAGAGAGAAACACATAGGAGCGTACTTATTCTTAGTATATCTTTGTTTTACATAGGATGATCAACTACCACCTGATGTGAGATCATGAGATATCACAGGTTTGTTTGTGGAGCTTGTCTGACCTAATGGAAAGGAAATAAAAAAATAGGAATTAATATTAAACAGAAACCACTTTGAAAAGATCAACGCGCATAATCTTTTAGGTATTTGAATATTTGTAAATGAAATAATTCATGTAATTGCTTGCGACCGTGTTAATTATTATTAAATAAATAAATAATTAATGTTAGCATCACAGTTCAGTGAAATTATTGTAAAATTTATTACACTATTTCCTTTTTTCGTCCAAAAATACAAATATTTCAAGGGGAAAGTATCATTTGACCATACTCAACTAGACTCTATAATATACATACATACATAAAAATGCTAGAGATAAAGATATAATTTATTTGCAAGATGTAGTAAAGTAATACAGATGTTAAGTGCAAGAAATGAAAAAAAAAAATGTCTTATCATAAAAGCTATCGTAAGTAGTACACATTTAGTACACATTTCATGATTGTATTCAAACCGTGGGTCTCATGCTATTTTTCTATCTTCATCTTTCAGGTCAGAAGCATAATGTCCATGGTGGTGATTGAATGGGCTTGGCTGTGCAACTCCGTGATCCTCTTCATCTTTAACCCGCTCTTGAAGGCCATTGGTCTCGGACCTGTGTTCTACATATTTGCCACAGTTGGCTTCCTGACAGGAATCTATGCCTTATTCTATGTACCTGAGACCAAAGGGTTGTCAGTTGATGCTATTCAAGCTAAACTGGTTAATAAGAAGCGGAGGAAAGATATTGTCTATTGAGTTTATTAAGAACTTGAATGAAAAAGTGATAATTCTTTGAAACAGAACAATAAAAATAATAAGGGTGATATGATAGTAAGGAATCAACTAATAAACGAAGCTAGTGTCATTGTCCATAATGAAATTAATGTATTATTTTAGTCTGAGATTCGTCGATTTAATTTTACAATTGAACAATTAACAACATTTTTATAATCTGCCCGTTAACTGGCCTGTTAGCTTGGTTGGTCTCTCTCCGTTGGTTCTCCGTCGGTTGGGCTCTGCCTTTGAATCTAGGGGTTGCGGATTCGATTTCCGCATGACACAAATTATTATGAATATTAAAATTTGTAATTACTAGTGTTGAGTCTGGTCGTTTCTATTTATAACAAGTTTTTACAAAAGAAAATTATGTACACATGTATTAAATCCGTTATGTAGTACCCACGACACAAGCGTAAGCTTATAGTATGGGGCTAGATGGTGCTGTGTGATATGTCCTGAAATATTTTAATTTAAATTTGAAACAAAAACATGAATTCATGGTAGGTATATAACAAAATTGTAAGTAGCTATGGCAAAGTTTTCTAGTACCTACTCTAATGTTTTCTTCTTTAGGAACCTATATTGTATTTGTCATCCAACCTGTAGCGAAGCTCGAATGTAAGTGGCATCTAGAAATGATTATAATCTCTTTTACAACTGAATGACGTAATAAAGTATTGTTAATATTAAGCTAATACATTATACAAGTACTTTAAGATCGTTATTTATGTATAACTAAGAGTGGCTTTGAGTACCTGTTTAATAAGAAATAAAATTAATAAATAAAACATACGATTTTCTCTTTAACTATTTCTACAGACTTTATACCGTTAAGGTTATATCAAGTAATATCATATTTCAAGGGCAAAAGGGTTTTTTAAGGTAGGATATTCCATTGCTTGGCTGTACACCCTATAACAGAAAATGAAAATTCAATAGACGGTAGTTTTATTTAATTGTTTCAGACAGGAGTGGTTAGGTTGATGGATGAGTTTTGCAATGCATTTGCTTGCATCTTATTGATTTTTATGCCTTTTTTCGAAATTCAGCAGAACATATATATGCATAGAAAATGTTCACTCTATATCTAAACGACAATTAACCAATAATGGAAAAATATATAATATCTGTCAAGATCAACCCAATAACAATGATCCCATATCTCGTATCAAAAAATCTGAGGGCTTCCATGACGCCTGACTGACCTTATAGATCTGTATTAACACCCTGATTATATTATTATACTAGTGGACGCGTGGAAGAGAACTCCCCCAACGAATTACTTATGCGGGGGAGTCACGACCCTCATGAGGAAATACGACTCAAGAGAGAGAGAGTGGATGTCCGCAGCTTCGCTCTGTTTTCTTGCAGTGTTTTCTATATAGATAGAAAACTATCTATTTTATATTTTAAGACTTCATACTACCTACATACCAAAAAACATGATGATCCGTTTAGCCATTTTTGCGTGATATGCGTTTAGATTACAGAGAAACAGATAAACAGACTAAGTATCTAGAAATGGTTGGAAGAATAAAGACATCTCCACTATCTGCCAATCTGCAAATCCTTGACTACTTCGGACATATTATTGCCAGGAAAGATGGTGGAAACCTAGAAAAGCTAATGGTCACTGGAAAAGTGGAAGGCAGGAGATCCCGTGGCCGCAGCCCGACACGTTGGTCCGACCCAATTCGCACCACACTTGATACATCAGTGTACGGAGCGCTGAGGATAGAGAGAGATGGCGGATAATCATCAGAGGTAGGCTCATTGGCTGGTGGAAGTCACGACCCCCTGATATGAGGAATACGACGCAAGGAAGAGGATTAAGTTAGTTGCATAATTGTGAGTCAATTTAACCAAATTATCTAAACAATGTTTACCACCCATCAAACTAACTCTTCTGTTTTCCTACATTAAATTTTCGTCAGGTGACGTATGAAGATTAAATAGCAATATAATCTCATCAGTTATTATGTTTGCCTAGTACTTTAATTTATTACGAATCAGATAAAGAGGATACAAGAAACAGTAATTTATATAATTTGGTTTATTATTATAAATTAACGCTTCAGTTAACGACATAAAGATAGCTCTCTGATTTTTTGTGTTGAATTTAGTGAAAAATTTAGTGTTATAAGTTTAATAATTGTATCTAAGTTTAATTAACATACAATGGGGTATTTTGTGCAAATGGCATGCACTGCGCTAAGTAAGTACAAATAACATAATATAGGTATTTAAATTGGAAACCTGACACTTCAATTTTATATTATCATAAGTTGATAGATTACAGTGATATTATCTAGATAGAGCTATTAGTAAATAAAGCAAACTTTTATCTGCAGACACCCGTGCGTACTTTCCATAAACACGTTGTTTAAGTAACTTCAAACTAGAAAAGATTTGCACTTGCCCATAACAAGCCTTATGGAAAACTACTGGATGCCCGCGGCTTCACTCGATTTATTTTGAGATCAAAAAGCCTATGATACTTCCAAGACTCATACTACCTATATAGCAAAAATCATGATCAGCCGTTTTTGCGTTACGAGCGTTTATATAAACAAACAGATAAACATACAAGAAAGTTATCATCTGTATCGATCGGATGGAACATGCTTTTTCTTTTTTTACTCTTTACATTCAGGTATTAGATCACTAGGTCACCTAGGACATCAAGTGACACCCATACGAGCTTTATGGCCCAAGCATATCTGTACTGCATTAGAACTGGCTTTCGAACGAGGGTGCCAGAACACTACGTTCATCCAGTTTGAATCTCTCTCTCTCTCTCTTCAGTCGTATTTCCTCTTGACTGAGGGTCGTGATTTCCCCGCAGAATTAATTCGTTAGGGGATTGCTTTTGGGCAGATATATTCTTGACGACGCCCAAAACCTTCCACGGAAGACACATGCACTCAGATATAGTGGTCCGCAAACATGTCGGTTTCCTCACGATGTTTTCCTTCACCTCTAAGCAAGTGCAAATCCACACATAACTTGAAAATACAAGTCATTGGTGTAGGGCCAGAATCAAACCAGGATGCGTCTGGGTGAAAAGCAGACACTGGAACTGCTGAGTCACACTCGCTTAACAACAATTAATTAATTACTTTACAGTATGCAGTCTATGCGGCTGTATGGGAATCATGTTCTCCTGGCCATCTTCCACTCTGCGACTCTTCGAATCTGCCAACACCACTCTTCACCGGCCAATGACAGAGTCTGAACTGGCCCTGTTCGGGAGTATGTCGTCTATTGGAGCTTTGATTGGGACGCCAATAGTTGGATTCCTATTGGACAGGATTGGGAGGAAGAAATCGGCCATTCTGAGCGCTTTAATGGGTGTTGTGAGTAAACATAGAAAATATTTTCAATGATTTAAAAAAGATATCATACATAAGCGTTGTGTTATTTTTTAATTCTTATAAAATTAAACGCATGTGGTTAGTCTAACATTAATGATATAATTTTACGCCTATACGTGTATTTCACTATTTCTAAGGAATTGAATCATATTTGGCACCCAGCAGAATTAACACACGTTTTTTAATGATTCTTAGTCTTTACACTTCTTCACCTCTCCACTTCTTCCTTTTTTTGGGCTATGTTCCAAAAAGAGTTGACTGAGTGAAGACGTATTCTAAAAATAGTATCATTTTTTTTCTTATTTCAGCTGGGCTGGCTCCTAATATCAGTAAACTCTCAAGTGGAAGTTCTCCTGACAGCGGTATTCATGTCAGGTCTCAGTGGCGCCATCTTCCTGGTCGCTCCAGTGCTTATTGGAGAGATATGCCAGGAGTCAATAAGAGGAGCCATGTGTTCTTGCACCATGGTGTTCTATGCTTTCGGGATGTTGGTCTCGTATTTGCTTGGAGGGTGAGTTTTTCATTGAATTTTCTAAGGTATATGTATGTTATGTTTGTGTAGCCAATTAATTTATTTTTTTGTTGAAAGCTGATGTTGTATGAGGTGATTAATGTAAGTTAACAAAACACGCATTTGATACAAAATATAAATAATTTTATGAAATACAAATGTATATGCCCCCTTTTTGTAGTAGTTAGAAGTAGTATGTTTAGTTTTTCTTCCCTTGTTTTTATATTTTATTAATGTATATGAATAAAATAAATAATCACGAAAACACCAAAACAAAACTGCTTAACCATAATATAGTAAAGTCATCGTCCCTTTAAAGAAGATATGGAGTATAGCTTTAATACTTTTTTGTGACTTTTTAATGTTGTGGGTTTTGAAATAAATTATAAAGCCACCTTTAAAATTTACGTAATCAGTACTTTACTGCTTTTCAAATATACAAAAAAAAAAAAAAAAAAAAATATACAAAGTACTCAGTACTTTGTATATCGCAAAAGGAAAAGCAGCTTGATCAAATAATTTATTTTGTTTCAGTAATTTGGAGTACAACACGATGGTGTATTCTAACCTGGGTCTCTCCGCCATGTTCACAGGCTTACTGATATTAATCAAGGAGTCACCCACACATTTACTGGCTAACGGGAAAGAAAAGGTAAAAATATTGAAGGTTTTATAAATGTCGGAGCGAGGGGATTATGAGTACCATTGTCAGACATCATAGGGGCGTATAGCTAGGGTGATCGAGAAAAGAGACAACCAGAAATACAGGAGTAGGTAGGTACTGGTTTTATTACACACTTTCTCAGGCACCCAGAATATTGTACTAGACAAACAAATGCAATGACAGTCAATAGGTGGTTTCCATAGCAACTGACTGCCATCTCTGTGCCTCTCCATCGGCTAGACGAAGTTAGCCGAGTCCAGACGAATGCTGCCACATGGTGAGACTCGTGCCGGGCTCCGTTTCACTCCTGTATTCAAAACCGTCTCCGACATATACAAGATATGCTTAACTGCTGGCCTTATTTCAGCTATCCGATATGTTTCTTGTTTCAATTGAGATTTAGGTACATCGGAGCCAAAATATACCCACACATCTTAACTCTAAATTCGAATGTTGAAAATTCCTTCAAATCATTAGTATAATGTGAGGAAAATTAAGAATCTATTATACCCGGGGTGCTTACCACTTAGCTTGCCAGTTCAATAGCTTGCTATACTAGCTTATAAACTATGACCTCGTGTATTATTATTATAATAATCATTATTTAAAAATTTCACTTTACTGAACAAATCTAAGCCTATCAAAGAAGACTACATCAAAATTGGGCTTGTTATTTAGAAGATAAAATATATACAGCAGCGTATAAAAAAAGAGGAAAAAAAAACAATACTCTCAGAAGACTTCATAACCTCCTTTTTTGAAGTCGGTTAAAAACTAACCTTGTTTATTATTTCGGGCATTCATGTTATAATTATTTTTCTCTCTTTCAACTTAAAATTTCTATTTTCAGGAAGCAGCAGAATCAATTGCGTTCTACAGAAGCGTGAAGCCAGACTCTAAGGAAGTTATAGAAGAATTGTCGGTGATAAGAAGAACTCTAAACCCAGAAATAGATGGTGAGTGCTTTAAAACTAAAAAATAAACATACTCAGGGACTTTCCATTAAACTTTGGTAGCTCTGAGGGGATAACCAATATTCGGTTAATTAAATCAAAAGGATGGCAGATTGTTTTGTGGATTAACTTCGCTTTATCAGCTTTATTGTAAATTATTTTTAATTTCCTATGTTCAACTATTATTATCACCTCAAATAACCTTAAGTGACTGTTTTTTTAACCAATATTTTTCGTCTAATAAATACTTGCAAATACATAAACAGCAAGTCTGGCTTTAATTTCATACAAACATACTTTATTGTGAAATAGATGGCGTCTTACATTCCAGCTATTCAGGGTTATATGTTGTTCTAGAAAAACATGTACTTACCTGAAAAGCTTTTTTTCATAAAACCAAAAAAAACACCTTCTTTGGTCTAATGTCAGATGTTTGAAAAATAAATACATTAACATATAAATAATATTTAAATACATTAATTTAATTTATTAATTATCCAAACATAAATATCAGGGCTAGATAAAAATCATGGCGTCTTACTACAAAACGTAGTTTAACTATTTATTAGTCAAGAATGATTGATGCTCGAAGGTCAAGAACTTTAAAAACATGCAGTCCGTTCTTGTTGTTCAAAACTTGCGTTCTTCTTCATATCGAACTGTCAAAATGTTACCAATGATAAATCAACGTCCCAATTTGAAGTTGACATTTGACAAAGTCCTGTATTAAACCGCAATGTGTAATAAGACGGATAGTGTCTCACCCAAAAACGAAAGTTACTGAAACCACCACACAATACTAAAGTTATAAATAAATTATCAATACTGAGTTATTACAATCTACATAGTCTGCTATGCAATCAACATTTTTTTAATGATATTTTTTATCAAATCAAAGAAAATTTACTATCACTGTAAAAACACACAGCTAAAAAAATGTAAGTACAGCTATTTTATAACTAACTCTGTACTCTATGTATACAACCAGCAGTAAATTAAGATTGAGATAATTCTGTTTTATAAGTTTGTCATACATGATTGCATACTTGTATCATTGTTATGAAGTCGGTAGAAGCATGTTAGGGATTTCCAAGTTTCGTGGGGAAATAAATTTTTGTTACCTATGTAGATATGGATATGAGGAATTTAATCTAAATATGAAGGAAAAACTACTACTTTGTACTACCAAAAGGTCCATATAACAGGTGGAGGAAGCAATTGCATGCCAATGTTTTAAGCAACTGTCGATGCGTGTTAAGCAACCTGTCGACGCTGTCAGACCTTGGATAGATGACCAAAAAATGCATTTTTAAGTGATTTCCCGTTTTAGTAAAAAATACAGTAAACTATCATCACAACTCTAAGGCAATATCTGTGTTATAATTAATGTCCTGAAATATTTGCCTATTTCAGGACAATAATTTTGATAGCTCCCTATACTTTACAATATTACAATCAAGAAAGAAACTAGAAAATGAGGGTATTACTTAAAAAAAATTGTATGAGACGATCATTCGGACATTCCATTATTTATTTACTTCGTTACTAAAATCCTGAAATATTAGAGTAAATAATTGTTAAAGGCACGTTTGATAATAGCTGTAATATGATAAGACAGGATTTCTATTTATTCAGCTTACTTTTACACATGTACAACGCATGTGCTCTCATGTAAACACTCTAAATACTTTTGAGATGATTATTTAGATAAAGACCAAAGAAATTTTGTGCAAAATTTTGGGTTTTCAATAATTAGAAGAAGTTTGTAGACAATAACGAATGGCACAATATAATATGTCCTTCTGAAGTTTTTTTAAGATTTATGTTTTTTCATAAAACAAGTTTGCACTTGATTATAGTTTTTCTAATGATAAGCAATAGCTATGGTCTAAGATTGATAGGTATTGAAAGAAAGAAAGAAAAAAAACATTTATTTTGACACAAAGGACACAACAGTATAACAGTATAGGTTTATTTTTATTTTTATTTTTATTGATTGTGACCTATGACTTTATATAAATATAATATTTTAAAGTGAATTATATTATTGTGAATATGGACCAATGTCTGAAATAAATGATTTTGAATTTGAATTTTGAATAAACATAAAAAAGTTGAACAACAGGTAGCATACAAAGGAGATATACGTTACATTGATGTATCCCGTGCGTCAAAAAAAGTCACTCCACAGCGCTGATTTTCTGGTATTGCTTACCATAGAGTCAAATATTTCCTGAATACGGGGGTTTCATTTATTTATAACTTTTGTTTATTTTTTTAAGATTTAACGGCTGAAGAAGAAAAGCAGTTGAAGCCACAAAAACAAATTGAAGAGAAACTATCAGTATGGAGATTTGTTAGTAAGTTTCATCATCATCATCACAAATTTAAGGGCAAGGCCCTTGTTTGTGCAGCATGCACCATCCTTCCCGATCTTCTGCCAATTCTATGACCTCCTTATACGACATCCCTCCCGCCTTTTCTTTTACTTGGTCCATGTATGACCTTCACGGCCTTCCTTCCTTCATAGTAAGTTTCATAATCATAATATATTATATTTTACTTTTCTACTTCATTGGCCATAAAATATAGTTCCTAACTTTAGAAACCGTGAATCCAGACACAGTTTTTTGATTAAAATACTAACGTAACCTTAGCTGTACTCCGAAAATTTACTGCTATGAACAAAAATAGCTGCAAAAGATATATGTCAATTTTTACTAACTCAATAAATTCTGATAACACCAATAACCAGTGAAATGACAAAAAAAGCAATGAAATTCCAATGAACGTAAATATAAAGATTTCTTATGAATATATATTTATTTTCTATTCCAGAAAAGTCCCGTTCCACTCGCAGAGCAATATACCTCACTCTCATACTGATGACCGCTTCCATCTTCCAAGGCCTTGTGGTAGTGCAAGTCTATGCGGAACCACTCTTCGAAGAAGCTTTACCAAGCATGTCCCCTAATTTGGCAAGCATTCTCTTGGCTGCGGTTGGAATTGTCTCTGGAGTCATTGCTGCTGTACTGACTGACGTGGCTGGGAGACGGGTAAGCTCTTCTGAATTTATAGTGTTCTAGTAAAACTTGATCATAAATGCAACTAGCCAATGGTCACTACCCAAGAACTTAGTAATTAATGTAAGTGTAAGTCTACGCTGAACTAGTATTCGAAGAAGCCATAGAGTTCTATTAGTTTCTCTCTGGAAGAAGCTATACCAAGCATGTCTCCTAATGTCCTCCTATGTACTCCCTGCCTGACTCCCTGTTCCCCGCGGAATATAACCTTGCGATCTTCAAAGCGAGAGTGAATCGGTTCTTACTGGGTAAGCACGTTCCATCCTAGACCGTAATGATTGCTTACCATCAGGCGAATTACGGTCAAGTGCAAACCCATTTCTTGTAAAAAAAAAAAAAAAAAAAAAAAATTTGGCAAGCAGTCTCTTGGCTACGGTGAGAATTGTCTCTGGAGTAATTGCTGCTGTACTGACAGATGTGTCTGGAAGACGGGTAAGCTCTTCACAATTTATGATGCCCTAGAAGCTCAAATAAGAATTAACCAAGAACCACTACCAAGGAATCGTGCCATACTACGCTAAAATAATCTTCGAGAAGCTACCACCAAGCTCTACACCTAATTTGGAATGCATCCTTTTCACCTCTCGGAGCGATTAGTTGACGTGACACATGACTGAGTCCTGATCTTATTCTGGCTCAAGGCATCAGCATTTCCAAAAAGGATAATGCAGCAAAAGATGCACAGCATGGTGTTCTTATAAACGTTTAATAATGTAGATGGAGTATCAAAATTATTTTTAATTTCATACCACCAACAACCTTTCACATACCAGGCAATCATAAAACCCAACAGCTATTTCTTCCTCTTTCAGCCCCTGATGATCTACGCGTCCCTGGCCACAGGCGCCTCCAGCCTACTTCTCGGAATCCAGCTCCACCTGCACTGGGGTCCGCAGTGGTTTATCGCGGTCAATATATACTTCTATACAATGGTGTACTCTTTCGGAGCTGCGACTGTTCCTTATGTGCTGCTTGGAGAAGTGTTCTTACCTGAAGTAAGTTTTAGCTATATTTTTGATAAGATAAGATTGATCAAAACTACAAAACCTAAGAAAATAACCAACCTAACCTACTATATCTAAGTTGTTTTTTCTTGAATATGTCGAACAATTTGAGATGAAATTATTGTTGCTTACTTTTGAGTCCGTTCTATAACTACAGTGTGAAATCTATAGCATGCTTGCAACGAATACATGCTGAGCGGACCCATTCGCATTTACAAATACGTATGAAGTAGTTTTTAGATTCAATTTGTAATAAATAAATTGTCAATATGTAACTATTACGGTTTTCACTCACGTGTGATTTCGCGTATGTTGTTTACGCGTTTCAGATGTAATGACACCCATCTTCAGAACGTATGTCCTGGCCGTAAAACGTAATAGTTACATATTGATAAGAATGTCTCACGATAGTTTTTAAAAATGAAACAAATTGCCGTCTATTTTCAGATCAAGAGTCTGTTCACGATGATCACAGTGGAGTACACTTGGGGCTGCAACTTTGTGATCCTCGTCATATTTAACCCTCTTCTCAAAGCTATAGGTATGATATTTTAAATTAACTATAAAAAAGAAACCTATTAATTTGACTTTTACAAACTATTTACGCACAGTTAGCTAGATATATGGATATTGTATGTTTGTACACATTTTTTTGTAGTATTTCTTGAGAAAGTTTTTAAACTTGCTAACTTTATCCACTTTGTAATGTCGGTGAAATGGGTTAGGAACAAACAGTAACACATAGTCGGAGGACTAATTGTTTATTGCTCCTTCAGGATCAAATAGCTGAACCAATCAATATACTCCAAATGTGGTATTAATCACTTTGCTTAAGTATTAATCCAGTCTCATCTATCCATTCTATTCTTCTCCAGTGATACTTTTGAACCTGGATCAGTGCCACCACCCAAGACAAATATTATGATTCTGCAACATACTTTTTCTTTTGTCCAGGTCTAGGCCCAGTCTTCTACCTCTTCGCTGGCGTCTGCTTCCTGACAGTGATCTACTCCTACTTCTTCTTACCAGAGACCAAGGGCCTTACCGTAGACGCCATACAAGATATCCTTGTCAAGAAGAAGAACAGTGATAGGAAGAAAAGCGTTTATTAGGATACCATCATCATCTTCAACTATTGTTGGCTCACTTAACTGTTTATTCTTGATGAATCCAAGACGAACAGGGACGAGAGGCGTAATAAAAGAGAGGCCTATGCTCTAAATTAGAATAAAATACGTTAAATGAGATACGAAACAACACGGGAAACAGAACACAATAAAATAGAGAGATATATATACATACATAGGTAGATACACGTTTCGGGTCACAATCCGGCTTCAACTCAGCATGTGCTGGAAGCTGTGGGCGATAACGGGCTGATGATGATGATGAATCCAAGTTCTCGTAAGATCCTATGGAAGAATAAATAAACACAATATTTTGTTAGGCCTTTAGGTCATAGCACACTTAAACGACTCTGCTCCCACCCGGCAAAAATAATATAATTCAAATATAGTCTTTAAGTATTGCTCTTTAGATATATTTTACATTGGCATCATGAATTAGCAGACAGCCCGCTGTCAGCGAGCTTACCGCCGTCAGACTGCTCGGTAGTTGATGCCTCGCTGGCCGCACGATGTAGGCGAGCGGTCGGCGCGGTGTCCGCGCGGTGTCCGCGCGCTCACTGCTAGCAGTGCTAGCTGAACAGCTGGCCGTCTACAAGCTTTCGCCGCGTGGACTGCTGGGTGCCTGCTAGCTGTCGCCGCGTGGACTGCGAGCAGTTAGGGCAGTGTTGGGTGGGAGCGGTGTTGGAGCAGAGTCGTTTAAGTGTGCTATGACCTTTTATCTCTAAGTGCCATAGATGTTGGTCTTGCCACTATCTAGGTAGCATATCTTATCAGACCATTAAGATGTACGATTAGGAAGTCTTTAAAGAAATGATGATAATTTTCAGGGAACGCATGTTTTAACTCTGACTTTACCGTCGCTTCACATCGGCGAGGGGGAATAAAAAACTCAATGACATTATTAAAAAAATAGAAATACAAAGTTAACTGAGTATTCATCTTTTGGTAGTTCATAGAATTATTAGATACTGTTGCTAATATAACTATTTTGCTCACAAGTAAAGTATTCCAAATGATTCATCCATTAGTCATTTAGAAAAGATTTTATTTTTCTGATGAAGTTTGTAAGTTTAAGTGTGGTTTAAGTTCCGATAGGTATAAGTATTTTGTTGAATAAGTGTTATGTTAGCTTTTTTTAAATATATTGTTTTCATTTTGTATTCGTCACTTCATTATGTATACCTCGTGGTAATTAAAATTCGACTCACAATTACTTTGAAGCTATAAATTGAAATTAGTTCAAGTTTAGTGTAGTTTTTATTACTAATTCGATCTAATTTTACGAGTATGTCGATCAAGGGGAACAGATTCTTCTTGTAAGTAACATTAAAATAGATTACATAGTCCTCTGTAGCTGCACAACAAAGACTATCTTTATCTAAAGCTAGCTTTTGCCCGCGGCATTGCACGCGTTATGATACATTTGAACCTTCCTTTTGAATCACACTATCTATCAATATCCGTTGTGTAGTTTAAAGATCTAAGGATACATATTACATACAGACATAGGGACAGACGTGATAAGCGACTTTGCTTTATAGTATGTAGTGATAGTGATAATCGTCATATTTCTCGCAAATGGAAGTTAAAACTCAAATTTATATTTTTTAAGCTTAGTTACTAAATTTTTTGATAAGATTAGTTTTGTGTTTGTTTTATGTTATTGTTCTATATTATCACCAAACATTTGGTAAGACTTGCGTTTTAGTTGCAATGTTGTGAAATCCTAAAAAGATATAAATATGTTTTTTTATTAAATAAAAAATAAGGAAAGTCTGTAATAAAAGTTATGTTTTTATTTTTATTTGACTTTGCAGTCTTATTATCATTATTAGAAAACATACCAGAAAATCTTCAGGTCTAAGCAGCTTACATCATATAATATTTATAGGCCCACAACAGAGAGATAGAGATATACCTATATATTATCTTCTAAGCGAGAGTGAATCAATTCTTACTGGGTAAGCACCGTAATGATTGCTTACCATCAGGCGAATTACGGCAAGTGCAAACCCATTCCTTGTAAAAAAACAGAGTTTATATATGTAACTTACCCAGTTTTTTAACCGCCTCTAGTACATCCTGCTAACAACATCAGAAAATCTCCAAAAAAGACGCTTTTTCATACAACAACTTCGTTTAATTTAAAATCCATCATTATTATAATAAAATTTTTGTTTATCCAATATTTTTATTTGAAAGCACATTATTGCAGATTAAAAAAAAATCAATAACATCAATTAAATTATTATGTTTAAATTTTTATATTTCCAACCACTTTCATCCACCACAATCACAACAAACAACAATGCCGGAATCGAACCAGCACAGCTCGGGCCGAGGTCACCAATACTTCACTGAGTTACGACCGGCCTCCTTACTGAGTCCTACTGTAGTACAATACACCTCTATGACTGGAGCAGCGTTTGGATTGGGATAGTTGTTGGGTAAGTTACTAAATCTAAAATCTAATTATTTAATTCAGAGTGACGCAATCGCAAAAATCACAGTTTGTAACAAAAGTAAAAGTTTTTGGACAAGTATTCAACTAAATTGCTCCTCAAAGTTTCAATATTAAAACGCCTGGCTGAAAAGTATGAGCAAAACGTACCACAGTATTTCTTATTTATTTTTATATAGAACATGATTACAAGCCTTACCAACTATATTCAATGCGCCTGCTTTAGTTAAAATGTTGAAACGAAAATTATTCAAACATAGACTACTTATCTAGCTTGCCTTATTCTTTTGCGAATATAACTTATTACCTGTAATATTACAAATCTAAGCTTTAAATTAATAAATACTTATCTTCTTTTAAATTCAAGACTTAACGAAACTATGCGTCTTTTTCCAATTTTTTTGATGTGGTCTGTGAGCGAACTTTTGTGCGAGTACTCAACGAATGTAAACGAGGCTTAAGGCTTACTTCAGCTAAGCTCGTTCCCTACTGTCCTTCTTTAAAAGCTGGGGATAAAAGCAATATATTGGAATTTCATCAATCAAAATATAATGAAGATTTTATTTGAAAAAAAATAGCATAACGTTTTACACCGCTGCACCTCGTTATTTTATTTCCGCTAAGCCGTGATAACAAGAAACTATTTCAATCTACATATTATTTCACTCACATATTGTTTCTCTGGGTGTCAGGTATTTGGCCTACTCACTTGAAACTACAACCGCACAAGCATTATTGTTTTGTGATCCAATGTGCAGCACACATTTACTAAAAAAAATCACCTCTCTCTTGAGTCGTATTCCCTCATGACTGAGGGTCGTGACTCCCCCGCAGAATGAATTCGTTAAGGGAGTTTTCTTGGGCATCAATCGTGGTGGGCGCCCAGGTAATTCCACGAAAGACACATATCGGTTTCCTTATTAGTGTAGGGCCGGATTCGAACCAGGGTGCGTCTGAATGAAAAGCAGACACTGCAACCTTTGAGCCACACTCGCTTTTACGATCGCCTACCCTCATGTAAAATTAATAACCACAACTACTTTTAGCAAATAAATAATGAAATAAAATAAATGGTGAAATTTAAAGACTAATAATTAATCTCGCTTCTTCACCGTTTATTTGAGTGTTAATTGAGGCTAGTATTGAGTATAAGTTTAAAGTGTGAAGTGAGTACTCGACCAAAGTAAACGGAGCTTTAAGCTCGCTTCAGCTAAGCTCGCGCCCTACTGTCCTCGATACAAAGCTCGGGATAAAAGCTAGATATTGGTGTTTCAAAGTTTCACTGTAACAATGAAACGTTTAGCGAACGAACGTGTCTTAGTAAGTTATAAGCTTAGTTATGTATGTACTTATAACAAGTAAGATCGAGTACGTTAGATTTAAGTAACAATAATACTTAAGTTAGAGCTATGTAAATTGTTACGTTCGATTCATAAGATTTTTAACTAACGTTCAAAAGAAATTATCGATTCGACCTGTATACATATTATATATTATTATATAGAATATAACACTGACCTTTGTTGAGTTACTTTGCCTTCAATAAATTTTACTAAGTATCTGTAATAGGACATTATTTTAATCTATAATTGACACTAAAATCAAAATCAATTAATACCTATAAGGGACCATCAAATAATGGCGCACTTTATCCTTCCATGTACCTTTTTATAAGTTTATCATTTCAAAGCCTAGATTTTGTTTCACTAACTTTAAATAAGAGAGGAGGTTTTCATATCCACTGCTATATTTTTGAAGCAAATATAAACGAATCCATCTACTGTCTAAAAACTAACCAGCATTGACTATCTAAACAACCGAAACTCGCTAAAACACAAAAC
Organism: Macaria liturata; assembly: GCA_964023185.1. Taxonomy (NCBI): domain Eukaryota; kingdom Metazoa; phylum Arthropoda; class Insecta; order Lepidoptera; family Geometridae; genus Macaria; species Macaria liturata. The sequence continues at coordinate 11,770,472 of OZ026814.1, read as the reverse complement.
AAACCATCGAGCGCGAAACATCGTAAACTATTTTGTAATCTGGCGCCACTATCTCGCGGTTGAAGTTAACCAATTTAACTTGGCTTAGCTGAGCTTAGCGGGCCGAGCGAGCGAAGTGAGGGAAACGAGTTTGCATCGTCTTGTAGAGTTTTCCTATAACACTTCTACTATTTGATTATATCTATCTGTATCTCTGTCTTCTATTCTATGCATATAATAAAGCTAAAGAGGGTCGAAAGTCTGTACATTGAAGATATTCGAGAAAGAAATGGTTGGGGGATACATAATATTGATGGCAGAACACGTTTTCACAAATTTTTGACTGTTTATTTGTTTATTTAAACGCTCATCATGCAGAGACACCTAAATGGATCATCATGATTTTTGTTATGTAGGTTCTGGGAGTGACAAGCTACTGTTTATTTCGCAATAATGCGAGCAATCCGCGAGTGTCCGCTAGTGAATAACGTTTAATAATTTTCAATAATAAGATTTTGTGGTCCACAATTTATTATATTATTTTTGTTTAATCGTTAAAATGTTGCTTGAATTTTCTGTATAAAATCTAGTTGAATAATAATATCGTTTAAAAAAGATTACGATGTCTACCGTTCACAGAAATAGTAGTTTAACCATTGGCTTCGGCAAACAACTAGCAAATTGATAAAGCAGTAGTTGTATTTAATTTTGTACAGTATTGATAGTTACATGGAGTCTGTGATAGGAAATGTTTACTATTATTATATACTGTACTAGCTTTTGACCGTTGCTATGCACGCATTAACTAAATATATAAAACTCCAAAGACTGACTGGCTGACTGACATAGTGATCTATTAACGCACAGCACAAACCACTGGACGGATCGGACTGAAATTTGGCATGCAGGTAGATGTTATGACGATGGCATCCGCTAAGATATGATTTTTGGAAATATCACTTTTAAAGAGGAGAATGAAATAAGGGATGTAAGTTTAACTTTTTAATACGAGCGAAGCCGCGAGCACCCACTAGCTATACATATAAACTTGTTCTTCTTGACTCACTCTATCTAAGTTATTGAATTCAGGCGTTACTTTTCGGAAATACATTGTAAATGAAACTCTGGAGAAATATGTAGTGTTTTTCCTTTCGGGCCGACGTTCGAGGAGTCAACACGTCCTGACGATGCCTCGTGGAGAGGCGAAACACGCGTCGACGAGAATATCTTGCCGAAGGAGAACTACAAAACTTGAAGACGCAAGGTGCGGTGTTGGTAAGATCTTGAGAGCCACGGAGGCCACGTTGGTTAGGAGGTGAAGTGTGGCGGTGGTATATGGAGGAACACACCTAAAAACCACCAAGTTTGTTGTTTGAAGGCGGTTAAGGAGCAGTCGCAGCGGAAAAATACTACATATTTCCCCAGAGTTTCATTCGGTCTATCTATTACAAAACAGCATCAAAATCCGTTGTGTAGTTTATAAATCTAAGCATAGATACACATAGGCACAGCCGTGGAAAGCGATTTTGTTTTATTCTATGTAGTGATATGTGCCTATATTTGTTATACGTATATTGGTAAATTCCTAATATGGTATCACATTGGTAAAAGATAATGAAAAATTCGTCTGATTCCGTTTTGCAAGCTCAAAACCTGAACCGATTTAAATGAAATACGCCTTGGAAATAGGTTAGAACCTAGACTTAACACATTAATCTGAACTTACATGTTGTAGTCTAACTTTATTGTAAATGTGAACTATTTTATTACAATCTGGAGTTTTATCACTTCCGTGTACTAACATAAAAGGGATCAATCCGTTGTACACCAATTGAAAACAAAAACAATTCTTTTGTGTAATTAATAGATCATACAGTTTTAATTTTTCACGTTTAGAGAAAGGCCTATACCCAGCTGTGGGACGAAACCGGCTGCAGATGATGATGATGATGATGATGATGAAAACGTCTTGATATTTCTTTAAGGCATTTCAATTGATACTACTGAGTGCTCGTGGCTTCGCTCGCATTAAGAAGTAAAACTTGCATCACCTATTTAACCCCTTCATAAATGGCATTTCCAAAAATCCTTTCTTAGCGGATGCCTACGTCATAACATCTACCTGCATGCTTTTTAGCCCGATCCGTCCAGTGGTTTGGGCTGTTCGTTGATAGATCACTGTGGCACTCAATCCGTCACCTTTGAGTTTTATATATTTAGATCATTAAAAAATACAAGCGTAAAATAACGCAAAACTTACGCATAATTCCAAATAGATCTTGATTAGAATATAATAAATTCACCTAATGAATATAAATAAAATACGAAGGCGAGGTTTTTTCCCATAAAATTCTAAATACTTGTGAAAGCTGCATTACTGGGCAATTAGCCAGTTAGTTTTAGGGCTCGGCCATCTTTTAACACGGCGTCATTGACGCGAAAATAACTTCACAGACAAATATGTGGAAAACTTTGAAAGGAAAAGGAGTGAAAATAATCACGACCGGCACGATTCGAACCTAAATTCAAAACAACCATAGTGCGGGTTTAGCACTTGCACAAAATAACTCATTAATTTATGGAATTCTGGTTATTATAACCAATCGTCATCGTCACCGGGTTAACCCTTAAACAAACAAGAGCCCCTGTGGCTGTTTAAGAAAAAGCGAGGGTGTTTTCTGGGTAATTAGGGCCCGCTGATTTCATTTTTGATGAAAAAAATATAAAAAAGGGGGAGGGAAGGGGTGTTTTTTGTGTGGTAAATAACCTACCATTATCTGTAAAATTTTACGATTGTGGTAAAATAGTTACTACAATTATCCAATCCGGTTTGAAAAAAAATCTATACTAGTTGTTTTCTCTGGGTTTGCTTGTCTAATTTAGGTAATTTAAAAAACATATACATATTCACATTTCTTTTGTTCAATACATTATATTTCTTCTAAAGCATTCGACTTAGAAGGAGTCTAATGGTTTTATGGTCTATCTTAGTAGGTAAATAAAAATAGTCGTTTTCTATGTACTTACCTAAGACTTTTATTAATTATACTTATATAAAAGTGGACACTTATTTTTAGACTTAGTGGATAAAGTGCGATCACGAGTCATGTTTTAAACCGTTTTCTATATTAGTAAATCCAATAACAGTTAGGCACGAATGAACAATGGTAGATAATTTACCACAATCACCCATAACTTCACATCATAGATTACCAGAATTATCAACCAACTGGATGCAAAACAACAACAATATAGCCTAGTTTATAAATCTGGACGCAAAAACTACTTACCAGATTTTTCGTAGAACAAAACTCAAATTTTTGTGGGAGCGAAGCACAAATTTCAAATATTTTTCGCCAAACTGCCGACTTGCCCTCTTTGACATTGACTTATAAAGACGGGTGACGTTTATTAGTGAAATGTTGCCAGTAGTTGGAAAAAAAAACACAACGTTTTACTTGCTATTCAATTCGATTAAATTCGAGGAAAAAAAAGTCCATTTTTAAAAAAAAAAAACAATTGTTATGCATTCTACCTTTATTTTAATAAGGATTAAGAATATTTGTAAACTTGTTAAAAAGAGTACAAAACTTTGTATGCATGTATGTACGTGTTTACCTTTTATGTCTGTTTATGACAATGTAGCTCCCAAACGGACGGATTAACCGATTTTGACATGGTTTTTGGTCTGGATAAGTTGATCGAGAGTGATCTTTGTGGTGTTTTGCTGTCATTTTTATTGTCAATGAATATGTTAGTTCATATTTTTAGTATCTAAAATAAAATTACGAAATTTACCACATACCCTTGTATGCACAAATAAATAAATAATTATTCTCAAACTCAAAGTTATAACTTCCTTTTCAGAAGTCGGTTGTAAGGTAATCAATTTAGCACCAGATTCACAGATCATCTTCAATCGGATTTTCCTGCAGTGATAGTAATGCGCTTAGAATGGTGATCACGACACAATCTGTCAGAGAGGTAGATAGATTGAGAAATGTATGAGTGTTCCGTAGATAATACCGACATTTTTTTAAAGAAAAAGATACATTGATGATGTTCGAATTGAGTTTTTTGTAAAAAAATCAAAATTCATTTATTTAATGCGAAATATAGGTTTTTGCAAAATTAGTATTATGTACATGTGAGTGCGTTATATTTCTACCCACAGGGCTTGCAAAATAAAATTTACAATTTAGATGCCGGAATATTACAATATATACCAATATGAATGTCAAAATTAGTTAAATATGTCAATGAAAAAAAGTACACATTTCAGATTGTGTTAAGTATCATCCAAAAATAAGGCAGTGAATTTTGGTCAAGAGGGCTTAGTATTTCGGTTTTAATGGAAATACATTTGATAGTTAAAGGGGGCCATAAAATTATATTAACTGAAAAAAAATTAGCTCTATCTTATATAATTCTATTTTATTTGATTTTTATGAAATGTCGATTTCACATAGCACCCCGCGTTAAGAACTTGAAATAAAGTATTTTTTCTAAAATATTTTAGACATTACATACTATTATTTTAATATGCAATTAATGCAAATTTTACTGAGTGCTTTCAGTAACTTTTGAAAAAGTAATTAGTTTTAGTCAAGACTGTGTCTGTCATAAATGTGACAGTCAATGAATAAAAAAATATCAACATTGCCTAGAAACTAAGACAAAATCTTGATAAACACAATCAAAGGATAACCGGAAAATAAATAGCATTCAAGGAACCCAAACCAATAAAATACACGAAAAAAAAACTTGAGCATCACGAGCAAAGTACCAGGGGCGCATAACAACGCAGCAACTCTCGAAATCGCGGCACCCAATGCGTCAATTCACAATTCGAAAACGTAGAAAACGGCGAACGCAGCCGCTGGCAGCCTTCTCATTAACCCAGAAAATGCTGGCGGCAGTGAAAGACGAAAGAAACTAGTATACGAGATATATTAGCGGACGCTCGCTCGCGCCGGCTCAGTTGCATCGCCGCCGCGCTCAAGGTCGGACGTGTCAACGGCCCTTGAGCCCAACGCGATACGTTCCATCGAATCCGAACTTTTCCCATCGAGCTGCTGAAAACTTTATCGAACTCCTAAATTTCGATTGCGAACGTTTTGGATCGAAACTTTTTTTTGGAAAATTTTTGCTGTGTTTGTGTTGTGAGCTGAAAGTTCGGGAATTTTGTTGTGTAAGTTTTTTAATTATTATTTTTTTTAGTAAATTTAAGGTATCTAGAAATTTTAAATAGGTTTTGAAGTTTACGTTTACGTATTTTGGCAAAACTTTGCAAATCTTAACTGAAACTGTGTTAAGACAATTTTAATAAACATAGGTACCATATAAGAAGATAAAACCTTTTGTCCCTAAACAACGAAAGTTTTTCAACAAAACAAAAATTAACATCGACGGTACCTAAAAAAAATTACGTACCTACATACTTAAAAAAAGTGATACATGCACCAAAAAAATCCAGTTTTCTCCCAAATAAGTTTGAATAAGATAAATGGTCTAAGCTTTTTTAAAACAGGTTCCTGATTAGAGTACTTAAAGGCCGTAAAGCCTACTTTCCTACATCATAAATCAAATATCTTCTAATAAGCTTATACTGTCTGTCATGGGAAATTATAAGTTGTTTGAATAGATTGGCTGCTCTTAGTGTCAAGGAATTCTAAGATTTGTCTGTGATCGTCTAAAGCGATAAGGCCGCTATTTAAGGCATAAAAATACGTTTGTACCTTTTTAAATCAAGGAGTTCTGGTCTGCCAGAAATATCTAGAGCTGATATTGGACACCAGCTGGATTCGAGAAGAAGAAGAAAAAGATAATAAGGGATACAAGGATATCAACAACTTACAAAAATTTTAAACTTAATCCTTAGTACATCTAAAGTATATCCATCCATTTAGTCGTCATTGAACTTTTTATATGAACAGTTGATATTTTACTTGCAAAGTTCAACGAACAAAGCTAAGACAAAAAGTAAACCTATATGTAAATCTATTTTCTATTGTGTAATTTCTGTCTTTTGGTGTACATTTAAATGATATTCTATTCTAAACCTACGTTTACTTCAATAAGTTAGGTCAACTAGCGGTTTGGGATTTAAGGATTCCAAATAATAAATCAAACAAATCCAGCTAAACCAATGATTATGAAATGTGAAGATAGATTAAAAGTTTACTTAACTAAATAACTTTATGAGTACATTTTAAGTACTTAAGTATTCTGTAAGGGCTTAGCACTGAACTGAAAAAATAATCTATAAAAAATTCGGTAGTCATCATGACATTTTCGTAGCCCTAAGGTTAATCTGAGTACAATTGACATTAGGGTTAACCACTCAGATATACAATCAGAAAATAACTAAACTTTAAAAAAAATGAATTAACATATCCACTGATTTTAATACAGGTTTAAAACAAGAGAAAAATTACCTTAAATAAAAATACGATTAAATTTTTCGCTTGGACGCGTATGTATGTACAATATAGCCGTACAAAAGCAATATTTGGATATGTACAGTTAAATGCTCTATTCTGTTATACCATGGTTTTATTATCAAACCATAATGATTTTATCTGAACTTTCAATTTTTTAATCAACTTCAAAAAAGGTGAAGGTTCTCAATGATATTTTTTATTTGCTTAAAAGTTTATCTTGATAACATTATGTACATTGAAATTACTTTTTATAAATGTTTCGAGATTTATTTGTAAATAAAAAAGTTGTTACATACTTTTCATAAATAAAGCTACCACTACAAAAGATATTTTTGTGTTAACAAAGTTTGTTTACGTAACTACAGAAAGGTCCTATTCTTTTATGAATCTGTTTCTATATATTTTCATATCAGGTTCAGCTTTAAGAATACATGAAAATATGTACAAAAATACTGCAAAAGTCAAGCAGCCTATACCTAAATTTATTAATAGCCAAGACAAACACTAGAATAGATCTAGGCTAAGTTAAGACCTAAGGTACTAGGACTCCAGAAATCGTAGCATATTCACTCCAAAACCTCTTTTATGAATGACATTCTTGCACAAAATGGTAGTAAAACCTGTATTTTACATCGTTTATATTCATAGGCACTGCATTTTTAATATCAACCGTAAAATATAATGTTTATCATCTGCCTATAATTCACAAGAAATTTTGTAATTTATTAATTCTTGATTGTGTGAAGGAATAACTAGCTAATTTATATTCAATTCGATCTTTCGTTAAAACAAATTAAAAACTATTTAATGTTATATATGTAGGCGAGTGTGGCTCTGCGGTTCCAGTGTCTGCTTTTCATTCAGACGCACTTCTGGTTTGAAACCGGCCCAACACTAATGACTTGAATTTTCAAGTTATGTGTGGATTTGCACTCGCTTAACGGTGAAGGAAAACATCGTGAGAAATCCGACATGTTTGAGGACCACAATATCCTAGGACATGAGTATTTCGTGGAAGAGACAAAGAGAACAAGAGAACTCCCATAACGAATTAATTCTTCGGGGAGTCACGACCCTCAGTCATGTGGAACTACGACTCAATGAGAGAGAGAGAGAGAGAGAGAATGTTATATGTAGGCTAAATAAAGGAGAAAATAATAATAATAATCTAAATAAATGTGTCGTGAAAAGTCATCAAAATACAATAGCTTTTATTTTATAACTAGATAAATTCATCATTCAATTCTGGATTCTATCTGGTTTAACTCTGTCAAACTAAATTGTTCTGATTCCCATCACACGGACTGAACTAAATAAATCCATATCTTACCGGTTCTGGTACCCTAGTCCTTTCTTATGCTTTAGTTGCTTGGTAACCGCCTGGTAGATAGATGTCTGGAAAAAAAATAGTCAATCGTTGTTCCTAAATACTATTTTGGATCGTTTTTTTTTTAATATATTATGTAGGTATCTGTATTTTTTTAAGTCCACCAATAAAATCTCCCGACCAGTTTTCATACATAGCATTCCCGTCCTTTGTCTCCAGCTAACGGTAAACTATACCTATAAACCTATAAATATGGGCATTTCTCTGCAAGCAACACTAACTCGATTCAAGTCGCCCATTCGATTCAAATTCAGTCTTATTCGATTATACGCTTGCAGTAGATTTGGTACAGATTCTTTTGTGGCACCAAATTCAATTTGAATATCTGTGTCTGGGGTAACGGTACTGGGTATTGTAAGCTCTTCCTCGCTGCTGTGATCCTGGTACCCGATAGTGGGGAAGGTCAGTGGGAGGATATTTTTGGTTCTTACCAAGTCAATTTCAAAACATGTATAAAAAAACCACAGAGCTTTGAAGTCCATGGATGTCGCCGTCGGGGGGGCGCGCGCGGGGGCGATGTGGCCCGATCGTTGTTCTGTGAAAAAAACCTAAACCTATGCACTCAAACTTTTCTAGAATCAGTTTAAAACTCAATTACCTCAAAATTGTTTCAAGGACTTGCATATTACAAGCTATCACCACTTTTGTTATCTATAAGTCTCTATTTTAACCAATTATTTAATTTTTCCATTTTGACATTATCTACTAAAGTTTAAGTTTGTTTAAAATTATTGTGATTTGTTATATGGATTTCTAACACTTGTGTAAATTGATACAGTTTTATTCCTGCTCATTGTAGAAACAAAGGAACCGTCTTATTACGTAACGTGGTTTAACTAACTTAAGTATTATTTTGTAGTCTTACGCCAAACTCAATATAAACTTTCATTCAAAACAAAACAAAAACTAAACTTGAATCTCGCAACTAAACAACTAAGCATTCACTAAACCTTATCTTTAAAAGAATTTCAAACCCAGGAATCAAACCCGGACCCGCCAGCTTAGCAACCAAATCCAAACTAGACCAAGACGTCAGACAATCAAATAAACAGGCAAGCAGACATTCCTACAGATATGACTCGTATGCACTAGATAGAAATTCAATTGGTACCAATAAGCACCGGAATTAATTCTTAACAAGACTGGGTGATGAACTGTATGCGCGAGAGCAAAAGTGGTTCAGATTTTTTTAGTATAAAAGTTAAACTAAGTTTTTACCATGTTTTGTGTGTCTTTAGTCATACACCTCATACACACACTCACACAACAGACTTTATTGTTTTTTTTCTAATCTGTTAGTATCTATATGTGTATATTAGTATTGACATTTATCATATTATACAATTTATACACAAATTTACAAATATGTATATCTAAAACTATACTCAGGAACATACAATTTTAAAGTACAGAAACTAAGCAAACCGTCTATTTTAACATTGCCTCTTTCAATACTCAAAATACTTAATTTTGTGTACGTTCGTTACTTTCTCACGGCCAAAAGCTAATTCGATTTGGACGAATTTTGGTGTGCTATTCGGGTAAAACCGCGGGCGTCACTAGTAATAAATATGTTTGTTTTATTTCCAATATAAAATACTTTGTTCAACCATTATAAAGTTTTTGTATTTTATAAATGTTTCTCTTTAGTTAATTTTCGGAAAACTATAAGTGATAAACAAGTTACCTAGTAATGTTAAAAATCTGTTTGTTTGTCCTATGAAATAAAAATAAAATATTCCTGGACAATTGGCATAGCGCCATCTCTCCCACGAAGCATAAACCAATTCTCCACCACATTCTGCACACGCCTGTACCGTCCCAGATACTCCATCAATGGTGTGATTAGGGTCACCCATTGAGGCGGCTACTTAGAGCTTTCTACCACTTGTCAAATACACAGCCAATAGAAAACTTGCTAAGACGATACTAAGGAAAGTTACTTACAAGATAATTTAACTTAACTTGCACTTTGAAAAATATATATAACTAGCTTTTGCACGCGGCTTCTTTATACATTTCGCGTTATTCATTCCATCTTCATGACGCACTCCATCTATTAAAAAAACTGCATAAAAATCCGTTGTGTAGTTTTGAAGATCTAAGCTTAAACCATAGGGACAGACGCGGAAAGCGACTTTGCTTTATACTATGTAGTGATAATACTGAAATCATTTGACTAATCATCACTCTTGTATTATCATTTTTACGTGCATCTTGGAAGCAATTGGAAATATCCAGGAATGGATACGAAAAAGCCGAATAAGAAGAAGATTTTTTTAAACAAGAACCTTCAAGACTCACTTACTCGGAAAAAACGTCATAACCGACGCACGTTTTGGTACATTCCGAGTACCGTCTTCAGGGCCGAGTAGTCACATACAGCGGTCTCGGGCCAGTAAATAAACTTACTACCTATCCTTCTATTTAGTCGTAATCCTCATTACTATGGGTCGTGACTCCCCCTCAGAATCAATTCGTTGGGGGAGTTCTCTTGGGTAGGTACATCGTGGTGGGCGCCCAGGTCCTTCCACGGAAGACACATGTCCTTTGCGCTTACTATACTATTGATAAAGATTCCAGATTTCGTCATCATCAACCACTGCCCATCATCCATTTGAATCCCACTGCTGGGTTTATGCCTCCCTTTGTATGTGCCACCTGCCGACCAGGTTGGACCCTACACTTTGTCCCTGTTTATGTCTCTAAACTTCTAAAAGCAGTAAAAGACTCGCATGAAACGCTGACCTTCGTAGTAAGGACAGCGAGATTATGGAACTCTCTGCCTGCCCTTTTTCCATAAAACTATTTAACCCAGAGGTCTTCAAATCCAAAATAAATAGGTTTCTCCTAGGCAAACGTGCAACATCTTAGACTACAGTGGTGCTTAACATCAGGCAGGCTTTAGTCAAAGGTTGGCCTATTCCGTGTTAAAAAATAAAAACACCAAATAACCACAGATATACCTATACATGTTGACGTGACGAACCAGACTCGTTCAAGATTGCAATCTCCACAACCCAAACCCACATTCCGACTCATATACCGTTACATACAGATTTCTTATAGTCTTCCAGTTATACTCCTCAATATTAATGGTCTTGAATCCTTTGCAGAAATAACTCATAAGAGAAGTTCTCTTGAACAAGTACATCGTGATATATAACATTTTTCTATTTTGTGATCCTCAAACATGTCAGTTCCTCACGATGTTTTCTTTCACCGTTAAGCTTGTAAATCAACATACCTTTAGAAACAAGTAATTGGTGCAGGGCAGGATTCGAACCAGGGTGCGAATAATAAGTGATACAAGCGTTTGCTTTGGGCTAGATGACGCTGTGTGATATGTGCATAAATATCTATTACTAGTGGACGCCCGCGGCTTCGCTCGCAATATTTTGAGATATAAAGTAGCCTATATCACTTACGACCTCATACTATACCACCTACATACCAAAAATCATGATGATCCGTTCAGCTGTTTTTGCGTTATGAGCTTAAATAAACAGACAACCAGAGACAGACAAAAATTCTAGAAATTGTTGGAACTTGTTCTGCTATCAATTCGAATTTTGAAGTATCTTCAAACATTTTTTTAATTATCTTGTGTTCAGATGTTAACGACCCGTTTTAGCTTCATTATATGTGTATATATAACACAGACAAACAGACATATTGCTTAAGATTTGACGTGACGCCGTCCAAGACAGCAATCTCGACAATACAGCATACATTCCGAGACACCGTTAGATACAGATTCCGTAATGTAACGTAATATTCGCATTTCATTGCGCACGCTTCAGTTGGTACGTAGACTAAAGTGCTCGGAGACAACTACATATAAATCTTCTATTAAAAACTCTAGCAATCTTTCAAAACCAGTTCATTATAATAAATCGTATGTAATAAAATAAAAAATATTTATTTGTTTGTATAATATATACAGGGTTATCAGGAAAGGGTATGGTTAGCCGAAAATACCTAAAAGTATCCGTTTTAAGATTGTGTTCTGAAAGTTTCAGCGGGAAACCAGTAAATTTATGTTTCCATACAAAAGTTGAAAATTATTTATTATTACTAGATACAACAAGTGTGAATCCTCTGACCTTGTGCTCGCGTTAGACTGTGTTACGAGGCCAGAGTCATCTCGCAATATAATACTAGTTACCTTTTTTTCATGTGATAGGCTCACGCTTGACCACAACTCGCCTGATGTTAAGCAACGTAGTAATTAGATTACACTAAAATACATAATATGGAATAGATATAATTAACCGACTTCAAATAAAGGAGGTAATCAATTCTTCTGAAAGTATTTTTTTAAAGTACTAGGTACGACTTTTTAAAGTTCACGAGAAATACTTATATTAGCCGTTCTGTTAAACATGTTTTTCACAACTCCTGCGGTTGTGGATGATGATGATGAATATGATGATGATATTGACGAGACTTTTGGACTCGTTTTTTACAATTACTCTTCTATTGAGTCTTATGTCGTAGACTAGGCGCATCTATACCTCCATTTCTATATCTATGGTAGTTCTGTCCGGATGCGATTTGATTTGTTGGTGATGTGTTATGACTTTTACACCTCTTGCGTGTTTATTAACGCCTGGTAGCTACTTGCATGGAATGCAGTTATTTGGTTTTCTAAATTTCAATTAATTTTACTACTTTGAGGTGTGGTTTTTTTCTTTTTTTTTCTACGCTGCAGTAAGTACGCATACTAACAAAAAGAGGTCTAATAGAATATATAATAAAATTTTATGATATATGATAAAATAGCAGTTTTTGATAGAAATTGTCAGTTTTTACCATTTTTTTATTTACAAACGATAAACGGTTACTATTTGGAACACGTCAAGGTACCCAGTTCTTCATTTCTAGTTTTATTAAAACTAGAAGCACTTTTATTGACTGTCAAAATGTTCTTCTCATGAAAAAAAGAGATGTTATCCTTCTCATGGCCATCTTAAAAGTCATACGAAAAAAAAACAAAAGATTTTATTAAATTTTCAACACTTTTATTTGCCTGTCCAAATCTCATGAAAAAAAAGATTCATTGTTTTTCTGAAAGCCGTCTTAAAAGTAATTTTCTAAAAACTCTAAAAGGTTTGCAAAATTTACCAAACCATCTTAAAACTGACAAAAACCCAAATACCGTCGTACATTTTCCACATAACTTACCCTAGCAACCAAGATCTAAGTACAGTCTATCAGTCTATCTACATAGCTAACGGTGGTCGTATATCTAAAAATACCGCAGTCAGGAACCATAAAGAGTGCATACATCATGTTAATGCGGCCAGTTTTTACACCGAAGGTGTAAGATAGCTCGATTCCACACGTTTATAAATGCCCTAATAAGGTCTTATTACATAACGTACTCGTAGTTTAACTATTAGTCCAGAACTTTGAAAATATGCAGTCCGTTTTTGTTGTTCAAAATTTGGTATCTTCTGTCATAATATTCAAATTGTCAAAATGTTACCAATGACCAAGGATTTTTTATTTCATCCCAATGACAAATGACCAATGACAAATCAGCGATCTAATTCGAAGTCGACATTTTGATTTTGTATGTACGTTAGAACAACGAGATTCGACTTTTTCTTTTCAAACTTCTAGACTAATATTTAAACCAGTTTTTGAAATAAGATTGCTAGGGTATAAAGTCAGTAAGGCGGGTAAAATAAAAGTGTTAATTGAATAAGATTGACTGAAAACTATTTGAATCGAATTAAAAAAAGAGGTTGGCAATTTGAGCTGTATAGACAGAATCATGGACAAAGAGACAGCTTAAAAGATTTTTTTTTAATACCTATCCCGTAAATATCTCTTAACTTTATCACTTTATTTTGTGCACAGAAAGAAGGGTGAAGCGTGCATAAGGTGATAACTTTATCATTTTGATAGTAATATTTTCTAAATAAGCTTTAAAAAAATATGAACTAATTAGTGATAACGCTAACTACCTGTGCGTGAAATGTGTGCTTATGTTAATCCACGAATTCCATGATAACTAAAAGATACTGTTTTTTTTTTGTGTAACTACTTATAAGATTGTAGTATAATTATGAGAATGTAGTAATATTGAAAAAAAAAGCTCTTTTTGCTAAGCTTAGGCATTTCTATTTTAAAAGTTGACATTTAGCTATGAATTTATTACCTTAAATTATATATACATGTTGAATTATTGTGAACCATGACTTATAACTTTGTGACGAATAAATAAATATGAATATGTTCAATCACATTATGAAAACACACTCGTTAAAAGAACACCTATTCTATAAAATTTAATCTTCTAAAACATGTACAGAAGTGATCGGTGTTGCCATAAATAAGTTAACCTATCTATTGGACAGATGTAGGCGACGCAAAATCAGGCAACATTATTCAAAACTGACAAACAGACGGATTTATTGAAAACAGATATTTTAATGTATATTGTGGTTTACTTAGGAAAATGATAATAGATTGGCCATAAAATCAAACAAATTCTTGGATTTCTTTTTGTGTATGATATTTTACAAAGTTGATTTGGAAAGAAGCTAGAAATATGACTTCAAAACAAACTCAATGTTTGAATGAATAAACACCTTATAAAAAACCAGTAGTATAATATACTTAACTAATTTTGACATGCAATGTAAAGCTAGAATATATTCTAACATATATAATTTTATAATGACAAAACTTCTTTGTTTTGACATTTATCGTAACAAAACAAAACGATAACATTATTAAGTATTTAATTCAATGTCTTTTTGTAATAACCAAGTGAACAAATCATAACTTGAAAAATTAAGAATGTATGTAAGTAATATATTTTTTTCTTTTTTATTCTATAACCTATATATTACATTACATTAAAAAATAATATCAAACTAGTGTTTGTCACGATAATATCCTATCTAGTTTGCTCCTATAAGTGCGTTTAGTAATGACCATCACGGTTGGTCGGTCACCCATCAGACCGATTAGTAGATCACTGACCTGACTTTACATCACATTAGGTGCATTACTTATACATAAAAAAAGGTTTTGTTTATGTATTGTCATTAACATCTTGATTCCTAGTCAAATTTACTAATGGTGATAAGTTATACGGACTTGAAAAATTGAGGTTGTGAGTTATATTGCTTTTGTATAAAGAGTAGCCTGTAATGAAAATTGTAATTACTTGTGTCTGGTCATATCTTAGATTAGAATGTAATGCTTTTTCTTATTTTTTATTAAAAGGTAATACTATTGACCTACAAACAAGTATTTATTCATGCATGTAGTCTACAAAAAAATAGAGCTTCTAGTTACTGTGGAGGAAAAAAAATCAAAAATCAAAATGGCTGCCATTAAAAAATGGGGGGGTTGCGAACTCTATTATTAGGGTGATTTGTTGATTAAATTGACTGTTCTACACGCCTGTCAAATAACGCTAGTGCAAGTACAAACACACTGTATAACATCTATGATGACAGTGAAAAGACTAACTGGCTGTATGTTTCATAAATTTTTAAAGTAACATTTCTCCCACCAATTTCCAAGTGGATAAATTCTATAATATGACTATAATAAACCCGTACGTCTGCCATTTACAATTATGGCCGCAGTTAGAGGCAGCAATAAAGACATTTCGCTGCACCGAGCAGTGATAAAACTAAATTAAACTTGAAAAAGCTGGAGAGGATTAGAGATCCTTGCCAATTTTGAATCATCTAATAAAAATTGAATAAAAAAAAATCTGTTTCATTAATTCCTCAACAAAGGAAATTCTTTCGCGAACAAAAACACCCAAATTGACAGATTTTATTAGGCTTTTTGCGTGAATTATTCTCATCTAGTGACAGATTAAGTACTCCTACAACCACATTGTCGCCTGTGCGCTTCAGTTAACTTTAGACCTGAGGCATTGAACATAAAATAATTCTGAAGTAATTCGTTATGGCAGTTTTCCTGGGCAGATACATCGGTGTGGGCGCCCAGGTCCTTCCACTGAAGACACATGTCCTCGGATATTGTGGTCCTCAAACATGTCGGTTTCCTCACGATGTTTTTCTTCACCGCTAAGCAAGTGCAAATCCGCACAACTTGATAATACATGTAGAGCCGCGGAACCTACAAAACTTACGATACTCCACAACTTTTCCATTTTAGTGTTTAGTTTTAAAATCTAGATTACCTATCGTCGGCGTAGAAAAGGCATAGTTTTTATGACTGCCTCCCGCCATTCCTGGAAAGAATAAGTGGTTTATCTTATTCAGTATGTCTTTATTACAAAACAAGGAGAACTTGCAATAAAAAGTTGGTATAATACTTCTTTAAGACGAGCAAAAAGTTTGACTTAGCGAATAGAACAATTTGCAATTGTTCTTTCTCTTCTATTTAGCTCTTTTAGCGCTTCAGTATGGGGCTAGATGGAGCTACATAAATAATGAATAATTGTTTGTTTGTTTGACTTTTTAACCGACTTCCAAAAAAAGGAGGTTATCAAGTCTTATGAAAGTTTTTTTTTATACTTTTTTTTTTGGGAATGTTACGCAATTACTCCGTTGTTTATCAACCGATTTCAAAAATTATTTTTTTATTCAATGAGGATAGTTTTCGAGATGGTCCCATAAAAATGGTTTTTCATTCGGTTCAGTACTTTTTGAGATAAAACCAATAAACCAACAACTTGATAAAGTTTATGCAAACCAATTTTACCCATATTTCCAAAACTACTTGTCGGATTTTGATACAGTTTTGTGTGATGTGTTGAAGTTTAATGGGTGCATCTTTTTAGCTATGTATTACGATGACAACTCACCAGGGGGCGCTGCTGTATACACTATATCTTCTGAATTATCAGCCCGATTTTAATGCGGTTTTCTCTGATAGGCTTAGATTTGTTTAGCAAATGAATTTATGTTGTAGTTTTTTTTTTATAGGCTTAGATTTGTTCATTCACGTGACAGCAGAGTTGAAGTCGGTTTTTGCTTTTGTTTAAAATAATTATTACAAATTAATCTTTACACTATCTCCGTTTGTTAAAAGTTTAGCAAACGCATTTGCATTGAAAGCGTAAAATATATTCAGTAAATATTTCATGTTTTTCTTTTATAATATCTAAACAAGTTTTTAAAATAAATAAACTAGCTACAAACGAAAACGTAGTTTTCAGTAAAGTCTAGACTAACCTGAAGCCCTGGTACCTAGGTACCAATCCAGCTCTAAATTACCAGGCGCCCATGAGTTTAAAAGAGGTAGACAATTGAACAATTTGATGGTTGAACAAGTCAGTAATTAGGCAAGCCGTTCAAACAATAGTGCTTATTGTGTGCCTCGGTCGGGTGAGGGCATTGACCTTAACCGTTTTGGTCTATTAGACTAGGTTTACTAGTTTGCAAAATTTTAATCAGACACGGGTAAATGAGTGGGAACTTTTGAGTTTTAAACTTTTTGAATTTGCGCCAAAAAAGTTTGAAATTGCTTTAGGAGGCTGCGTGAATGCGACTTTTGGGCAAGAAATATTTATTGAAAATCATGGATGAATAAAACGTAACTATTTTTCAGTTTTAGAATAAATAAAATAAGAATATATATGTATTTCTATAAATTGCCTATTTTTTAATAAATACCTATTTATTTATTACAGTAGAGTACATATTGAATGTGTTTAATAATAGGTTAAGTTTTGCACTCTTCGCAAAATTTTAATTATTTGTTTTACAATGCGATTTAATGAAGGAATAAAAAATCTTATGTATTCAAGTTGTAAATTTTTATTCATAGGTTATCCAGAATTCGCCAAGTTATATTTTATTGTTTAATAATAACAATTATGTATATTCAATTTAAAATTTATGGGAATCTTACTTTAACATAATCTAGATTATTAATAGTCTTAAACTGAATAAGCATTTCTTATATTTTTATTACCATTCTTGCTTTCAAGAATTTGCAATACAAAAGTGGATTAAGTACCAGGAAAGCAGAAAGCTGGAGGAGCATTAGCATACCAGCCATAACTTAGGTCTCAGAACAAACACGATTCCAATCTAAACACGGCCCTAAAGTATCTAGATTCTATTACATGGTCAACTTTCTGTAGCAAAAAACGCTCGTATTCTGAAAGAGATTGAGTTCAAAATTGAATAACTGGCCCTTGATACTTTGTATTTGAAAATAGTGTAAAATATTAACGCCTTTTTGCTGAAGCAGTTTTTTTTTACTAGCTCACAGAAATGTTATCTACCTAAATAAAAAATATTAACTAAACAATACAAGCTACAAGAAAATAAAAAGAATCCCTTTCAGCTTTGTCTGACTATTTTTTTATTACCTACTTTTAGTTGTTACTCAATGCTTTTTTTCAATAGTTTCGGTTTAATTAGTGATTCACTTATTTGTTTCATTATTTCCTGATCTTCTTCTTATCGAATGAGAGTGGCCAACCCTGGTGTCGAGAGTTCATAAAGCCGCCCTAAGGGCCTCTGATATGGTTTAACGACTGCCGTACTAGACAAACAGCCGGGACCTACAATTTAACATGTCATCCGACCCACGGAAGTGCCCAAAATGGAATGCCACAGCTCGGTCACCCATCCAAGGACTGACCGCGTCGACCTTTGCTTAACATTGGTAATCGCATGCGATTGCCTCCACTGGCTAAGCTACGGGCGCTTCAAGTAGCATACAAAATTAACTATACTAAACTTTAAATACCATTTACTTCAAAGCTTTTTTGGAAGCTCTGAGTGTTTTAAAATTCCACGCAAGTTTACTCCCATTCCGATGTTTTCCACACATTTACCTTGTTTTTGCATTTTACTGCCGAAATTCTCCAAAAACTATCTAGACTACGCTAGTGCTTGGAAAGTGCCTGAGATTTATTATTCATTAAATTACGGTCGTTTTTATGCGTTACTCCGAGATAATATTGCATTTATATATTAATATTATGTACATTGTACATATATCTTAGCTAAATGACTTATTTTGATAATATTAAATAATTTAATTAAATTATATAAAATTAATCCAATTATCTTCAATTCATTTTAATTTTATTTACTTAGGTGTTTAAATATGAAATAAAAACTAATTTAGACCATGCCAATTCCATATATGTGATTATGTTATTTGTTTGTATTAGTTTATTTTTATTTATTTCTTCTCATACGACTAAACCCAACTCGATGAAAATTTGTATTTAGATAGATCATGTACTGAATTAATACAAGAATAAAGGCTACTCTTTAACTCAAATTCTCATAAAGTAACTCCACATATTTATAAAACATATATATACTATACAATACAATTTCTCTTTATGGCACACCAAAATAAATTACAATAATAAAAGAACTTAAACTATAAATAAATGTACAAGTGGGCGGCCTTACCAGCTTGAGTGATCTCTTCCAGTGATATAACACGTAACAAGTAAAAAAAGGTTGATAAAATTGTACGGAACCCTCTGAATACAAACCACACTCTTATTCAGCTCATTATATTATATTCTTATACTTAACCTCAAAAATGAACTTCATTACACATAATTTCATGAAAAATGACCAATAAGTGCATGGTATGTTGGTAAGTAATTTTATTTTAAGCATTTTTACACTTTAACGATTTAATTTAATATCTTGTAAAACTTTCCTTTCTTACATCTTATGATGAGCCCAAGGGTGATAAATATATAACGTTTTGTTGAATATTTTCCTCAATATTTTTTTAACTTTTTTAATATATTTATTTTTCTTGACTAACTATGATTTCAAATGAATAAAGTCATTGCAGAATGAAAGACTTTTCAAGTACATAACAAAGGCTATGTTGTACCTATAATAAAGATAAAATATTTTTATTTGTAAACAGATAATACCAAATGTATGAACTGAGAAAGTTTTTTTTTAAATACCTAAGTAGAAAATAATATATTAATAAAATACCAAGCAAACAGATACCTTGCAATCATTATAGAAATCATCCAGCCATTATAAACTTATCAATATCATGAAGCTTATCTCAGATTTATCCTCCACACCCAGTTGTAGAGAAAAACAAAGATATTACAATATTCCTGGAACTACCAGCAAGAGTAAATCAAATTATGTAATTAGCTTATGTAAAAAATATCTAAGGTTTAATAAACAGAAATTTATTGATTCGTATAGACAATAATATAGAATCGAAACAGAAAAAAATAATGTAAGACTGTCTTCGACAATTAATACGGAGATATTATGGCGTCTGCAACAAAATGGCGGAATTTTGTATTTAACCACCAATAGGGCAAATTAGAATTTTTAAGCCGTACCACCTAATGATTTTAGTTGATAGCTACTTAATTACAGATTTTTATTACTCACTTCTAGTATTCTTTTACCAGATCTAGTATCCCTATTTTATTAACACCCAAGTAAGGACAGTCGAGTCCTGCCTCAGTATAAATAACACTAAGTGCACTGACGGCGGGCACAATGCATTTTATATCATTCAACTTGACAACCAGCGGAAATTGAACTCTCTTTGCTGCTTCATTTTGTAGACTAAAGAATACATGCGTTTTGTTCAGTTAATGTATTGTAGTATTTATTTTATTCATTAACAGGTAGTTAGTTCTCTCTCTCTCTCTTGAGTTGTATTTCCTCATGACCGAGGGTCGTGACTCCCCCGCAGAATTAATAAAAGCAAGCGAGTAAACGCGTCTGATGTAAATGAAAAATGGCCTATATATTAAAGTCAGTTACTTAAATACATGAAATTCTTAAATCAGCCCAATAGGGCTGGAAATATCCAGAAACTGAAGAATAAAGGTTGATCCATTAAAGGCTACCTATGTGTTCATTAAATTATCCACAACCAAACATAGTAATTTAATTAAACCTACAAAGTAATTTAAAATCTACCTTTCCAGAAGTCGGTTAAATAAGAATGTTTATACATAACCAGCTTACCAAGGTTCTTGATAAACTGGTCACATCGATATTGGTCGTGAAAGGAAAGGAAGATGTAAGAGATTAAAATTAAATCTTTTGTACACTTGTTAACTTTCTTTACACATTATTTGAGTTGCTAACGACGTCTGGTATGAAAGTAGATTTTTTTATTGACTTCTGAAAGGAGGTTTTCTAATTGGTTTTTACCTGATAAGATTGGACGCGTAGCTTTTATATAAAATAATTAGTTTCCAAGGGGTGATATCACTTTAATCTTTTATAAATTATGTACCGAGGAAACTAACATATTAATTAACCTTAAAAAAAATATATGTGTATATTTTTTCCTTGGTTGCTTTTAAATAAAAATAGCACAAAAAGTTCAACGCAAAAGTGCAAAAATAACAGCAGCACAAACGAAGTAATGTATTTATCACATTACAAACTTTTACTTTTACAATATTAGTTCAAATTAAGTATATGTGTTTATTTTTCCTTTTTTCACATATAGAGTTTATTTATTCAGTTCTATTCTATATACCTACATTAATTATTATGAAAAATCATGTCAGTGTCAATATAAAAATTAATTTAGGTATATTATCATAGTCTATTGATTACTTCAATATTAGTTCTATTTATATTAATCTCCTTTTTTCTTTTTTGCTTGAGTCAAACCGATAACGACCGCGAATAACCACAAACACAAATAAAACCTTAACCTATCGGGAAAAACCAACACCAACCTAACAACAAAAAAAGAAAAGTAAAAAAAGTGCAAGCTACGTGACCACTATCAGAGGTATAGATATAATAAGTACTACTTATAGCAGTCAACCTGAATTAGACTTCATGATATCTCAACAACTACTTACCAATTTTCGCACTTATATAAAAAAATAATGATATTGATATAGGCTACATTACATGTTAGCCAAATTTCATGAGTATATGTTTAACGGTATTTGAGTTATTATCATACGAAATATATCGCTGCTTTGAAAGAATACTGTTGTAACTCAAAAAGAGTGAATTTTACAGGAGAGCACTTTAAAGTTTTTTTAAATTTTCAAATGCTATTTTCTTTTTATTTACTGCGCAAATATTGATGAAACTTGAATAAAAACTCGAGAAATATATGTAAGTTTACGTTTATTGAAAGCTTTTCAGAAAATAGTACTTATTTAGTATATAATATTGCAATCAACTACAAGGTCTTCGACTTATAACAAAATCACACTTGCGAACTTATGAAGATTACTGTGTCATCACAAAATAATACTAGGAAAATTGAGAATATTTTTAGAAACAAAGGTGTTTTTGAAAATACTACAAATAATGCATTAGGTTTTTCTCAGTGATATGGATACATTTTGAGTTGTGACATCTAAGTATAATTTATTTTCAATAAATAGTGTTACAGTATCAAATCGGACGTTCTTTTACAAAAATACTTACTGCCTGTAATACTTTTTCTGGAAATATAATGTATTTTCTTGTTTTACAACAAGTAAACAACATAATAAAATTAGAAAAATAATATAAATATGACAAAGTTTTACATTTTTAATAAAAGTTTACGCTTATTTAATCATTATTAAAGATTAGGGATCTGAAAATTTTGGAAAATAATCATGAAACCTCAAGGTAATAACCTTGAGGGCAAGGCATTGCAGCTTGAAGATCATAAACTGATACTATACAATTGTCCGGAGTGTAGTGTTTGTCCTCATCTTTTTGATCCCTTGCTAGTTGTTTTTCCTTTAGGTGAAGTTCATAATCTTGTTTCATAATTTCTTTGTCTTCTTCAGTTGCATTAGTATAATTTACAGTTTTCGCATTGGTCTTTTTTTGGTTTGAAGAATGTCATATTGTATTCGTAACAAAATATTTTGTAATATGCTTGATAATTACCAAAAGGCAAACCTTTACTTTTACATTGAGCAACATAGTCTCTATGTAAATTAGCTACAGTCTTGCCGCCTTCAATGTATGTTCGCTTGGAGTCTGCTCTGCAGTAATGACTATCTACTTTTGGAATTGAATCCAAGTGTTTTTTGATGTTGTCTATGACCAAAGGATCAAGATGAGAATGGTTCTCGTGCTTGCCTCGACGATCCTGCTCTAACATAGCCATGTCTGACGTTTTATTGATTACAGTCTTTATAACTCTGTCGTTAATATCAAGAGTGGCTTTGAAGTAAGTTTTACAGACTCGTTGTTTAACATCTCTTATTGAAAGATAAAAACCAAAATTGATTCCCCGATTGCTTTCGTGAACTTTGTACGAGTATTTCGGTTTGATAGCAGTAATATGTCGCATAATATAATCTCGCTGCCGTTCCAAGTCACCCATATCCCAGTAGTTTTGAAATATTATTTGTCTCTCTGATTCTGTAATATTTTCTTTACATCTAAATTTTTATTTAACTCCGCATGGAGTTTTCAATTGTCTCCCGGGTATTACTTTGTTTTTTTTATTCATGTAAGATTTGCCAGGGTTTCTTAAAATTTTTGCTTTTACAGATATCCAGTTCATACACGGTAAAAAAAGAATTGTCCCGTCAATAAAAAAAATATTGTTAGCAATTCCAAGACAATATTTACTTAATTTAACAATATATTGTCACTCTGAAAATTTCCATTTCCTTCAAAGTACAAAAAAATATTGTTGATTTATTGTCTCAAATCAAGTAAATATTGTCAGGTAAACATTTTGAAACTTTTAGTACAATATAACGATTAATCTTGTATTAACAATGCTAGATTTGTTAACTGGGCACTATTATATTGTTAAATCGACGATTTACATTGTCCTATTAAGAATATAGTACACTTTGTAACATTAAGATAAAATAATTGTCAAACTAACAATGTCGTTGTTCTTTTAAAACATGTCAAATAATTCGATCAAGATTTCACAATTACTCATTTTAAAACATGTACTTTTTCATGAAAAGTCTGACAACTTCTCAGACGAAGATTAAACATTTTCAATGCAAGAATATGTTATATGGTAACTTGGATTAACAAGTAGTTATGATAGAAGATCAAATATTTCTTAGATCAACAATATCAATTGTTCAGCCAAAACGTTTTTAAATTTTGTAATAAGTTCCACATACACTTGTTTCAAAACAAGAATATTATATAAATAACGCAGCATATTATTAAATGAAGATTAAACATTTTCATTGCGAGAATCTGATATGGTTAATAGGAATTACAAGCGGTTTTGATAGAAGATCGATTATTTCTTAGAATAACAATATCTATCAATTTGTTCAGCCAAAATGTTTTTGATTTTGTAATAAGTTCCACATATACTTGTTTCAAAACAAGAATATTATATAAATAACGCAGCATATTATTAAATGAAGATTAAACATTTTCAATGTCAGAATCTGTTATATGGTTATTAGGAATTACAAGTGATTTTGATAGAAGATCGATTATTTCTTAGATCAACAATATCAATTGTTCAGCCAAAATGTTTTTGATTTTGTAATAAGTTCCACATACACTTGTTTCAAAATAAGAATGTTACTTATATAAATAACGCAGCATATTATTAAATGAAGATTAAACATTTTTAATGTCTAGAATCTGTTATATGGTTAGGTATTAGGAATTACAGGTGATTTTGATAGAAGTTCGATTATTTCTTAGATCAACAATATCAATTGTTCAGCCAAAACGTTTTTAAATTTTGTAATAAGTTCCACATACACTTGTTTCAAAACAAGAATATTATATATATAACGCAGCATATTATTAAATGAAGATTAAACATTTTCATTGCGAGAATCTGTTATATGGTTAATATGAATTACAAGCGGTTTTGGTAGAAGATCGATTATTTCTTATCAACAATATCAATTGTTCAGCCAAAATGTTTTTAAAATTTGTAATAAGTTCCACCCTATTTGTTTCAAAACAAGAATATTATCTATTTAGATAACGCAGCAAATTATTAGTTCAAAATTTAACATTTTAAATGCAAGAATCTGACAGAACAACTTGAGCCAAAGTCGATGTAGTGGGGGTAAGTACGCGCATGTACACTTCCGGACATATTTTATTGGTCATTATTGGCGTTTGTAAAATAATAGCTGCGCCCTGCGTTTTTGCAGCCAGACATGCGATTTGTTTGCGGATGCATGGCCCGCTATTATGTTAGTATGTTTGAGTTTTTGCGAGAAATAGGTTAGTAAATTTATATAGATATGTATACAATGATTTGACTGATTATGTTTTTACTTAATTTTGTAAGTATCTGACTGACATGTATAATAATTTTATATTGTCACATTAATTATTATGTAATTGTATTTTTTTTTAAACTCGATAATTTTATAATTAATGTAATTGGTGTAATGCCGTTATGATTAAATAAATAATAATAAATAAATAATAATAAATACCCGCGTTTATCCGGGGTAAAAAGTAGTCTATGTCCTATTCCAGAGTATACGCTATCTTCATACCAAATTTCATCAAATTCGGTCAAGCCGTTAGAGCATGAAGGAGTAGCCTTTAGAGCAAACATACATTCATACAGTTACATACTCGCAAACTTTCGGATTTATAATTTATTGCGATTCTGTAAAGTTGTAATTATTTTTATTTAAGTAAACGAGACAAGTTTTAGCCACTAGCTGCGCAACCAATAAAAACGTAAAAACTTAAATATAAAGTTTACAAACTTTAACAACAAAACTTCTAAACTCGAAATAGCCTATTGACACTGCACGCAAGTGTAGTCGGATGCTAGCGGAACGTGCGCGCAGCGCGGGGAACAGCGGCCAACCGATCAGAACAGACCGATTATTTTACATCACAATATGTGCTCAAACAGGCACTTAAGAAAGTTAATAACTTCAATTCAAGCAATATTTTAACCTTTTTATATGTTCAGTATTGATTTAAAGATAATATACCCA
The DNA here is from genome assembly GCA_964023185.1 of Macaria liturata. NCBI lineage: Eukaryota > Metazoa > Arthropoda > Insecta > Lepidoptera > Geometridae > Macaria > Macaria liturata. The sequence goes on along the minus strand of OZ026814.1, from coordinate 11,744,791 downwards.
TATTAGACAGTTAATTTGTGATTCGATTTTGGGAAATTTGTGGTCCGAGGAATCGATTCTTCGATTAATCGATTTGAGATCGCCATCCTTAATTGATACCGGACAGCGAGCAGCGGGAGGTGGGCCAAGTTGCCCTTCCACATCCTGGACAGCAGGATGCAGAACTCGTGCAGTGTGACAAATTCTCTTACCTATCCCGTTCAGTGTAAACTGTGTGTGACATACACACAAAATTATGAAACATGTAATAACAGTGTGACCTGAAGTGCTTTTTTTTTTCAGGAAACAAAATAAGTTCAGAACACCTTCCTAAACTAACACAATCCGAATTGAAAGAACTTTGCCCAATATTAGGTGTTCGTCTGGAATTAAAAGAGCATATTGACACATTTCTAGAAAGTGTTGCAGACGCTCTAACAATAGCATCTAGCAGCACTGAACAATCCACATCGACATTAGTAGCTGCTGAAGTTCAAAATGGGAATGTTTCACTGGATAGTATCAACTATATTTTAAATTCAGACTTTGAAATCCTAGACTCAGGAAGAGTGATTGATTTTGACCTAAAGACTCTTCTCTTAACTTCACCTCTTGGCAAGTCAGTTCTAAATTATTATGGTACTTATGGGAAGTTAGACGCCACCCGAAGAAATAGACTCACTGATGTAATTGCACGTCATATGTACACACATGCTGTGAATCAGTAAGTGAACTGCAATTTATTTCAACTATTGTTGTATTAATTTACTTATTACTTATATCAATAATTTAAATTATATCATTTTCTAATTCAAATTTTAGAAAGCTGACCTATGATGAGTACAATTCTTTGGCTGGAAAAATAATTACTCTTTTTCCAACTGAAAATATTGGGACATATTTTGTGCGGCCTATACCTAAATCACAATCAAAAACTGGCAAGTCAGTATTTGCTAAAGGAAAGCTGTTAGATAAGATTCGGAATCTGCTCTACAAGTCTGGCGAAAAAAGAAGAACTTCCACATCAAGTGAGGCTGGATGCTCTAAAATATCTAAAACCAGTCACATTGATAAGTGTAAGTATACCTACCTAAATGTAGTCTGTTATTTTTATCCCGCTTAATCATCATCATCAATTGGCTTGGTCAATCCCCTAGGCAACAGCTGATTGATATGTATGCAAATAAGTTAAGTTAATTGATTTTATTTATTCATTATTAATTTGTTGAATTGATTATTAATTTATTTAATTAATTATTATTTTTATTGATTGTGGAATTGAAATGCATAAGATTATACCTTGCTCATGGAGTGTGCCCGGAATGCATGCAAGATTGTAATACCTAGATATAATTTATGTAATGATGTGTAACAATACCATTGCTAATAAATGAATTATGAATTATTATGTATGTGTATATAATTGTGTAAATTCCAGGTGTTAATGAAGACATTGTTTGGCTAAAGAATAATAATGAACCATGGGATGTTGTTATGCAGAAATGGATGAACACATATAACGAAAGAATACTTTGCGAGCAAGACAACCTGAGAGAGTTTCTAGCAAAATGGCCAGTACTAAATGACTTAAGGAGTGAAGTATTGGTAAGTTTCTGTTGATTATACCTGTCTACCACAGAATCATAAAAAATATGAATGTTGCCCTTCACTTTGTCCAACATGTATGCTAGTGCTGTAAAGATTAAATGAGTAAGTCAGTAAATAAATAAATAACCATGGACTAACCTGGACTGCAATAAATAGTAGCAATTTAAAAAAAGTAGACATAAAATATGTCCATTGTTTAACTAAACACGCTGTTCCCCATAACAAATTGAGTTAACATAAAGTGAGTTACATGTTATTCATTCCCTCTCACTTGCATAATCCACATTTTTAATTTAGTATTACTGAGTGAGATATAAATTGTACACATAACTTCATTGATTTAATACTAGCTGGTTTTGTTACAGATTAATCTCGATTTTGACCGCATGTGGGTACATGCGGTCAAAATCGAGAGATCGATTGAAAGAGGCACAGCATTCAATCCAGTATCAAAAATCATCTATTTTGGTGGTTTAGGCGGAAATTTTAATGAGTAAGTTCAGATGGTGTGTGCATAGTCATAATCATAATCATGTGTGTGTGTATAATAAGAATTATAATGGGTGGGGCGGTGTATGATCCTATTTTATTGCATGATTCATTTACTAGACAATAATACAGTTTTAAAGTAATAATTTGATTTTTTTAAAGGAATAAATATATTTTTAAAATAAAACAACAGGAGTTTTAATTGAAGTAAAATATATTGTAAGAATAACACAACCATGAGTTTCAAAACGAAATATATATATTATAGGTCTAATTGCACTATATTGTTCAAACAACATGTCGTGTATTCTTATACAGACAATAAACATTACTGTAACAAGTCAATCAAAAGTATTGAAAGGAAATATCTGTTTTGTTGGTTCAATTATATCATAGTTTTAAAACAAGCTAGGTGTATTCTCCTAAAGAGAATAAATATTCTTGAAACAAGTAAACCATGCGTATAATAACAAAAATCTGTTTAGTAGAACCGAGTACATCTTAGTGTTGAAACAATGATCAGGTATTCTCAAACTAGCCGTCGCAACAAAATATGTATATTGTTGAAGCAATAAAACGTCTACTGTTAAACGAATAATATGTTTACTTTCAAACTAACTGAAGCATACATTTTAAACTAATACAATTCGTATTGTTATAACGACAATATCGATATCGTTAAAATAAGTGAACCACTGGTATCAAGTCGAAACAATATTTTGTTGGTGTAAAAAAGCTATGTTGTCGAATTAATCTACTGTATATTATCATAAAGACAATGTACATATTGTTGAAACAAGATAATATAATAGTTGAAACAAACATTTTTATTTGTTTATCCAAATAAACTAAAGTATTACATCAAATCAATAAGATTACGTGGTGCAAGAAAATTATTATTGTTATAATAACAAAACATTTTTTTTTGAACTAGCGATACGGTTTATTGGGTGAATACTATATTCTTATCAATATTATATTGCATATTTAAGTAAATATTGTCTTCCTCTTATGGAAGACACGATTTGCGTTGAGTTAAAGCAATTTGCTTTAATTTAACAATTCCTTTTTTACCGTGTAGAGTTTGCCTTGCGCTTACGTCCGATTGTTTTGGTAGATTCTGTATTTTGTTCAGTATTTTTTTCTATTTCTTGTTCTGTATCTTTTATTGTGTCTTGAAGTGTAACTTTTTCTGTATTTTGTTCTTTATCCTGTTCTTTGTCTGGTTCTGTATCCATTTTCATATCATGTTCTGTGTCTGGTGCTGTAATTTTTTTGTTTCTTGTTCTATACATTGCTTTGTATCTATACTTGTTTATTTTTGTGATTTGTTCTATATATTGGTCTGTATCTGTTTCTATATTAATGTTTTCCGTATTCTCCGTATTTTTTTCTATACTTGATCCTGCTACCTGTTCTTTAAGTTGTTCTACATCGTCTTCCATGTCAGAAGAATCGCTAGACGACGAACTGTCAGAAGAGTTCGAAGAAGAGCTTGAACTTGATGAACTACTCGGTGGTATATATAATATTTTTGAAGGACCTGGTTTAGGCTCATTTGTTTTTTTTTGCCGCAACTAATATTATGGGGTCGATGTTTTCAAAAAAAATATTTCTTTTTTTATTGTTTTGTGCATTTTTTACTATTGATGTCACTATTATCAGAATCGGAATAATAGTCCTCTGTGTTTACGAAATTCGAATCCTTAACGCTATCATCTGAACAATAGTCGTGTTCTTGCTGGTTTAGCGGATCTTCGGCATCTACAAGCTTGTTGTTTTCAGTCGGTAAATGAGATAGTATCACGCGACTTGTTTGATCTATTCCGTCCTCTGCTTTTTTTTCCTGTAAGACAAACAAAAACATAAAAAATATTTCATGAAACATGAGCTAATAACTAAAAAATAACTAACTAAACTTCATATAATAATTACATACTTCTACTTTTGTTTCCTTCCTTTCCAGCGGGGCATTGATGTTCCGAAACATCTCTAGTATCCGTCGGTTTACCACTGAAATAAATAAAAAAAACAAGCAAATATTTGGTAGGTACCGCTATACTATACCGTAGGTAAGACCGGCATTTTCGACAATTGTTTGATTCTGTTTTCAAGGCATGTGAGCTCAATCTACGCACCGACCGAGAATATCTACTCTTTATAAGTAGCTTAGTAGTAGAATCTAGATTCCTAGAATATAGCTACCTAGAATCTAGATACTTATCTGAAATGTAGCTGTCTAGTAAATAGCTCCCTAGATTATTCACAACATAAAGAGACGATAGTTAAAAATAATACTAAGTACATACAAAAATGCTTGGTTTTTTAAACTCAATATCTCTGATTAGTTAGGTAGGTAGGTATCCGACATAATAATAAATGCAATTTTGAGTTGATTTTATCTGAAATACTGTGTCAAGTACAAAATTACGACTGATTATTTAACAGATAAAGTCATATTACGAAAAGTACCATTTATATCAAGAAATATTTTATCTAGAAAATAGTCTTAATTGTAAATGTACATAAACTATCAATGCTATTTTTTATTATAAACAGTAATATCTAACTTTAATACATTAATGTCATACTTACTTTTTGTAGAATATCGTAGCAAAATCAAACGCCACACTGTTTATGAGAAGTTTCTTTACAGTTTCTATGTGGATTTTTTTGGAATAGTGTCACATATTGAGTTATGTCACTGTTCTAGATAAAATTACACTTAAAATCTGATTTAATTTGCTATATGACCATATTTTAGAGTGTTCACGTTCAAAGACAAGTTGCAACTGGCATAACTAATAATAATAATAATAAAAATGTTTATTGGACACACAAATTCTTATAATAATACTTATTAATAATGTAACTTAATATAGGGCATTTTGGAAAACAAAAGATATGTCGAGCAGCTGCTACGCTGAGAGAAAATGGTCTCTCGTGTTGTAGCAGCTGATTCCTTCAGGGAAACATTTTTTTTTTTAATATGTTGGAAATCTTACACTACGCTTTCTGTTAAAAATGGCGGCCAAAATTGACCAATAGCATACAGTCTTTCGGTGGCGCCACAGCCGTAAATATTGTCTTAGGAATATGATCTTTACTGAGTATATAAAACAGATCATTTTACGTCGAATGGTGTTAAAAAGTCATTTTTGTAGTATTTGGTAATATGACGCTATTCTTTCAAAGCAGCGATATGTACACGCAAAATACACACATATTAGACACTGAATCACTGGACTGGACTGGACTTATCGTTTTTACATCAAACAAAATAATAAATTAAGTCTTTTTCTACTATTTTTTAAATTAAATTTCATTGATATATTCATGCTTGACTACACTAGTTTGATGTTAAGCAATGTCATCTCAGATCTGGCGCACTTGTCTCTATATTTTATTATAAAAACAAATAATAAAGGAATTCGATATCATTTCACGAGATGGTTAGACTTAACTTCATGTGGTCAGTCATCAATCTTTCAAAACACATCATCGGACCCTACCATTTTTTTTCTTTATTAAACATACGTTTTAACCGAAAACCAGCCAGCAATTTGCGTTAAAAAGAGTTTAATGACAGGCTCGCTGGATGAAATAAAAAACAAAATGGCGCGCAAAACAAAGATGGCCGACAATTATGGCGGGAAGTCAGGACAATGATAGTTTTACCAGACCGTAAAGAGGCTTTGTGTCCAGGATTGCTTTTTATAGTTTTTTATTCATTTTCAACTGAGTACTGCCTGAATGCGGATGTTAAAATCATTTCCGTGAGGAACATTTTATATGTATCTGATGGGAGTTTTTAATTACTTATTATTAAAGTTTCGTATGAACCTGGTTTTGAAGATTCTAGTTTAATGTTATGCATAAATTATTAATACATTATACATAAAAATAATTACGATTAATAATATAATACATATTTACTTTATAAGTTCGAGTTTATTTACAAAATGCTAAACAAGACTAATATTCGAAGTTATAATAATTAATTTATTGCAGTGAAGTCTTTAAACGATCATCATAAATCTCAATTATCTAAATATCCAACACCCATCTAAAACCGATACATCAATAAAACGAAATAAAACACAAAACTTATCTAAAAAAGTGTTAAAATTGTTAACACTTAATTGACACCAAATAAATTCGCACCATTCCAAATCGAATTAAATTTATAGCCCCAATAAAATAACAAATCAAAAGTAAGCAGAATTAATTCAAAGCTTCAGATAAATAAAATTGTTAAAAGTGAAAGAGTACCAATTAAGGTGGAGAAAGTGGGGAAGTGATCTCGCGAAGTGATTGGTCATTCATTGAACAATTTACATATATTTTATCAATGACTTTAGATAATACACAATGTGCAAATCAAGATATTCTACTTAACATTAAGGATATGGGCGTGCAATTAACAGTTTAGGTTACAAAATATAAATTATTATCAAAGTGTGTCATCAGTATGAGTGTGTGTCACTTGATCACCCATCCAACCTAATCCCTCTAACAGTATCGAACGTTATTAGATAAAGATAAAGAATCTTTATTGATACTGTAAAGTTGTAACATACATAGGTATAGGTACTAACTAGTAGATACTTCGATGATCGCGTATGATTACCTCAATAAGCCAAGCTACGGGCACTTCTTACTTTGCTAAGATTTTTTTTAACCATATAAACCAAAACCTCAACTTCTCATTCAAAACCACACCTTTCGCTAAGATATGAAACGGAAAGTAAATTCAAAGTGAACAGTTACAAAAATAGCGCTAACATATAAAACGCTTTCACTAGCAGTACTTTATAAAACGTGTCAAAACATTCATTATGCGCCCGTATGTCTGTAATCACATATTTAAAGCAGACATTGACTTTTGAATACATATGGAGAGATATTTTGGCGAGCTGTTCGGCGAACTTGAGACATCGAGCAAGAATATGTGACATTGTAATTTTAATTGCTCCGTTTGTCGTTTTTCTTACAAATGATAGTGAAAAATGAAAGTAAATTAGAAATATGTCAGGTTAAGTTACTTAGGCATTTTGTCGAAAATTGATTGTTAGTGAAAATAAAAGACGGTCACCAAAAAAATATATAAATAAATAAAAGCTTTATGAAAAAAAATGTGCCAATTATTATGTATCCTGATTCGAATGAATGAAAGAAAGAAACAAGTTTTTTTTATAACTACACAGGTAAAATGTAGGCGTATAAAAACCTGGTCAGTTTCAGAAAAAATCACAGCAACCCATCTGTCTTTTCATTACATTGAGCTCATTAATTCTGGATGTAGGTAAGTGGCGATGTCCATAAAAAAGGATTTAACTTTTATGCCCATACAAAAAATACAAACGGAGTCTTTAAAAGCTTCTCATCAATCACTTTCATGTGTGTACAAGACTGATTTATGAAAATAAACGTACTTACGGTAAATTATTTCGACAACGAACCCTTCTCAACGCCCTGTCATAATACCGGACTTATATCATCAATAAATTTGAAGCTTATTTAATCGATGAATACCTAACTCATCAAACATATCCTGTATGTATATAGTTTAACACGAATTCAACAACTTGATTTTTTTCAGGGCCACTCAAGAATAGTAAGCAATTAATTTTGAGAATGAACGGTGTTACTTACTTGTTATCATATACAACACATTTAGTGTAAATGCATAATGTAAACTCAAAATTAAACTTCTCACAATAGTTTTCAAAGTGTAATAATAAGAATTGCTTTCCTTCTCTAGTTGGCCAACTTATCTTGCCGTGTGTATTCATGAATGGACGCTCATTGTCGATGTGTAGGTAAAGAAGATAATGTTTATTTAAAAGTTTCTTCTAAAACACTCCGTGCTTGACATTCTTTGTTAGTTTTCATATATATATATATATAGGGTTACCTGTATTTATTTTATGGTTAGTAATAAATTAATTATAGGAAGTCTTGTTTTCCGCAACCGCAAAATTAAAGGAGCAAAACTGCAAAATTGTGTTAGCTCCAACAGCTGCATTTGAGAGTCAATTTAAATTTCTCTATGTAAGAATTGTTTGCCTTAAACCACAGAGTCACTAGTGAGGATATAATCGTGTCAGTTTACTTTCAACAAGTTTTTTTTTTAAATCATCAATAAAATATTATTCTGTATGGGCACAGAATACAGTTTCAGTATTCTTGCTGGTTAAACAAGAGTTTAGTGTGTAACAAAAATATTAATAGATAGATAACATAGAAAATTGTAACTCACGAAATAAAAAAAATACAAAGAAAGAGATTAAAAATAACTTATACCGGTTGTTGTAAAAGATAAGCCTAATTAGGGAGACATACTGTTTTTTTACTAGCGGACTAACCAACATTATCATGAACTAGCTAAGTATTAGCAAATAAGCCAGTATAGTTTCTCCTGCCATTGTAGACTTTGCGGTTTGTCATTATCATTAGCAGTGTGTAGTGTGCATTTTCTAAAGCTTTCGCCGCAATTATTTTGTGGGTAAAGTTTATTTTACACTTTACAAATGGCTACTTTATTTCTATTGATCGAAAGTTTCTACTAATTTGGTTTCGATTGAATTATAGTTTTTGATTACTTTATCAAACTTTATTAATTTTACTGACATGTTAATTTATAGAAAAACTTTGACATTTTGTTTACATAATTTAAGGTTACTTATTAACGTTATAAAAGCAAAAGTTAGCTTGTAAGTGTGTAATATGTTTATTCCAACCAAACCTAATTGAAATGTCCACTGGCCTCTATGGAATTTGTTATAAGGATAGAATAGATCCTGGATTAACTTAGTCACTATCACGGATTAACGCAGAGTGAAACCACAGGACGTTGCTAATCTTATATATTAAAAATGAATCGCAAAATGTGTTGGAAAGCGCATAACTCAACAACTTTTTTTGTTTCGAAAGGATCCCTAAAAACCACCCTTTTCTTTTTCCCATACAAACGTTTTCTAACTAAAGAGTAAAAAAGTCAACAAACAGAACAAAGTCTGTCGGGTCCGTTAGCATTCTATAAAACCTAATTATTATTAAATTCTAATACTAGTACGATCGTTTCATTAAGAAAAACTTCCCTGAAACAAAAAATGTATTATAAAAAGTAAAAAATAATTATGATCTCTAACTTTTTTTCTTAAAAAACTATAAAATAATCACAAGTCTTGAACTAGCACGAACTAATCAATTAACTTAATCATCGTGGGAAAAATAAAACTCAAGCAGCAGGTTTTTTTTCAACTCAACTGTGTAAGACTGTAGTTGTAATTTTGCTGCATATTTTTAAGGTCTTCGATGGTCTAAATAGTATCACAAATATTCGCGTGAAAGAACATTGGTTATGTAAAGTAACTATTATACACAAATTACAGTAACAGTTACAGCTTGTAAGCTATATCAGACGATCTTCTATCCAGTATTTAAAAACGGCAATCACATAACAATAAACCGCACTGTTCCCATATTAAAAAACCATAACCATTTTATCCACGCACCACCGTTCAACACGTCATAAAAAGTCAAAAGTCATAAATATGACATTACGGCGACCCAGAATCCGGAACGGCCAAATGACTTTTTGTCCGCCAGCAAAAAGTCAAAGTATTGTCAGTCGATTTGTCAAATATTCATCGTAATATATTAAATAAGATCTGTTTGTCGTCCAACGGTACTTTTTTTGCGGGCCGCTATTCAATTGGGCGAATCGAGTTTTTGCACAATTTATATTTGACGCCTCGGAAGTGTGTCAAATTAAACACGATTAGGATCAGTCTGTTCAATCGAAGGCCGAGCGAACGAAGTGAGCGAAGCTGGTCTTCATTTCACAATGTTTTATATATTAGTAGTTCTTCTTAGCCACGAGACTCTGGAGAAATATGTAGTGTTTTTCCTGTGACTACATAATATGTATTTCTCCAAGAGTTCACTTTTACAATGGGTTTCCGCAGAGTAACGCTGATCTTCTTACCCATGTTGCCAAGTTATGGAGTCTGCTGCCGTTGTATCCATTTTTTAAATCAAATTATATTGTAATCAAGAGTAATATTAAGTTATCGGAAAATCTCGATGTCATAAAAAGCCATGGGTATTCCGACAGCTAAAGCTGTCATCAAATCAATGAAATCAATCAAAGACACATTTTGGCCTATGACAGTGATATCGGATAATCATAGGAGATTAATTAAGACACGAAACTGTAGTGTAGTAATAGTGATTATGGTTACCATCCTCTTGTTTTCCAAGGAAATAGGAAGGTAGCATACAGACTATGAACGTTCGAGTTAAGGTGCAGTCACCCGTGCGCTATTTCCTTACAAACTGTTGTATAGATAGACTCAAAAACTAAGCAAGATATACTAATGAAAGTTTATAATAATGTCAAATTGTTGGTGTTTTAACAAAGTTCTCCAGAAAACCGAAGGCAAAGGTTCTGTAGTTTTTAAGTTTTATCAATAAATATGTACCCAAAGGTCTACAGTTCACAGTATGCGACCAGTTTATGATCACTATCTACCAATCATCGTGATCAATCTGACACAGATCCAATCAAGTCTCTTTATCTCGTGTATCTATGACTGGACGCTTGTCTGCTTGTCTGACACCTATCATCACCTTTGAACGTGCTAATGGTGTTATCTTGTTATCTGGATTAGTGGTGTATGGAAATGTAGGTTATATCTTTTTTGTTGCGGACTCTCTTACATATGTCCTAAATTATCCCTGTAAATATGTAGGTAGATTTAAGTTCAATAAAAAAATTATTTGAGTTACACATTTATTAATTAATAGTATTTATATTAGTTAATTAAAATAAATTGTATTAAAATTTACTTTCTAACCCGTAATAAATCTAGAATTTAATGTCCTCTAACATTGGTTAGTACTTTATTTTTATCCGGAATGAACCAGAATTTGCTAGATGATGTAATTTACATTATGGTCTAGGATTAAACGTGTTTACCCAGTAAGAACCGAATTAGTTATTTACGCTTTTATCTCCATTTTCCAAGGTTATCTGTCAGATGTATTGTTAAGGCATGTTTTAATCTGTCAACATTCCAAATTTCATCCTAATTGGATCAGTGTGTCAAAGTGCAAAGAAGGAACCACCACACATAATAATAATACGCAATTTTTGTAAAAAAACAAAACAATTATTAGTTAAGAATGGTTGTTTGTTTAGTATATGTGACGGATATATTTTATTATTAATTCAGTTTGGTTCAGTCTATGGTAGAGATTAATAAAATATGAACATTTATTGGTGATGGTTTGAGCACAAGTGGGGCAAGTCTCCTATATCACTTTGTAGAATAATTTCTATTCAGCAAAACGGCTTCAAACTGATTTGAAATCCAAGAGCTGTGAGTATGTTAATAAGTAGGAGTAGCTAACTCTAGTGTCAAGACTTTTGAAACCGATGTTCATGATTAATTGGTTAAACTGTTTTAAGTTAAATTCGGTTTCAAAGTAAATTACAATTTCGCATTAACATAAGTAATAGCTACTTTTTATCCCGAATTTGTCCGTAGTTATAACATAATTACAATTCCCTAATACAAATTTTCTCATACAAATTACGGTCAGGTGCAAACCTACAGATTAAAAAAACTTAAAAGTTATTTATCATATTACAGCTATGTTTTATACCATAATTATTTTTATTGTAATCTAAAAACGGGAAATGAAAGCAGTGAGATCTTATTGTAATTTAAAAGCAATCGTTTTGTTCGCTAGATTAAGGACAGGCTCCCTATATTTTACGAAATTGACGTATTTTACAATATGGCTGCCATTAAAAACATATTACGTTGAAATGACCGGGGACAGTTAGGTACGGCTTCTATGGGATATTAAACATTATGGGATAGGTAAATAAATAAATAAATAAAATAAAGGTATTCTTGTTATTGTGAATTCTACCAAAAAAGTGCATCAGTGTGTTTAACGTTTTCTTATTTAACTTTTATTATTTAAAATTTTGTTTAACGTTTAACTTTGGCGTTTAATATTTTTGTAAATATCTCTACATAGTATAAAGCTAGTTCCTTCAGTTATGCATCTTTAAAACTGCTTAATGGTTTTTGATGCAGTTTTTTTTAAATAGATAAAGAGATTACAGAGGATGGTTTATTATGTATTAGCGTGTGCAAAGCCGCGGACAAAAACCAGTAGAACATAAACTAGAAAGAAAATTGAGATCAGTGTAGTCGTTGCACTGCTGTACTAATTGGATTAAAGATGTCATCCGACCCACGGAAGCACCCAAGGGAATGCCACTTTTTGGTCACCTACAAAAAACATTGTTTGACAATTTATATGATGATAATTTTGACAGCTGTCATACATTTTAAGTCTGCAATGCTTGGATATGTCAGCTGTCAAAATTATCATTGAATATCAAGAAGCCTGAATTTTAAGTTACTAAGCAGGAATTGTATGTCTTTTTCTAATGTCTAACAGTAACCTCGTGGTAAATATTCACATTCAATATTTTATTGGTACAACAATCTCGTAGCTACCGTTAATGTTTTACATTCATACATTTTCATATGACAGTGGCCATTGTGGCATGAATAAAACTGAATGAATAAATATTCCCTTGACATATTTGAAACAGCGCCATCTAGCGACAATAAATGTACCTATTGTATGCGCATTGTGAAACTTTTTTATTGATTCAATTAATAAAATTGACGGAATGAAATGGATTCCGTTTTTATTAACGGCATATAGCATGGCAATTTTATTAATAAACTTTATTCGCGTTGTCATAAAGTTTTTTAATTGCGTACACATATTCAATAAAAAATAAAATTAACCGCAGTAATTCGTGCAGTTTGCTTACGAGTTCCTTTTATTAATGTAATGACTGTTTTTTTTTTCAATATTTAGCAAACCTTCAATCAAATTTAAACGTCCAAAATGGGCCTTGATGACTGGGCTGTTTTTTATTGTTTTTAATTAGTTGTATGTATATTGTACGTTTTTATAAATAGTTACATTAGTTACCTATCTTTAATGATTTGTAAGAAAAAGATGCTTTTGTGTATAAAACTTTGTAGTCCCAATTTTTGTTCATGAAAAAAATACTATTTGAAGCGCCCGTACCTCAGCTGGCGGAGGCAATCGCATGCGATTACCAATTTTAAGCAAAGGTCGACACGGTCTGTCTTAGGATGGGTGACCAAAAAGTGGCATTCCATTTTATGTGGTGCTTCCGTGGGTCGAATGACACGTGAAATTGTAGGTCCCGACTCCCGACTGTTTGTCTAGTACGGCAGTGGTTAAGCCATGTCCGAGGCGCTTAAGGCGGCTTGATATACTCTCTACACCAGAGTTGGGCACTCTCGTTCGATAAGAAGAAGAAGACTATATGAAAATAAATGAAACATAAATTTTTGTAGTCTGCAATGAGTTTAAGAAGATTGATAAGACTCGAATGGTTATTATTATTATGTCCATGTTTTAAAACAGCATACCGTTAGTGCAAGTCAACGGCATTTTGGTTGGAGCACTGATTAAGATAGCCAGATGGATAAGTTAATCTTTCTTTAGTCATATTTTACTTTAATGACGGTTTTAAAAACTTACTTACTTAATTTTAGGGTTTTTGGTGTCGTGAGCCTTGCTTCCTTCCTTGCATTAGCATTTATTTATATTATACAAACAAACATAATTAATGAAAATATTTTGGTAGTATAGTTTAAAAAGGTCTCAACTACGGTGCTAGTTTTATTTATGAATAGTTGATTAAAAATCATGCTTGTGTGAAACTTTACACTCGTTTTTTTACTTATATTACAAATAATTGAATAAGATCACTACTTCTAAGATATTAAGATTGACGAATTGGTACAATCACTTCAGACATTAACACACCAAAAGAAATATTATAATAAAAAACTCATCGATGCTAAATTTTAAACGTCTTATCAGTGCAAGCAAAAGCCATGGTCTTTTTTAAACCAAACTTAGATGAAAATATTTATACAGTTTTTTTTTTCACCGACACACCAAACTGTCGAGTTATCCATCTGTCTCCATATTCCGTGTTTAAATGAAGCCCAACCATTAACGGTGGATCTTAACGAGTGGTAAACGAACACATCATTACGATTATTCGATGTTATTGCTACTTCACTCGATTATCCTCGATTCGATTATTATACTTATTCGATACGGTTCGGCATTTAGAAAAGGTGTTTGGAAATTTAGCGCCTAATAAGTAGGTAGGTGAATTATTTTTTGTATTAGCATGATTACCATAATATTAATGAAATTGGTAGGAGATGGTAATATAATGAAAGTAAGGTTGTATTATAGTGGCCAGCTCTAGTGTTAGTTTTCAATTTGTTTTTTTTTTATGTTTAAAGTGATCTGATCCGAGTGAGGATCTTATTTTTTTACGTGGGGTTGGTTTACGTTTGACTACAGCCTGCCTGGTGTTAAGCATTGCTGCAGCCTAGGGTGTAACACGTTTACCTAGAAGATTCCTATTAACTCTAGATTTAATCGATCTTGTGTGGTGTGAATAGTTATTTAAATAAAATACCAATTTAGCAATATATCACTACATGGTATAAAGGAAAGTCGCTTCCCTCGTCTGTCATTATGTACTCGTATGTATGCTTAGATCTTTATAACACAACGGATTTTGATGGATGATATTATGTACTTATAGTGATTCAAGAGGAAGGTTTATATGTATAATAACGCGTGCGAAGCCACGGACAAAAGCTAATTTTTTTATAAATATAACGACATTTAGAAATAAAAAAAAACTACAAAGGTTTTTAATTTGATTAAATCTTACTTTTAATTGTTTTTTTCTTAATAATTCCAGTAAAACGTGTAAAATTCACAAATCACCAGTTACCCAGAACGATTACACGCTATGAGTAAGTGTAAAGATTTAAATAAAAAATGTGGCACATTCATTGAACATGACCGCAAACTTTCGTAACGAGTTTTTTTTTCTTATGTTTTTTTCTTTCTGGCGCCGCGCGAGGTTCGTATTTAGCCGCTATAAGTGATTTTTAATGTTCCAAAGAGTTATCGGATAAAAAGTTGCGAAAGAAAGTAGATATCGTGTGAAAAGAGGATTTAATGGCCAGCTTTACTTTACTATGCAAATGTTTATCTAAAATCTAGAGTATAAATTTATTCTACGGCACAGAATAAAGAAGTTCTCTTACTAATTTATATTTGCAATATTTTTAATATCCTTCGTTTTTTTTCTTAACGTACCTATCCACAAATCCCAAAACGCAATAAAAAAATAAACAAAAAACACCATATTACGTTATTAAAGAAAAAAATAAGAACAGACATGATCCGTGTTCAATATGGCGTTCAATTCGAACCCAAGTAGGTACTAGGCTATCATAACTTCCGAGAAAGTCTTATTGTATTGCCACTTTCGAGCGGTATTTCAGGTCACAGGTCGAGCCGTGCAGATTCTGCGCCCAAGGCGATGCGTTGACCCGAAAACTGTTTGATTTTATGATTGCCTGGTAAGCGTTCGCTGGCTGGGTCAAGGCTGGCTGATGCGTTGACCTCTTTGATTCTATGATTGCCTGGTACATCAGCATAGTCAACTTGTGAATATGACAGGTTAATTGCAGTGAAAATGCAAAGTTTAGAGAATAGTGTTTATAGTTGGACCTGAGATGTTTTGAGAATCTAGAAACTAGGTATTACTATTATTATAATTACAGTCTACCTCCATGGTACTGTAATATAACTGCTGGGATAGTGTTCTCACGATCAAAACCTACTAACGGGAATAGACTCTGTATTGAGTGCAAATTTCTAATTTAAACCTCAAAAGGAAACTAAATTTAAAAACTCCATGTGTGGAAATGACTGTAAAATAGCCTTGTATGTGTTTCCATAGAAATCGTGACCCTAAATTTAAAAGTAACAAATCTTACCAATCAGTAAGAAAGGAACAAAATACTAATCAACCAATAAAACGAATTAATCAAATCCAAGTTAATTGGCGACTTTTAAGATAAGATAGTATCTTTGAAACACTTTATTTTAATACCCATCTTATAACTTAGTAGAGGGAAAACTTTAAGGCTTTGCAGAGAAAGCTCATTAGAGCTTATAAAATGTCTAAGTCATTATAAAATAAAAAGCTCTTTTATAAACTTGTCACTTTGCAAACTCGTATAGAAATTATTTGAAGTTTCACTTTTTATAACTTTTTCATTACAAACTTAATATAATAATGTCGTTAAAATGTAGCCAATGTCTTTCTCGGGATAAAGTACTACCTCCATAACAAAAATCACAAGGATGCGTCACTCTGTCGAGACGTTTAGGAAGAATAAACATCAACAAACTTATCGAGTTTTGCTTTCGCGTCGATAGGTTTGTCAATAACTTTAATATTTATTTATTTTACATTATACTGCTTTACTAACTACTTACCTAAGTAAGAATTTATGAAATAAATAACTTTTAACTCAAGCAACTTTTAATTTTACTTATAGAGAGATGATATTTTGTATTCATATATATTTTTTGTATACATATAATAAAGCTGAAGAGAGTCGAATGTCTGAACATTGAAGATATTTAAAAAAAATGTTCGAAGATACTTCGAACTTATAGCAGAACTTCTTTAATTCTTTTGTCTGTTTATTTGTGTCTCTGTTTATATGTTTCTCTGTTACTATGTTTCTCTGTTTATCTATATCACTGTTTGTGTGTTTATTTAAACGCTTAACACGCAAAAACAGCTGAACGGATCATCATACTTTTTGGTATGTAGATAGTATGTGGTCTTAGGAGTGTCATGGACCACTTTTTATACTGAAATAATGCGAGCGAAGCCGTGGGCTTTCACTAGTTTGTAAATAAAGCGATAAGATTTGAAAACAAAACCTCAGGCAACAAGTAAACAATTTAGTCGTAAAACAACCAACTTTCGAGCACTATTAAAGTTAAGTACATTCTAAGTACGCGGCAACTTAACAAGCACAAGTTTTGTTTATGCTAACTTAGATTTCTCCGGCCTAGTTGCGGCGCAGCTTTGAGGAAAACTTAGACAATATAACACAGACACACCTAATCTACGTCCTATTACCTCGGGGCTGAAATTAGTTTTTTTTTAATTGTATGATATACAATGTATTTGTGCAAGTTTGAATAAATACAATATTAAAACATATATAAAAAAGTTTCTAAAGTGTAAAACTGCTCCCTCGTTCTTGGCTGGGATTCGACCGTAGCCTCTTTTATCTAAAAAAAGCAAAACACGTATGTATATCTACGTAATAATATACGTTCATTTTCTAAATCAAACTTACCATCATTGGCCTTATAAATAAGTTAAATTTACTGCATCTACGGGGCATGTTTTTGTA
This sequence comes from Macaria liturata, assembly GCA_964023185.1. Classification (NCBI taxonomy): domain Eukaryota; kingdom Metazoa; phylum Arthropoda; class Insecta; order Lepidoptera; family Geometridae; genus Macaria; species Macaria liturata. The sequence continues at coordinate 11,727,311 of OZ026814.1, read as the reverse complement.
GCGTCCATGGAAACTACTATATTTTCATAGCTGCGCTAAATAAACATATACGAGAGCCACAGATGCGGTCAAAAAACCAGTCAACTCCACTTAATACCAAAATTATTTTTATGTGTGATTTGTATCGTAACGGTCACTAAGCGTGAAGTTTTTAGTCTCTCCTGAACAATATACTCAAATAGAGTTAGCCGGTTTGCCAATTAAGGTATCGATATTATACCGAATTTCTTATGCCTGAATATTGTTTAGTCTTTGCTTTTTGTATTATGTAGTCTTGTATGTATTTTTATACCAGTTGTTAATATTATGCTTATTGTTTGCTTTTTTATCACGAATTAGGCTTACGTTTGACTACAGCCTGCCTGATGTTAAGCACCAATATAGTCTAATATGTTGCACGCTTGCCTGAAAGAAACCGTAACCATTGCTTTATTCAATGATAGTGTTTTTAAAATGTTGACAGGGATCTTGTTACGAAAGGGATTTTTAACACGAATTAATTTATTTTTACCACAGGCTGCGTGATGTTAGATTAGTGACTATTATAATAATTAGGATCTATTGAGTATGTTTGTCGGAATTATTCAACTATAATGATGTGTCTATTAGGTTTATTGTCTTTGGAGGAAAAACAAGCCGCTTATTTATTGACTATTGTGTAGGATGAACGAAACGCAGCTTGTATGTAAGTTAGAAACAAGTTATTTATTGTTTGAAAAGAAACAGCATAAAAGGAAAGTTATGCAATTTTGTAAGCCAGTGTTTTCATTTCAAATTGGTATAAAATTTTATTTTTGATCACAGATTGAATTTACAGGAGAATACGTAATTAGTACAGTCACAGGCAGTAAGTAATTAATATTGGCTTGTACCCTATGAAAACTGTCCTAAAGAAATCACAAATACAATAAGTATGTACACAAATCTTTGTTTTCTTAGCTTTTATTAAATTATATTAATTTTGCCAATTGACCTCTAACCTTCTATGTATATGAAGATAGCACCCGATGATGATGATGATGATTTATATAAATTAATGCAAACACATCTATACTAATATTATAAAGCTGAAGAGTTTGTTTGTTTGAACGCGCTAATCTCAGGAGTTACTGGTGCTAATAGAAAAATTCTTTTTGTGTTGAATAGACCATTTATCGAGGAAGGCTTTAGGCTATATAACATCACGCTGCAACTAAAAGGAGCGAAGAAACAATGGAAAATGTGAAAAAAACGGGGGAAATTTTTCATCTTTGAGGGATTTCGTTGCGTGCACTTCGAAAACGGTTCAAGTCGTGGGTAACAGCTATAATTTATAAGGCTGAAGGGGTTGTTTGTAAAAAAATATGATGCCCAAAATAACTATTCCAAGCGGACGAAGTCGCAGGCACAGCTAGTAAAACATATAATTTCCTTCAGTATGTCAATCGGTCAGCGCTTCAAGCGCTTTACAGCCACAGTGTGTGCTTGAGAAATCGATGTGGCTTACTGATGACAATGTAAAGAATCATTTATTTTATATCCCACACATTTATATTACGTTACAATCTTCATGTGTGTTAAAAAATTTGTTTCTTATATAGTTTATGAGACAGTCTTACATGTTAGTACATAAACATATATTTAATGGAAAAGTGTTTTTCTTTACGTGGGATAGTTTTGAGTTTGACTACAGCCTGCCTGATGTTAAGCATTGCTGCAGCCTATGGTATAACACGCTTACCTAGAAGATACCTATACAATATAGATTGAAGACCCGATTCCTCTTCTTTTCTTATGAGAGTCACTTTAGCAGTGAGACGAAACCGGCTGTGAATAATGATCTAAGTATATAAAATTAAAGGTGACTGACTGACATAGTGATCTATCAACGCACAGCCCAAACCACCGGACGGATTGGGCTGAAATTTGGCATGCAGGTAGATGCTATGACGTAGGCATCCGCTAAGAAAGAATTTTTGGAAATACCACTTTTAAAGAGGTGAAATAGGGGATGCAAGCTTTGCTTCTTAATGCGAGCGAAGCCGCGAGCATCCACTAGTGATAAATATAACTACCTAAGTTTATACTCAACAAGTCTAGGAATAGACTTGTTTGTATCATATTAACTGCAAATACTTAATAAACGTATTAAAACAGATAATTAGTTGCCCTAGTGGTTAATTACTGGAAGCTTCCAGTTTTCTCTCTATATCTAAATACAATATTAATTGGACATGTTAATTAAAAAAAGCGTTACAGATTTATATTTATGAACGGATTTCCGGTAATTAAATAAATGTTTATTTTTATTATTAATGGATTGGATGCCGTTTCCGATGTACTATTTTTTTTCTTTGGTTTGCATAATTTTGGAAGTTTTTTTGTATTATAAATTCGCATACATAAGAATAGCGATTTCTTGTTGATAGTTTTCAAGCTTCCGAAGAGCTTTTGATATGGTTTATCGATTGAAATACCATGACGAACCGCCGTGACTACGTGTTATCCAAACCACGGAAGCGCCTATATACCACTGCGTCTCATGTCACTATGTCTTTTATTAACGATCACCCATCTCAGGGTTGACTAAAGTTTTATTATATTTTTAAAGTTACTTTTTTTTAATATGTTAATAAAGTAACTAAAAAAATATGAACATAAAACTGAATTGACGTGACTGAATTAAAGCTACCTATTTGTTTTGACGTAAAAATTGTCAATCGATTATAAAAACGAATGGTTTCAGTTCCTTACAATTGAAAAATAACCTTCAGGAGACTTAATAACTAGGTACCTTTTTTTGAAGTCTGTTAAAAATTAAAACGGATTATAGTGCTTAAAGAAGGCTTAAAGTAATTTAGCATTATGATATTGTAGTACATATGTACGGAGTTAGCATAGTTAAATCCAATTCACTTTCTCCGCGGCCCTTCCGCGATCACGATTGACCTAGCGCTTGCATCGTGATTCACTTGACCCCTACTTCACTATCGATTCAGCTTTTTAGTTCTCGAAATTATTATAAAAGACATTGATTTCAACAGCTTATGAAATATAACAGATGATAATAATAATCTATACATATAATAAAGCTGAAGAGGGTCGAAAGTCTAAACACTGAAGATACATGTATTTTAATGAAAATTGTTCAACATTCGAAAAATTTATAGAATTTTTGTCTATTTATCGCTGTCTCTGTTTGTCTGTTTATTTAAACGCTCATCACGCTTACACGGCCGAACGGATCTTCATGATTTTTTGGTATGTATGTAGTATGAGGTCTCGGAAGTGTCACAGGCTACTTTTTATTTCGAAATAATGCGAGCGAAACCACGGGCGTCCACTGGTAGATAATAATGTATGTTTATTAATTTATGTAACCACATATTTACCTTTGTTATTACTATATAAAAAGTAGCCTATGAGTAAATCCATTGATCTACCACTATTAAAAATTTCATCCTATTCGTTTCGTCTACTTGAGATCGAAGAAGGAAACAAACAAACTTAACTTACGAGTATAAATTAGCCTATATTACTTATTATAAAAAGCCTATGTTATATACCAAAAATTATGATGATTTGTTCAGCCGCTTCTGCGTGATGCCCGTTTGAACAGACAAACAGATAAGCAGACAAAAGTTCTACAATCCAAATCTCCAAACATTTTATCCTATATCTATCTATTTACTTATTCATTTATTCATATTTTATTTGCAACACATTTAAACCAATTTAGGGACAGAATGCGTATAAACATATCTTCAATATACAGACTTCTGATCCTCTTTAGCTTTATTATATACGAGTGGACACCCGCGGCTTCGCTCGGATCATTTTGAGATAAAAAGGTTTAAAATGAACATAACTCTTTTATTTACAAACCGATTGAAATGAAATAAACACTAAATGTTAAGTTAAAAACCTCAAATCGTTTCAGCCACTTTCAAGTCTATAACGAACAAACATTCCTACAGACAAACAGACAAACAGATTTTTTTGAAATATGATTTTTGTGTTTTATTGCATCAATGAAGACCCTTCAGTTTTTTTTTATCTATCTTCAATGTACAGACAGCGACCGGTTACAGCTCTATTATATGTATATATGTAGATGTATATATAGATAAAGACAGATTTAGCTAACATTCACTTACACCAGATTAGTGCTTAGGTCCAGTCGTGTCTAGATACAACGGGATTTGGCAGGCGACGCCGGGAGCGTGAGCTCTAGCGGCCTACAGTCACGACTTACATACATACAAACACGCCCATTTTAAGTGATTGTTTATATTTTAAAAAAGAGATCAATAAAAAAAGTAGGGTGGGGTTGTCCAAGGAATGACATACATGAATTCAGTACCAGGGTCCCAGAAATATACTGACAGCTCTCACTATCAAGATTTCGAGTAGTGTTTTTGCTTAAACTTTTCACCTCACACGACTAACTATTCAGTACTAGGATTCCAGAAAAACAAGGAGATTTCACTGTCAAAAGTGACTCAAAATGTTTCTAGAATTAAAAATCAGTGAAAAGATTTGAAGCCTTGCTAACAAATAAGACCAAATATTTGTTATCTTACTAGATAACACAACACAAGCATTTGCTTAGTATGTAGCTAGATGTCGCTGTGTGATAGGTCCTGGAAGAAAAATAATTTCTGTTACCATCTATTGCTTCGCGCCTGGCAGTTAGTAGACCGTGGCCGAGAGGTTTAGGCGTTCTGGCTGGTAATCAGAAATACGTAGGTTTGAATCCTGCTGGTTGTTATTATTTTTTTAATAAAAAGGTTATATCGCAATAGATTTAATCTTTTTTATTGAAAATCTTTCGTTGTCATTTCTTGTTACTTGTGTAATAAATAATAGTAATTAAATACATAAGTAAGTATACAGTCAAATATTAATTTGAAATATCATTCATTCCAGAGTCCCAACAATGGACGACTGAGCGCGGCATTGAGTGACGTCATCAGTGACCAAACAGTGACGCCATCTAGTGACCAATCAGTGAGCAGTGAATAGTGACCAATTTGTTAGTGACTAGTGACAACATGGAGTTCAACCGACACATTTTTGCTGCCGCGGTTTTGGTGATACTTGGTAAGTGTTTTTTTTATTATATTTTTAGGAAGAATAATCCATGTACTCTACTCATACAAAACATGGAACCATATTAAAAATGTTTATTTTTCAAAATAAAAACTAAATACTTACTAATAATAACAAACTAAACGATAATAATTATACATTTCGATTATTTTGTTTTTTTTAATTATATCTAGTATTTTTTTATATTCTTGGAAAATTTTGGTCAGGCTATCATATATACCTCCACTGCTGGTCGTAAGCCTCACTTAATATTAATAAATAATAAAATACTCCAGGTAATTTCACACAGCGCCATTTAGCCCCATACTAAGCGAACACTTGTGTCATGTGTACTAGATAACGGATATAATATACTTATATGTTGTCTACTATATAGAGAGAATTAATTCTAAGTGAGAGAGAGAGAGAGTACTCGTAGTCTTACCCATTTTATCAAATTTTAATACATATACCGTTTACATAATAAACATTATTAAAAAAAATGCAAAAACCGACTTCAAGTGTACTGTCACTTAACTGAACAAATCAACAAATAAGCCTTTCAGAGAAAACAAAGCATCAAAATCGGGCTAGTTATAAATTAGAAGATATAATGTGTACAGCAGCGCCCCGCGGTGAGTTGTCATCGCAAAACGTAGTTAGCAACATACATCAATCAAACTTCATCACATCACAGAAAACTGTATCAAAATCTAAATAGTCGTTCTGGAAATACAGGTAAAATTGGTTTGCATAAACTTTATCAATTTGTTGGTTTATTATTCTCAAAAAGTACTACACAGATTGAACTACAATTTTTATTTAACCATCGAGAAAATAATCCTCATCGAATAAAAAAATAATGATTAAAATCGGCCATAAATAACGGAGTACCTAATCGCGTAACATACAAAAAAAAACAGAAAAAAACTTTCAGATGACTTGATAACCTCCTTTTTTGAAGTCGGTTTAAATAGCTGTTTAGTTCTTTCCGTATCTTCTTTCACATTTCGTTTATAATTCTTAAATGCTCCAAATTTTAATAACCGAATAAAATTTTAATACTTCCTTTGGCATACTAAAATAATATGAAAACCGGTTCATTAATTTGTTGACCGGCGATAGTCAAATTAGTTTTGCATATTATTATAATTTGTACGATAATTTATTAAGTACATAGTAACAAACTTTGAAAAAGTCGACATTAAAAAAAATGTTGTTAATGATTAGACATATCTTTATTATATCTATCTATACATATAATAAAGCTAGACAAAGCGATAAGTCTGTTTATAGAAGATATTCGTCGAAAAAAAATATTTGGGGTGTCTGGTATATAAACGCTCATCAAGCAAGAAGAAACGGATCATCATGATTTTTGGTACGTAGGTAGTATGAGGTCTTGCGAGTGTCATAGGTATTTTATCTCGAAATAATGCGAGCGAAACCGCAAGCGTCCACTAGTAATATAAGAGTATTGGTAACATTAAAATTATTATTAATTATCTTATCCGATCTTCAAAGCGAGAGTGAATCGGTTCTTACTGGGTAAGCACGTTCCATCCTAGACCGTAATGATTGCTTACCATCAGGCGAATTACGGTCAAGTGCAAACCCATTTCATGTAAAAAAAAAAAAAAAAATATCTTTAGGATTTTCTAAGTGTCCTTTTTATGTTGTAGTTAGAAGTAGTTTGTTTTTAGTTTTTCTTCCCTTGTTTTTATGTTTTACTAGTGGGTGCTCGCGGCTTCGCTCGCATTAAGAAGTAAAACTTACATCCCCATTTCACCCCTCTAAAAGTGGCATTTCCTAAAATCCTTTCTTAGCGGATGCCTACGTCATAACATCTACCTTCATTGCAAATTTCAGCCCAATCCGTCCAGTGGTTTGGGCTGTGCGTTGATAGATCACTATATCAGTCAATCAGTCAGTCAGTCACCTTTGAGTTTTATATATTAAGATTATTATTTAAAGTTTACATTGAATGTTTAACTGTATGCAATTAACAAAAGATAACAACTTCACTCCGCTAACAGTATTTAATTATTGTTAATTACAACACTTTTTACCAGCGCGGCATTCTTGAAATCTTTATTAAATGCTTTAACAGTAATAAATTCAGTTTTTGCTGAACATTTTGTGCAGATATGTTAAAGTTCTTGGTGACATGATTTTGGTATGTGTAATTGGGTAAAACCTTTTAAAAAATTAAGCTTATTATCGTATAAATGGAACTCAAAGGTGACTGACTGACTCAAATAGTGATATATCAACGCACAACCCAAACCACTGAACGGATCGGGCTTAAATTTGACGTGCAGGTAGATGTTATGACTTAGGCATCCGCTAAGAAAGGAGTTTTGGAAATGCCACTTTTAAAGAGGTGAAATAGGGGGATGCAAGTTTTACTTCACAATGCGAGCGAAGCCGCGTGCACCCACTAGTTCATTATATTATTAAAACAATATAAATAATAAACAAACAATCTTTGTTGAATCTTTATATAATCTTTCAGTGCTAAAGCTTGTTTGATTTTCGAATTGCATCAGATAAGAGCCAGCAGAAATGTTCGAATACCGTTATTCATGTACCAGGAAACCAGCAATGCAAGGAGGTGCCAATTAAGCGTAAACACGAAAGGACTTTTTCATTTGGAAATGACACGCATCACTTGCTCGAATCAATTTCGATTTTGATCGATTATGTATGTTGATCCTTTTTTATATAAAACCGGTTTTAGTCTTTTTTATTTTAAACACTTTATTTTTAATGTTAAAATGACTGATAAAAAAATAAGTCAGTAAATAAACTAGCTAACAAAAAACAAAAACAAAATGTAAGTTAAATTTATAGAAATAAACAAAAACTTAATTGAAAAAAATTATAACTAGCTAACTTTATAAATAGCTAAATAAATTTTACATCCGCTTTGTTAAAAAATAAAACAAACGCATACGGCTTTACACTTTATAAAATATCGTGCAGTCTGAGACTTTTTTTTCATCGACATAGATAAAAAAAATCTCAGGCTTTTTTTGCTAATTTGCCATCAAAAACCATTGCTTACACTTTAGCACGAGCTTATTACAGATATTAAAAATTAAAATAAAAAAGAAAAACAAAAAATCCAAACATTCCAATTCCAAATCTCTTTAGGTCAGAACAATCGTGCAATTTCATCAAAGTGTTGAATTTCGAACGATTTAAGCCTGCATTCAACCTACATGGACTGACCACCTTGATTCAATCGATGCAGTTTAAACGCAAAGAATTACAACCTTTATGGTACTAAACTGGAGAGATAATTGCCAGTATCAAGATTACTGGAGTGCGGTACTTTTTCATTTAATTTGACTTTTAATTTTGGCTCTGGCCACAAAAATAGGTCGAAAAACATTTTTTTCTTTGGTTTTGACCTTTGACGTGAGGGTTTTGACTTTTGATTATGCTCTGTGCCATGGAAGTAATATATAGGGAAATATTACTGCTGATCCAATATGAGCAGAGCGAGGCGAAGTATGACAGGCAGTTGTCTTTTTCTAACTAGGGTGACAATAAATTATATAATAGGATATACCAATTCATTTTCTTACCAAATCTGAAGCAGTTTCTTTTGGGGTCCTATTTTACCTGCAGCTTGCCAGTCATGATGATCCCTAGCTCTATTGACGCGTTAAGTAACAAACACCAACAAACTTACTTACAAATAATGCACTTTAGTTTGTAACTTATAATAGTATCGATTCGGTTAATTGACAGGGAGGCAATGTAATCAAAATCATAAACATTTTGCAGTAAATACAATATTTATTTACAAGTTCATATTTGAATTGCATATACTTAGGTAGTTGCCTTTATCCTATATTTTTTTACACTATCATGTGATGGTTTAAACTATGTACACCAATATAATCCTTTTCCTTGTGTTTCATGTACTAACCTGACGAGTAACGTGTTATATTTAAGTTCTTTTGCCATTTTATTTTGATGTTTTCATTTTTAGGTTAACTGAAAAAATATCATATTGCACAAATTATTTCAAGCACGAGAAAATATGGTCACCTTAGTCCCAATAATGTAATCTTACTTAAACTTTAGCATACCTGTAGAAAGATATATTGTAGCCACTATAAAATTCACTTCTGCATCCCGGAACACTACAAGTTCTTACCATTTTGTTATTTTTACAATAAAATACATTTAAATTAGTTATAAATGAAATTATTTTTTTCCCGCCACCTTTTGTCATATAATGTCATCATAATTTAATGTTGCTTATGTGAAAAATAATATAATATTAATTTGTTACTTATCTTATTTTGTGTTAATTTCACAAATTAATTCAGATTTCTTTGTGTCGAGTAAAATTTATAATAAATAAAATTAAATAATATTATTTATTGCTAAATATTTCAAAACTTAAGTTGACAGTGACATTTATCACACATTATTTTTTAAACTGGCAAGCTGTTGAAGCAAGACAACAGCCTGCTCTATATGCCTTTCATTTTTGACCGATCTCACCCCCGATTTACCATTTATAGAAAATAAACTTTAATTGTAAAAACATAAGGTTTCTATTCGTATAAAATCTATTTCACAAAACAAAAGAGAGAACAATCCAGAGGGAAAGAGAGGGATGATATAAAAAATCCTTGGCTCTGTGCACAGTAATCGTTAAAAAAATCGTTTTTCTTTTAATTGGACTTTTTATTTTGCTTTGTCTACAACAATTATAAAAATATATACATTTACATATTTTTTAAATGTTGATATTTTATTTTATTTAGCGTAATTAGCACTAATTAACAAAGTATATTAAAATACGATACGTTTACCTTTTTTAATAGTTTTTGCATTATAGCCAATTATTTTTTACACATTATAAATGTATAAATAAGAATAAAAAGTAAGAAGGTGTGTTTCGCCTTCACTCCTCATTAAAGCGACGGATAATAAGTACTACTACTATATAAAAATAAGTCGGGTTTTCCTTCCAGACGCTATAACTCCAGAACGCACGAACCGATTTCCACTGTTTTACATTCGTTAGAAAATTCTTGGGCTCCGTGAGGGTTAAACTAAAGAAAATTTACAAAAAAAATTCAATAGAAAAGCGGAAAAACAGGGAAAATCATTTTTCAGATACAGCGCCATCTCTGATACATAGCATGTACTACAAACTGGCGAAACAAAGTTCGCGGGGTTTGCTAATTGTTTATGTTTACTTCTGATATCAAATAGGACCTATGAAATTGGCTTTACTTTAAGTGAACACATCGATTCCCAGATATTATATCAGTTTTATCACAATATCCATCTAAATCAGTTCCTCAATAAACAAGCTCCCTGGGCCTTAAATCATAGCGATACATCATAAATAGCACGTCTATGGAGCTAGCACGGGTAACGTGAATTGCTGTAGAATGAGCGATTTTCAGATCTCCAATTCAAAAAAGTAGTGCGAAGCACACTAGGTGTCACTAACAGTAAATAAATTCGTTAATATTTTGTGCATGAGGGGCCAAAATCCGGCGCCTTTGGGTGGCGCACTCTTAGCAAAATTTGTTAGTAAAATTAAGTCGGTATTGGACAATCGCTGATTAATAAAATAAATAATAATAAATATACCAGGACTTATCACACAGCCCCACACTAAGGTAACGCTTGTATTATGGGTACTAGATAACGGATACAATGCATATTGTTATATACATTATACATACTTTGTTTGGATGGTACGGTAAATTATTTATTTAATTCTCTCTCGTTGTATTTCCTCATGACTGAGGGTCGTGACTCCCCCGCTGAATTAATTCGTTAAGGTAGTTTTCCACGGAAGACACATGTCCTCGGTTATTGTGGTCCTCAAACATGTCGATTTCCTGACAATGTTTTCCTTCACCGCTAAGCGAGTACATATCCACACATAACTTGAAAACACAAGACATTGGTGTAGTACCTTATTCGAACCAGGGTGCGTCTGGATGAAAAGCAGACACTGGAACCGCTGAGCCACATTCGCTTCAATTAATAGTATTAATTAATTAATTTAATTAAAATTCAAAATTAATTACCGATACTAGTATAATAGTTTGTCAATTTGTCAAACGCTTGTGAAATTACACTAATGTTTTTCAAAATCAATTATCTCGCATCAATTCACTGAGCCTATGCTATTCCCCTATAAATATGGTAATGACTCTCTTCGGTCATTCTGTGTAGAAATGATCAATAGCTTTGAAAACATGGATGCGAGTGAAGAATATAATACTTTATTGACATACTAGTAGACGCCCGCGGCTTCGCTCGCATTATTTCAGGATAGAAAGTAGCCTATGACACCCAAGATCTCATACTACCGACAAACCATAAATCATGATCCGTTTTGCGTGATGGGCGTTGAAATAAAAATTCAGAATTTCTAGAAATTGTTGAAACGTGTTCTGCTATCAATTAAGAAGTATCTCCAAGCATTTTTTTTTTCATATCTTCAATGTTCAGACCTGTATGAAGTCCTAGGAGTGACATAGACTACTCTTTATTCCGAAACAATTCGAGCGACGTCGCGGACGTCTACTAGTAAATTAATAAACGAACAAGCGCAACGTGGCAAAACTAAAATTATTATTTTTTATCACGACATTTGCTTACGTTTAACTACAGCCTGCCTGTTGAGCACCACTGTAGTCTTGTATGTAAGATGTAGCACGCTTGCCTAGAAGAAACCTATTTACTCTAGATTTGAAGACTGGGTTATAATTATGACAGATACGGATCCGTACTTAGCATAAAAAACTTATTTTTACGGTGCTATGGTTGCGGTACTTACCATAAAATCAACTGAATGAACATCAAAGAAACTTTGTATGAAACTCGTTCAAACTTGCCATTAAATAATACATTGTATGATACATATAGATTACTAATTTATAATGTAATATTATGGGCAGGTGGAAATTACGTTTTAGTAAGTTGTTTACTTTTTAATTTTATGTGTATGTTGTTTTTTGAACACATAGTTAAGGCAACCCGTGACCAGCATGCTAGCGCATTCTTACCGCAAATAATAAGCATTGCCATCCATCGTGGCAATGCCGCCAGCATGTTGGGAACGTTGCCTACATATATTTATTTATTTATTTATTTACAGACACAAAAACAACTTACAAACTAAAACTTATAATAAAATACAAACTTCACCTTATATATGAGAAATTTTTAAATTTGTAAGTCTCACTATTATAGGTGTTAGTATATCACTTTTTATAGGTGTTTAAAGTCTAAATGTATAAAACTCAAAGGTGACTGACTGACTGACTAATATAGTGATCTATCAACGCACAGCCCAAACCACTGGATGAATTGGTCTGAAATTTGGCATGCAGGTAGAGGTTACGACGTAGGCATCCGCTAAGAAAGGATGTTTGGAAATGCCACTTTTAAAGGGGTGAAATATGGGATGCAAGTTTTACTTCTTAATGCGAGCGAAGCCGCGAGTATATTGCATTTAATTAATTATTTAATATTTTTTAAACTTTGATCTAATGTGTAAGAGTCGCTTACCATCACACTCGGCACCAGCTCGTCTTAACAATATCATAAAAAAACTATCATTCTTAGCTATCAATCCTAAAGTCATGTTCTACATAAATCGTTATGTGTTGATCTCCAATCATCAGCAATTTCAATGAATAAATTTTCTATTGACTGCTCATATCAATGATTTCTTTGAATCGCGACGATTGAATGTGGTATGATGTCGTATCTTTACAAATCTAATTTGTTTTTGTAACAATTCGTGCATATTGTCTTGTGTACATATTCATGTGTGCATATTTGTCCGTTTTGCCGTTATATGCAGCTGCTTTAGTGATTGAACGAAAATAAAATTATAAGTAGATAAGGTTAGACATACAACATAATTTACATTACAACACATTAACATAACGTTAATTCACGATTAAAAAATAATTGCTACATCAAAAATGTAGTAATTAATATGTAATGGAAGATTTTTTAATTGGTTTTTCAATATAATCATATAAAATACTCTCAATCTTCCCAAGTAGTTAGTTACATCACCCTTCTTTATCTCTCTGTAGTGTTAAGTTTTCTGAACTCTTATAATTTACTACATAAACACCAAAGCTATGAACAATCAACAAACTCTATAATCTATGTCGACATTGATCGATGGCCTATTGATCTATGATCTATGGGCGCTTACATTTAACGGTTAATATGACAGTTAATTGATTTATATTGTCGTTTATACTTTATTGATTGGTTAAATTAGATTATTAGTTTTAATTAGCTTACTATTGGAATAGGAATAGAAAAATCTTTATTGAAACACACACAATTTCCTTATTAAATGGTTATTGGCTAATAGCTACTATTTAATTTTCCACACAAAAATATTTTTTTTTTTTTACTTTCATGGATACATTATAAAAAAAGGTCCAAAAAAGTACATGTATTCAGGATTCCTAACGCCTTATCAGTCATGACAGTCCTTGAATGGGTGACCGAAAAGTTGCATTCCATTATGGGCGCTTCCGTGGGTCTGATGACACGCTAAATTGTAAGTCCCGGCTGTTTGTCTAGTACAGCAGTCGTTAGGCCATGTCAGAGGCCCTTAGGGCGGCTTGATAAACTCTCGACACCAGAGTTGACCACTCTCATTCGATAAGAAGAAGAAGAATAGATACATTATTAAAAAAAGATCCAAAAAGTACACGAATTCAGGATTAACTAACCTAACCTAACGCCACACCAAAAAAATAAGAGCCCCCATATACGAATGTTCGTATAATATTATAATGATTTAAGACAACACAGAGAATTTGACATAACATTCCTTCACGTAAATACTGGCTTAAGTAACAACTTAACTTGTCAGCAAAGTAACTCAATACAGGATGCTTTTTATTTATAAAAGTATCTACCTACTGTGTAAAAATATATAAAATATTGCGATTTTGTCTAATTTCACTTAAGTATTCTAAACTAAACTACTTCTTGCTCAGCTGTTTTTTAGCTAGATAGGCTCACGCTTGGCCACAACTGGCCTGATGTTAAGTGACGTTTATTTACTTATTCCTAAGTCAAACAAACGCCAGTCGATGGAGGCTGATCGCAATAGAGCTACTGTGAATTTAATGTTTTCTCAAAGACTAAGTTACCAACTTGGAGATAAAAAAATTTGGTTTGAAAAAAATAGGCGTTTTAAAAACAAATGCAGAACGAAGATATAAACAAAAGAAAAATTCATGAAAATAAAACTGTATTATATTAGACTTTACTAACTTTTTTTGTGTACTGGGGACATTCAGTTCCGCGCGCGGGAAGTAGATAGTGTTTTATTTGTTTATTATTGTATTTTATTTTGACTTATAATTAATTTGACATAAATTTAAATGATGTTTGACATGTTGATATTATGAACAAATGATCATTTAGATCATTTGTTTATTAATGTATACTTACTTTACTTATTTTAAAATATTATATTAAAAAAAACATCCTGTAGAGAAACATGGCTTCAGGTATTTCACAAAACTGTGTGTTACCAGGAACACAGAAGTGGAGCGAACGGTACTACCAGTTCGGCTATCCTTGTCTCCCATGCTTGTATCATGTGCTGCTATCTCCCTCTGTCGTGAGTGCCGAATCTTGATATGAAGTCTAGACTTTACATGTATGTGTTACCGTCAATCTTTATAATTCAGGCATTCTATACAATGATGATGCAATGTATAGAATGCCTGGGGCGGCCGGGCAATTTATGGAATATCAATATCATTACATACTTTGCCTAGGCATTGTATAGAATGCCAAATCATACAGATTGGCGGTAACATATACATTTCGCATTTTAAACCAAGTTGTGGAATAAACTTGATTTGTTGAGTTCTTGAGTTTGAATAAACTTAATAAACAGAAAAAAAACAGTAAAAAGGTTAATCAAAAGGTTTAAAAAATCATACCCATGTCATGAAAATTAAACATTCAGCTTAATAACTCTTACATGACTTTTCTAAGTACTTGTACTTTCAAGTTATGTGTGGATTTGCACTCGCTTAGCGGTGAAGGAAAACATCGTGAGGAAACCGACATGTTTGAGGACCACAATATCCGAGGACATGTGTCTTCCGTGGAAGGACCTGGGCGCCCACCACGATGTATCTGCCCAAGAGATCTTCCCTGACGAAGTAATTCTGCGGGGGAGTCACGACCCTCAGTCGTGAGGAAATGCGATTCAAAGCGAGATAGAGAGAGAGAGAGAGAGAGAGAGAGAGAGAAAACTCACACACCAAGATACAATAAACAGCTATGGAATATAACAAAAAAAAATATGGGACCATGTCGGAAACTATCTTACAGCCTTTCTATCCGGTTGAATAATAAACATTGCGAAGAATGAATACCAGGGAAGCATAAATGGCAAGAGAGAAATACAATCGACGGCCAAACAGGCTCTTATTGTGCCTAATCTAGTATTAGAATTTCAGGGTTTACTCATTATCAAGTTTCTACTTAGTAAATCAAACAACTAAAAGGAAATACATAATTTTTAACTGATTATATTTTCGTCCAACTTGGCTTCGAAACTTTTGGTCAATGCACGAAATCTTTTATAAAAAATGTCGACATGACATCACTGGACACAAGAGCGCTGGCTGGTTCCTTGCGTAAAGGATTTTAATTGCAATCCAGCGTGGAAGTGCAGCCAGTGTTCTTGGCACCTACTACAAGTGGATGTTTTAAACTTAGGTTAAAAGGGCATACTCTTTTTTTAGTTTAGCGTATATATTGAAACAACTTCAACTTGAGGCACTAGAGGCAATTGAGAGTCGAGCCAAGAAGATCATTGGTAATAATAAACTATGCCGAGTGAAACTACAAAGCCTTGAACACCGTCGCAAAGTTGCCAGTTTGTCGGTTTTGTATCGGTTGCATTTCGGAGAGTGTGCCGCGGAATTGCACGAACTAATTCCGCCCGCGCTCTTCTATCACCGGACGAGTAGAGATACGGCAGGACGACACCGGTTTATGGTGGAAGTTCCTAAGACCCGCACGAAACGGTACGCTTCTATCTTTATTGTTCGTACTGCAAGGTTGTGGAACTCCCTGCCTGACTCTCTGTTCCCCACGCACTATAATCCAGCGATCTTCAAAGCGAGAGTGAATCGGTTCTTATCGGGTAAGCACGCTCCATCTTAGGCCATAGCCTTTGCTTGCTATCATGTATACTATGGCCAAGTGCAAACCCGTTCAAGTTAAAAAAAATATGTATTGTTTATTTGTTTATCAGGAAACATTTAAATTATTAAAGGAATTGTACAATAACTAGAGAGATGAATCCATTATCAACAAAATACAATGGTATATTGAAATCAAATACATAATTCTGTTTTCTACAGTCTGCTTAGTTTTATTGTTTACATAAAATCGTGACTGTCAAACTGTATGTATGTACTTAAAAATTCAAAATTCATTCATTTTGTCTGCACTAGATACTAGATATTTATTGGTATTAAGAAAACAAGATAAAAATATATCTAAACATACTACCTACTTCTTACAACTGCAAAATAATAGTTAAATTAATTAATTAATTCGGTTGACACGTTAAATTGTAGGTCCCGGCTGTTTGTTTAGGTACGGCAGTCGTTAAGCCAAGTCAGAGTCCCTTAGAGCCTCTTAGGTCTTTAAGCCTAATAAACTCTTGACATCAGAGTTGGCAACTCTCTTTCGATAAGTAGAAGAATCCCAAGCATCAGCAGTATTATCCCTCTGATTTACAGGCACATATCAAATAAAATTAATGAGCAATACAAATTCCTCAAAAAGTATTCAAATTCAAATGTATTTAAGAGTATATTCTGCAATAAAACCCCAATTAGCGAATAAATATCATCCGACAACAACTAATAAAATTAAGAAGACGTGCGTAGTGAAAATATTACGATGCCCTTGTGAAATAAATTGTAAAACATTTTAATTGGATAATAAATGTCACTTTCTTTCGGTTTCCGATGGGAAGAATACAATAAATCTTTCTTCTATCCACACCTTGTATTTTGAATTGAAAGTCGGCTTGTTTGTTGAAAATGTCAATTCCACTAAACACATCTACTATATAAAAATAAGTCGGGTTTTCCTTCCAGACGCTATAACTCCAGAACGCTCGTGAGGTTTATAGCAAAGAAAATTCAGGAAAAATTTTAACAGAAAAGCGGGAAAATAGGGAATATCATTTTTCTCATACAGCGCCATCTCTGATACATAGCATGTACTACAAACTGGCGAAACGGAGTTCGCCGGGTTTGCTAGTAGTATATAAATTGAAAGTCACGGAAACAGATTTATCTGTTTTCATAAATCGATATATCTATACATATAATAAAGCTGAAGAGGGTCGAAAGTGTGAACATTAAAGGTATAAAAAAAATATGTCACTGATAGCAGAACACGTTTCAACAATTTCTACAAATTTTGACTGTTTAACTGGGTATCTGTGTCTCTGTTTATTTAAACGCTCATCATGCAAAAACGACTGAACCGATCATCCTGATTTTTGGTATGTATCTATTTGTGAGATCTTAGAAGTGTCATAGGCTACTTTTTATCATGTAATAATGCGAGCGAAGCCGCGGGCGTTCACTAGTAGTTAAATAAAAAGTTAAACTGACACAACACTTTGTTTTTTAAGTGATAGTGATATATTGCCCCAGTACGAACAACAATCTTATTTTATTCCGATGTACCTATGTAGTAGGTAGTATTTATACTAAAAATTGTTTAAAACAAGTATTACTTAGTGTATATTATCACTTAACAACGCTGTGTATAGTCGTAATTGGACTCTTAGTTTAATATTATTCTTAAAGTATATATATTTATAACTGATTGTCTGTGACTGTACCTAACTAAATAATAAAAAAAAAAACATTCTCAGTAGAAGCACTTTCAACAAACATCTGATCTAGATTTTCACTTTTGTCTAGGACATGTGTAAGTTGCAAATTACATACAAACATACACAATTTACATACAACAGGATGTTTCGTACGTGCTTAGGAATCATTAGAATCTATAGTGTTGTTAGTAAAATTGATGGCGTTTGGGATGAAAATCTCTGTCGTTTTGTATTTTAAAGTACTAACTAGTAATTAATGTTATGTTACTGTACTAAACTGGGTTATTTTGTGAGAAAAAAAAACAACAATTAAAATGTACACTTATATTTATTTATATATTTATAGAATATGATAATGATAACATTTTATTATAGCACATAACGGCACGGATATTTCACACTCTACAGTGCTAGCCTGCAAACAATAATATATCTATACTAATATTATAAAGCTGAAGAGTTTGTTTGTTTGAACGCGCTAATCTCAGGAACTACTGGTGCGAATTGAAAAATTATTTTTGTGTTGAATACCTGTACCATTTATCGAGGAAGGCTTTAGGCTATATAACATCACGCTGCAACTAAAAGGAGCGAAGAAACAATGGAAAATGTGAAAAAAAACGGGGAAAATTATTCATCTTTGAGGGCTTCTGTTGCGTTGGCTGCGAAAACGGTTAAGTCGCGGGTAACAGCTATAATTTATAAAGCTGAAGAAATTGTTTGCAAAAATAAATATGATGCCCAAAATAACTATTCCACGCGGACGAAGTCGCGCGCACAGCTAGTATTTACATATTAATATTTTATATTGTTGTGCTGTTTTTTAATTGATTTTTGTCACAAAATAAACCAGTTTGTTACGTAATATTGAATAGATTTCTATATGAATGAAATACCTACGAATTGCCATGGGTTGACTTATAATGACTAAAACCATAGATTTAAAGGCTAAGGCTTACTAAGTTAGTAATCTGACTAATGTGTAAACAAAGCAAGATACACCAATAGAAATGGTTGTATTGTCAGGTACGGACAATAACATGGCTCGGCCTGAGCGTGCGCCACATTTTAAACTAGCAAGCAGGGAGGAATCAGGATAAAATAAAATAGCCTTTATTATCTACAACTCAATAATACATGACACGTCTTATTACAAAACGCGGCTTAAATATTAATCCGGAACTTTGAAAATAAGAAGTCGGTTCTTGACGTTCAAACATCACATACAAACAATCTAAATGTCAACTTCAAATTGGAACGTTGATTTGTCATTACATAACACATAACATTTTGACAATTTGATTATTATTACAGAAAAAAACAAATTTTGAACAATAAGAACGGACTGCATATTTTCAAAGTTCTGGACTTGTAGTATAATATAATAATAAAAACGTTTAAATGCAACTTATACAGGAATTTACATACAATAACTTAATACTAGAACTAAAGAATTCCTGTGTAAGTTGCAAAAATAAACTTACTTATAGTATAGTATTAGTCCGAACTTGGAAAATTCGCCACCAAAATTCACCAAGTCCGTTCTGTTGTTTAAAATTTGTCTGTCTACTGTGACAAAATGCTACCAATGATAATCAACGGTACAATTTGAAGTTGTCATTTTGATTGTTTGTGTGTGATGTTTGAACAACAAAAACTGACTTTTTATTTTCAAAATCCTGGCCTAATATTTAAACCGCGTTTTGTAATATGACACAAATAAATCTTTGTTTAGTCAGAAAAAATGCGTTTATTCGTTCAGACATACGCTTAAATTTTTCAACTAACATAAAATTTAAGATGCAGTCACCCGAGCACTATTCCCATACAAACTGTTGTATAGTTAGACTCAAAAACTAAGAAAGATAGACTGATGGTTTGTATCTCAAATTGTAGGTATCTAAACAAAAATTTCGCCTCTAGAAAACAAATAGCATAAGTTTTGTAGTTTTGAAGATTTCACGAAGAAATATTTAGTAAGAAAATATATTTTTTGATAAAAATAGTTGTAGCATTGCAAAAAATAAATAAAAAAATGGAATAAAAATTAAGTAGGTACACTTCTTTTGTGATAAAACATTGTTAATACAATTTATCATTTTTTTTTTCTTTTTTTATTACTTATATTGAATACAATCATTAAGTAATTACTACATAGAACAAGTAATTTATCTATCAGCCAATAAGTACCTGAATCCGTTAAATGTTCGAGTTTAAATTTAGAATGTACCTGCACGCGCCCATGTACTGTATCGCCCACGAGTTTCATCACAAATGGCTTAGGGTTGCCCCGGCTTTTCTATGTAATGCAATAATAAACACATCTTTATTTTCCTAGAAATTAAGCAAAACTTTAAAACGGTTTTGATTAATTTCAATAATGCTTAGTACTAAACCCGCAATGTGGTTTCTATTATAATATAAACTGGTGTTGAATTTTAACAGCACAAGTGGCGCCATCGGCCGGTAAGTTCAAATCAAATCAAATCAAATATAAATTTATTTACAGTACATTTATACATGGTAGCACATTTACAAGTTCGAGAAGCTTATAAATGAGTGTGGATCGTGACTCCCGATTCTGTGGCCTGGCTAGAAGATGTATTCTGTGCTATATATTATATATTAGTTTTAGAAATTATGTAGGTAATTAATTAAAAAAAACACATAACGAACTAAAAATATTAAAGAATTAAATAAAAGTGTTTTTATCCTGCAGCCTACGTAGAACCAGCATTATTTATACCCAAATACTTGTGCATAGAGTTGCCTGGAGGAATCTGGGGTTCCTTGAGTCGAGACACCACACCGAATGATATCAGCAAGGCGGCGAAAAATACGCTGATCCTGCGGAAATATTAATGTGACATCATTTTAAAAAGTTAGATCTAAAAACAACCAAACCATCAAATAAGATAGATCTCATTTATTATTCGGCACCAATAATTGATAACCTCCTTTTTTAAGTCGGTTAAAGATGGTTTAAAAGCTAAGGACGACATCAAAATATGGCTTCCAAATTTAATAAACAGATGTCTAGAAAGGGTATGCAAGGATCGTTTACCAATCGAGTATACGTTATACTTTCGGGATAACGCAGGTCTTGTGTGTTTTTGGTTTCTTCTAGGCAAACGCGCTAGAGGCAAGTTGTAGCTAAGCGTGAGTCTATCTCATGTAAAAAATTATATCTACCTACCTATGGTATTTACATAGGTAAATACCATAATCTGCCACTTCTATTGGACTGGGACTTTGACTCCATGTTCTTTATCTTTATCTTTTATTGGAAATATGGCTCAGAGGAACCACATAATTTAGTAAAGGATTTCACAATATACATAAAGAAATCGATACGTACCAAAAAAATAACATAATATTTCTCTTGTACTAACTGTACGCTGGCTAATCTTTCTAACTGTTTCTAGTACTTATACTTTAATATTCACAATACTTTTCAAAATTATAAATTGCATCATCTTTTTAAGTTTCCACGCTGATTACTCAAATACAACTGACTTTTGTGCTGGTTCACAAAGCAATTGTCAACGTAAGTTTCCTTATTGTGTTTACAAACTTTAACGGTAGTCAATAAGATGTTACGAAAACACGTTAATTAACAAAGACATTGTTTCATCTATCTACATTTCCTGAGGCGGGTCCACCTGGACAGTGGACTGCGGTTGGGACGGGAATTGCGGAGGAGTATTGCTCGCTTGCCCGCGAAACCCGTCCTTGCCGAGGTGAAGGGACATCGTGGTAGGTTTTAGTCGGTAGTGGAGTCCCATTAGCTCCGAGCCCGACATACCCCGCTGCCCCCCCCGGGGAGAGTGCGGGGATGCGTAAATGCATTTCCTCCACGAAAAAAAAAAAAAAAAAAAAAAATCTATCTACATTTCCGTTAAACTTGAAATATAAGTCGATTAAAAAAAAAGACTGTTATAGCCGGAACAGTGACAGAAGTTGTCTACATTTGCAGACTATTAGATATGAGACTCAACTGTCGAACCCAGTGAATGTTTTAATCTTCGCAACTCTCTTTAAGGTTTTAAAGCATTGACTACGCCCATGTTCACTAATTGACAGGAAATATGTCTTAACTGTAAATTGATTCAAGTTCCCGTTTAACTGAATAAATAAATACAGAATACGGAAATTGCATATTTTACGCAACGATTTTTAAAACATATAGGATCTTATTACAAAACGTGGTTTAACTATTAGTTCAGAACTTTGAAAAAATATGCAGTCCGTTTTTGCTGTTCGAAATTTGTCTGTCTACTGTCATAATAATCAAACTGTCAGAATGTAACCAAAGATAAATCAACGTCCCAATTTGAAGTTGACATTTGATTGTTTAAATATCAATAACAACAAGAAACGACTTTTTTTTTTTTTTTTTTTTTCAAAGACCTGGACTAATATTTAAACCACTTTTTGTAATAAGACCATTGATCTCCATCAGTACAAGTACGCTGGATCGGCTGCACCATACCAAATGACAGCTCTTTTTTTGTGCCGATTTGAAGCGCCTCCCTAGAGTGTCCTTAGAACTAAACTTGACATTTAATCAAGGATTTTCATCCCTCTCATTATCACAGGATTTCTCTTTTTGTTTTGTGAACTAGATTTTATACGAATAGAAGCCTTATGTTTCTACAGTTAAAGTTCATTTTCTATAAATGTTAAATCGGGGATGAAATCGATCAAAAATGAGAGACATAGTAGGCAGGCTGTTGTCCTGTTTCAGCAGCTTTCCAGTTTAAAAAATAATCTGTGAGAAACGTCACTGTCTAGTCAACGTAGTCATATTTATCAATAAATAATATTATTTAATTTTATTTATTATAAATCTTACTCGACACAAAGAAATCTGAATTAATTTGTGAAACTAACACAAAATAGAATAAATAAATAACAAATTGATATTATATTATTTTCACACAAGCAACATTATGATGACATTATATTATGACAAAAGGTAGCGGGAAAAAAATAATTTCATTTGTAACTAATTTAAGTAGATGTATTTTATTGTAAAAATAACAAAATGATAAGAAATAGTAGTGTATGCAGAATGCAGAAGTGAATGCAGAAGTGAATCTTATAGTGGCTGCAATATATCTTTCAACAGGTATGCTAAGATTACATTATTGGGACTAAGGTGACCTATATTTTTTCGGGGCGTCGCGACTTTACTAATGCTTAACTTTTTAAGGTTGACTTTTATTTAAAGTGAAATAGGTTTGTGGTTACGGTACACGTTCATATATGTATTCTAAAATCTTGTGATAAGAGTTACAAGATTATTAAGTTATTCAATTAATTAAAGGACACAACAAAATGTCTCTTTTATGTCGGTTACTATCATAAGTTACCTACAAATTAAAGTGCCTTTTGTAAGTAAGTTTGTTGGTGTTTATTACTTAACGCGTCAATAGAGCTAGGGATTATCATGATTGGCAAGATGCAGGTAAAATAGGGCCCCAAAAGAGACTACTCCAGATTTGGTAGGAAGATGAATTGAAATATCCTAATTATATAATGTATTATCACCATAGTTAGAAAAAGACAACAGCCTGTTATACATTCGCCTCGTTCTGCTTGTAATTGGACCAGCAGTGCTCATTCCTTATTATTATATATTAATTCCATGCATGTATTACATGCATGACATGACATTAGTACGTATTTGACTTGACATTGACAAGTTTTGATAAACATAATCAACACAATAGTGTTGTCGATATTCCATATCGATAATATTTGTCGATGTTTTTTCTGGCATAAATTTTATCAATGAACGGTTTGTTTTTAAATTACAGGTTAAAAGACTCTTCACTAAAACTGTGGCTTAACACTTAAGGACTCGCTACTGGGTCCAGTGGACCCAGTCCCTTGTATTTTGTTGAATGATTTCGTAATTACGACGATTGTAATGTGGCCGTTCTTAATACCTTTCGACTACTAATAATTCGTTCTAATGGCATGTAATATTACTAGTGACGGTATTATTTTAACATAACGTTTTATTTTTTAGAATAATATTGTAAATTCACTTACTTGTGGAAGGTTATTCCGCTTCCCTTTTGGTAACGAGTTTTGCAAATCACACACACTCTCATTGCTGGTAAAGATAAGTATTAAGCTAGTATAAATATAAATTGAACTGTATGATACTAGATTAAATATTAAACACTTAAAACGTTAATAAAATCGCGAAAAGGATGTAAACAACACGATGGCAATTTGCTTTATGAGAAATAAATGCCAAATTTAGTTTTCAGTACACTCAAGGGAGGCCCTTCAAATCGGCACAAAATAGTTTTTATTTTATATGGCCAGTCCGGCGTACTAGTAGTAATAGAGGTCAGTGGTTAAAAAGGATAGACATCTACAGGCATCTCTATCGCCTATGTGAAAATTATATTTTTGTCGATATAATTTGTTACATTGTCCCGTCCCTACTATTAGTTCCGTGGACGTTCACTGGCGTTGTCGGCGCCAAGATGGCGAAAATCAAATAGGCACAAAACGATGCGGCGACCAGCCAATCCAGCGTACTTGTACTGATGGAGATCAATGAATAAGACGGATTATATTCTTTGACAGTGACAGAAAAGTGACTAGTAATAAATTCAGTTTCAAATAAAACAATGTCAGATGGTTGGATTCACCGAAACGAACCTTCTATTTATTTACTTATCCTTTGACATCATTACATCGTTATAATAATAAAAAAATTGGAAAAATAGTAATCTACATATTTACCTTAACAATTATCTTAAGTATCACTAATCTAACTAAAACTATTGCATATGTGATAAGCCTGTGGTTTCTGAAACATCCTGTGTCGCAGACGCCACGGCTGGTTTATTGGCACATCAACATCATGCAGACATATTATTGATTACTTGATACATCATCATTATTACAAAGATGTTGTTTATTCTAATTTGTTATTTGTGGTCGCGGTATGACTTGTGGGCAATTATGGAGTACCTTATAGATGGGGAAAAAAGCAATTCTATTGAGTATACTAAGCCTAATGACCGCCCCGTCGGCACTGTCTGTTGTGCTGAGTCCCTCGTATGCTCCCTCCTGGCTCTCGCCCCCGCACCCCGCACGCCACCTCAACCCATCTGCAACAAAACTTCTGTCACTCCCATTCCATTACATGTACGAGTATGTTCCAATAGACGCCAACACCAATTTATGTTGGAAGTTCCTAAGACCCGCACGAAACGGTACGCTTCTACCTTTATTGTTCGTACCTCAAGGTTGTGGAACTCCCTGCCTGACTCTCTGTTCCCCGCGCACTATAATCCAGCGATCTTCAAAGCTAGAGTGAATCGGTTCTTATCGGGTAAGCACGCTCCATCTTAGGCCATAGCCTTTGCTTGCTATCAGGCAAACTATGGCAAAGTGCAAACCCGTTCAAGTTAAAAAAAATCTGTGTAGGTGTCGTTTCAGCTCACCTGGTAGTCAAATCACTCTCGGCTTCTTTGATGGTCTTGTTTGCGACTCGGCCCTAATAGCCACCTAGACTGTTATGATAAACTATGCGCATTTGTTTTTAATGTACCGTTATATTACTATGGTAGAAAGACATTTCTACCATAGTAATATAACGGTACATTAAAAACAAATCCGAAAAGATGACAATCTTTTTTATTATATTGACAGCTTTTACGTTCAGCTTTTTGATTGCTTCAGTTATTCTTAAAGAACCCAGAAAATGGTATTCTAGGGGCAAAGCCGCTTGTAAAATGTGGTATGGTAAAAGTATCTCACCTCCTGCAAACTTTAATTCTAATGGCAAGTAGTGCTGGCGGCCTTCGTCAGGTGTTAGGAACTCCGCTTCCCATAAAAGAATCGGATCGCCCCTTATTTTAATCTTGTAAAACAGAAGACGTCCTGTCTTACTGGAAAAATCTGCAACAAAAATATCAATAACTCGCCGCAACAAACGAATAAAATGCATTTGTGTCGCCTGGTTTTCAAACTTACCGAAGTAGAATATCATTCTGTCGTCAATGAATAGATACAAATTTGTGTCAGTACTGTAGTCAGGATCAGTAATTAGTATCGCCAGCCGCTCCACCTGCCGGTCCTGTGTGCGTGTTTCTTGTATTATGTTTTTGTTCCAAGATACGTCGCACCCTGCAGGGACATATTCAATTATGAACTATGTGTACTCGACTGATGATATAATCGTGTTAGACATTGTGAGTAGATTAACATTAAAAAAGACATCAATAAGACATTGTTAACGCAACAAGAATATATTATTATTATATTAATATTAGGGATATACATGTTCAAATCAAATAGAAAATAGTTATAGTTTGTCTTTGATTGACGTTGGTATCCGGGATACAGATATTTCTCGTCCAGATGCCAACACACAGCTTGCATCTTTGTATTTAGAAATAAATGTATATTTTCTTAGTTTTTAAGTATTGTAAGTATTGATATAAGTACATATGAAGTATTTCATAGAACCAGTAACAGAACCGAATAAAACGATAGAACAGGCCTTTCATTATTTCTATTAACTCACCAGTGATGTTACGAAGGCGACTATCGTCTGTGTCTTCCTTGAACCCCCTCTGGCCGTCGTCTGGGTCCCGGCAGAGAGCACGCCACCACCCCACTTCCTCTCCACTACGATTGCTGAACCCACTGATTTGATCAGCTAAATTGTCTTGTTTCTTAATCAATGCTTCCACCATATCGCGCAGCTTGGTCTGACTTTCAAGTAGTTCTTTTTTCATCGCGCTAAGCTCTATGTTCGTGTTTTCTTCGCAGACGTTTGTATTATCTGTTGTCAACACTGTTTTGGCTATTTCGTTGTTTCTATCTTGAGACTTGAACAGTATATTTTGTGTATATATTAGCTCTTCGTCCACTAGAGGGCTGGCGTCGTTGATGGCGAGTACGCAACATAACGCGAGAACGAGTGGGGTGCGATACATGTTGAGGAAGTGTGGTGGACACTACGCGTCGCATGAATTTATAGGCGGAGTACAGTTGGGATCAGATGATAACACAGTACAGGGTTAAGGAACAGTGTGCGAGTCTCTGGAAAAGGTTTTTTTTTAACTAGGACGAGTTTGCAATTGACCCCATTTTACCTGATGGTAGGCAAACGCTGTGAAAAAGATGGAGGGTGTTTACCCAATAAAAACCAGTTCACTCACGCTTTGAAGATCGCTAGATCGTGGGGAACCCTTGCTCCCCACGTCAAGTAAAGAGTTCCAGTTGCAACGAAGCGATGTATCGTCGAGATTTTTGGTATGATTATAGTATAGGGTATTGAAAGTGACATAGGCCTTTTTGTAAAAATATAACGCGAGCAAAACCAAAGACCAGTTAGTATTAAAAACGTCGTTAACTAATAAGGTCAAGTTTTAGCTTATGGATATTGGATACAGAGCCTTCGAATCGACTGATTTGAGAATAGAAGAGAATTTGAGGGACCGTTAACTGTGTCGTGGGTAGAGACATTTTTTTTTAAATGATTCGATGTCCTGTATTTAATATATATTTCAAATGCATCATCTGTCAAATAAATATTAATATACTCGCTTACAAAAGTCCCTCCATTAAAATTTTGCGACAGTAGCATATTTGTAGAAGGTTATAATCGAATCCAAAAAGTTGAAAAAATCTTCTGTAAGTCTGTACAAATTGTTGGTTTGCCCTTTGACCGCTGATACCAGCCACAATGCAGCACTATTAACAGCCCTAACAGTGCTTTATTGTGTGCTTACAATAATTATTCCCAGAATTATTAATAAGTTGCTATCTTCCTCCTCTTGAGTCGTATTTCTTACTAGTTGACGCCCGTAGTTTCACCCCCATTATTTCGGAATAAAAAATATTAATGTTCGGAATAAATAGTATTTATTATTGACATATTATAATACAATTAACCTTAATTGTATTTTAAATAAATCTTAACATTAAAATAACTACCAAAGTATAAACACTGTTTGGGATACGGTTAAGGGAAACGAATGCTTTTTTATTATTTTATTCCTAGAACCTCATACTACCTACATACCAAAAATCGTGATGATCCATTCAGCTGTTTATGCGTGATACGCGTTTAAATAAACAGACGAACAGATAAAATGTCTATAAATTGTTGGAACGTGTTATGCTATCAATTCTAAGTATCTTCTCTTCTCCGAAACATGACGTTTCCTTACGATGTTTTCCTTTATGTTTACTTAATCGAATGTGTTCAAATCCACACCAACAAGTCATTGGTTTAAAAATGGCTTTAGTCGAAATTATTTTGATCAGTTTCGTCAGCTTTTATGTAACAATCGAAACTGATTTAAATAATATTGCAACCTATTGCAACCACTTTTGCTAACATTTAGAAAATAATTGTTAGAACTCGTACAAAAGCAAACAAATTATTTTTATGAGAAGTACCCGTGATCTAAAGTGGGGCCAAATCGTTTTGTTTGGCAATAAACAAAGTATGCAGAGCTTTTACCAACCGCACTAGTGGGAGCAGCGCCACAACAAGAAGAAGAACAAGAAATACATCTATGTTCTATATTAATTATTAATATCATTCTATATTAGTCATCGATTATATCATTTTCATCTTTGATACTAAATATAATCGATGAGCACTTTTAACTATTAGGAAAATGCCAAGAACTTCTTTGTCAGCGCCTATCGAGCCTCCGCCAGTGCCATTACAAAGTCATTCCATCATTTTCACACAATATAGCTCCCCATTATTGCGAAAAGGATGGCATGATTTTCGCATGTCTTTATTAAAGGGACGATTCCCAATAAACTTCTACCTGTTACAACACAGGATTATCCTAGTGTAAAGGTGTAGGGAAAAACTTCTTGCAAGTTAGCAATAATACAATGTTTGATAGTTATTGGTACAGTTTATGAAACGCGCACACCAGCACAACAGAAAAAAATAAATTAACAACAAAAACTAAAAAATAGATTAGCAAATACGTGACTATAATAGTAGTAGGAAAGCTTAAAGCCTCAGTTTTTAAAACTGAATTGTTAAAATTAATGCTATTGGAAAATTTTAATAATAATAAATATTCCGGGATATTGCACACAGCGCAATCTAGCCCTACACTAAGCAAACGCTTGTATCGTGGGTACTAGATAACGGATATAATGCTAAGGTATATACTTATTATTGTATACCACAAAAATATATAATGGCTTTATAATATACTGGCAACCCTAGCACCTGGTCACGTGTCACTCGTTGTTAACTTAAGTTACAAGCGTAGATCCTTCCACGGGTGTATCTTAGCGTTAAGTTATATATAAGTAGAATAGACATAAATCGGAGCACTCACAAACTATGCCCGCAGACTCAGAGGACTTGGGTCTTATTACAAAACGTGGTTTAACTATTAGTCCAGAACTTTGAACACACTCAATCCGTTTTTGTTGTTCGAAATTTGTCTGATATTATTATTATTGTCATAATAATCAAACTGTTCCAATTTGAAGTTGACATTTTGATTGTTTGTATCTGATGTTTGTACAACCAGAACCGACTTTTTTTTATCCCAGCACTACACCGATGCCTAATTTTCAAAGTTATGTGTTGATTAGCACTCGCTCTGCGATGAGGGAAAATATTGTGATGAAACCGACATGTTTGAGGACCACACAATCCAAGGACATGTGTTATCCGTGGAAGGACCTGGGCGCCCACCACGATGTATCTGCCCAAGAGATGAGTTCTCTTGAAACATCGCGGTTGAAACAGCCCACCCAACGAATTGGTTTTGAAAGGGAGTCACGACCCTCAATAATGAGGAATACTACTAAGAAGGAGGAAGGTTTAATTGCGTTTTTGCGGGAAAAAGCTAGTCCGAGATAAGAATCCAGGTGGAATGTGGTTATCCAGGGTATAAATCTACCTTCATATCAAATTTTGTCCAATCGGACCAGCCGTTTAAACGGGAAGAAGTAACAGACATACAATCACTAACAGACGTACAAACATTCACTTATTATATAATTATTATATTAGTGTAATAAATTCAAATTCAAATTCAAAATTCAAAATTAGCTTTATTGTGTACCAAAATAATATAAACATACATAACAAAAGGACATAAACTATGGATATATACAAGTAGGTATCTCTTTGTCATTGTACAGTATTAATTTTATTTGTATATTATGTTTATTTGTAATAACTTAGCCTACTTAAGAAAACTATGCTTACCTAGGTATTATTACAGAAGTTCACATACAAAGTTAACCGCATTCACACAACTTTAACTGTTTGGTATATAATATATTAATCAATCTTCTTATCGAATGAGACTGGCCAACTCTGGTGTCGAGAGATTTCAAACCGCCCTAAGGGCCTCTGCTAAAACAGTCGGTTGTTTAGCCGGGACCTACAATTTAACGGGTCATCCGACCCACAGAAGCGCCCATAATGGAATGCCACTTTTCGGTCGCCCATCCGCGTACTGACCGCGTCGACCTTTGCTTAACATTGGTAATCGCATGCGATTGCCTCCGCAAGCTGAGCGATGGGCGCTTCTTAAATGTTATTATAGATATAATAAATGTAATATCTAATTTGAATTCAGAAATAAAAAAACCTTATAAACTTATTATAACATGCTAAACATTTCCTTTATAATATAACTTTTTAGAGAATCAAAATAGGAAAAAATGTCTCCACTATCCATTTCAAATACAACAGAAATCTTCGATCAACAAAGTTGGTATTGTTGATCGAAGACAGAAATAAAATCACATGCGCAAATTTAAATTCTTCCAATCTGTATCTTATCGCGCGATCCTAAAGTCAAAGCCTGAATCTGTATGCAAGTAATGTTTGTACTTTCTTCTTGTATAGAAACCACTGTGTCAACGACATACTGTAGAAAATAATTGTTTTCTCAAGAAGATGGGAAAACGAAAGTATTTCTAGTGCCCATTGGTTTTGTTTGCGTGGGAAACTGTATGGAAGATGGGAGAACTCAAAGATGCTTTTTATGAATAGTTAGCGAAGCGCCCGTAGCTCAGCTAGCGGAGGCAATCGCATTACCAATGTTAAACAAAGGTCGACGCGGTCAGTACGCGGATCGGTGGCCGAAAAGTAGCATTCCATTTCGGGCGCTTCCGTGGGTCGGATGACATGTTTTTATTGTAGGTCACGGCTGTTCGTCATAGTACGTCAGTCGTTAAGCCATGTCAGAGGCCTTTAGGGCGGTTTGATTAACTCTCGACATCAGAGTTGGCCACTCTCGTTCGATAAGAAGAAGATGAATTAAATAATTAATTAATTACCTAACTATTCGTAAAGAGCTACCTAAAAAGGCTTCCTTATTAACTGTTGTCATTAGTTTTGTAAATTTGAATTAATTCTGCGGGGGAGTCACGACCATCATCATCATCATCACCTCAGTATAACCCATTGAAGGGCATAAGCCTCCTCTTACGCTAATAATCAAGACCCTCACTCATGAGGAATACGACTCAAGGGTAATTGGTTTGTAATCTGTATGATTATTATGCAGCTATAAATGTGCAGTTTTTTAATTTAGTATGTATCTGGCAGTTGTATTTCATTATTGACGATTATAATAATGTTTCTGTATGTTTTTTTTTAAGTATGTTTGTTAAAATCCGTCTGAACAGCATCTTAAAAGAATCCCATGTACCAGGATCACACAACGCAAAGGAGGTGTGAAGGATTGTGTCCTGAGGATGTTGGAATAGGGATGTGGCCTACATTCCGACTGAAGGTTAGGATTGCACTCTGATGTTTGCTAATCACGGTCGGGGCAATCTTTATGCTCTTTGATATCTGCGAGACTAAGTGGCTACACATATTTCTAACCGGCTAAAACTAGGTGTAGCCGCACTTCGGGTATTAGCCGTAACATGTATACAATACAGCTTAAAGGGTCAAAATCTGTACAAAGATTAGATTATTTTTAGAAGTTTTGTCTGTTTATCTGTTTATTTCAACGCACATCACGCAAAATGGCTGAACGGATCTTTTCGTGATTTTTGGTATGTTGGCAGTTTGAAGTCCTGGAAGTGACATAGGCTACTAGTTTTTCGGAATAATGCGAGCAAACTCGGGGGCATCTACTTGTCACTATCCGTACATATTATTAAGCAAAATCGCTTACCTCGTCTGTCTGTCTGTCTGAATGTTTGTATGTATGCTTAGATCTTTAAACCTACACAACGGATGTTGATGTAGTTTTTTTTTTAATACATAGAGTGATTCAAGAGGAAGGTTTATATGTAAAATAACACGTGCAACACCGCGGGCAAAAGCTAGATAAAAATAAAGAGAACAAAGCGTTGGGTGTTTTATCGGATACTAGCCTTATGCGACTAGATACTAATGGAGGTTCGAGGTCGCTTGTCTTGCTTAAGCAAGTTTAAGTTTTGCAGAGACTTCTAACTTAGCGATTTTAGTTGGTCAAGAAGTCTATAACTCAAAACTTGAAACGTTGCTGCACTTAATAAATATAATAACTATAATATCCAAAAAAGAAAATAAAAACATATCAAAGTAATATATACAGAAATAAAACTACTTCTAAAACAATCTACAGAAGTCTTAACTTTACTTTCTTACTTACTTACTCCGCTGGCGCAGCGACCCAAAGTGAGTCTTGGCCTCCGATACAAGAGATCGCCACCGGTCCCGGTCTTGAGCCGCTTCCCGCCAGTCAGCTACTTGAAGCACGCGTAGATCTGACTCCACAACGTCCTTCCAGCGGTACCTCGGCCGACCAACGGGACGACGGCCACTCGGGACACCGAGAAAGGCTCTCTTGACACTACGATCGTCTCCCATGCTCACCAAGTGACCCAGCCAGCGAAGTCTATAGGCTTTTGTCTCACCCATTATATTTGGTTCCCCAAGTTTTAACTTTAAACTAATATAAACGATAAAATACAATAAAGATATTGGGATTGAGTGGAAAGACATATACATATAATCTTTGTTTTCAAATTTTTCGCAATGGAACCCAGTTGCTAGCTTCGAGTATGTATGTGATTAGGAATACTAAAAAACATACGACTATTATAATATCAGAGAACTATATTAAAAAAACGGCTCAACATTTTTTTTTATTACGAAATAGGCTTACGTTTGACTACAGCCTACCTAATATCAATGAAATTGACAACAATATTCCTACAAATAATAAACTAATCCCAAATCAGAATTAATTAATTAATTAACGAATGTTGCACTTTACGTCGTAAAGCTTCGTTTCATTAAAACCCTACTTTAAATAGGTACATATTTAATATTAACTTTTTTTATACATTCACAGTTTTATGGAAACCACATGTTGATTTTATGGGTTTTTGATTCCGTTTATTTCTTTGTTAGAAGAGATATTGTCAATTACTACAAAGTATAAAGCAACGTCGCTTCCCGCATCTATCCCTAAATCCTATGGCTGTATGTACTCGTATGCGTAGATTTTGAAAACTACACAACGGATTTTGATGCAGTTTTTTTTAATAAGTAGAGTGATTCAAGGGGAAGGTTTATATGTATATTAATGCGTGCGAAGCCACGGGCGAAGGCTATTAGTATTCTTTTATAAAACCGCCAATTTACTAGCCCCAAGAGGCACATGTTTGCGGCACAATCTTATCGCTTCTACTGGATATTCACTTTAAACGTTTATCTCGAGAATTTCACATACAACAAACAAACGTACAAGAAACACTTATTTATATGTACAGGTACAGGGTTGATGGTGACTAAAGCATAACCTTTTAAAGGAGCCTTGTTACAAAAGCTACATTGACACTTGACACTATTTTGATTTGTAAAACTTGACACTGTAACCCTGTAAAATTTTATGAAACCAAATGTACCTAATTATTAATTACATATAATTTGACGAGTTCATTTTGTTAAATGTAACTTATTGCATGGAACAGCAGATTTTTTTCGCGTTTTTCCAAAAGTTATAAAACAAAAATGTTTATCCGCTGTTAATAAAAATGTGTTAGTTACTAATAACCCAGTATGTTCGTAGGCAAATAATTGTTAAGCTCATGATAAAGTGACGGGAGTATTTACAGAAGAATTGTTTAAATATTATGATGAAATATATAAGAAAGATTAGTTTTTTTCCTGGGTTATTTGTAGTAGCTTTGCCGTTAAGTTTATGTGTAGGTATAAGTAAAATATAATTAATTATGTCATCGTTGGTTGTTTTAATATTTAAAACAAATATGTCTTTAACTAACTTTTTAACGCGCTGAGTGTGAGCGAGAGGGTCGCCGTCGGCCGAGATACAATCTTCGGATTAGTTCGGAAGGTGGTGTGACTTCTTGCATGCACGCATAGCCAATGTTTACATTTCAACCTAACCTTAAAACAAACTTTTGTATTTCGTGATTAAAATTAAATTACAGAAAATTGTAATCGATGTTACTACCGTAAACCTATGTATCGTGACCAAACAGTTAAAGTTGTGTGAATGCGGTTAACTTTGTTGATGTGAACTTCTGTAATAATACCTAGGTAAGCAAAGTTTTCTGTAAGTAGGCTAAGTTATTACAAATAAACATAATTGAAATTGAAATAAAATAACTTACAATTTGCGAAGACTTCACGACCCTCAGTCATGAGGAAATACGACTGAAAGAGAGAGACTTATGAGTTATTTTGTCTAGTACTAAATAAACTTTTATTACAAAATAAGTGCCTTTTAAGACATATTCTAACAGTACAAGTGCCGCTATCAGTCGCTTAGTCTGGAGTGTTTGGAAATGAGTGTGGATTTTCGCGCCTGGCAGATAGTAGCCTAGCGGTTAAGACCTTCTGGCTTGTAATCAGAAATACGCATTCAGTTCGAATCCTGCCGGTTGTGATTATATTCGCTCATTTTCCATTAAACATTTTGAGAGAGAGACTTATCTTACGAGTATTTTTTCTAACTACCCTCTTTCTCATTGCAGCGGCGTCGTGGAGTGAGGCGGCGCGCGACGCCACCTGCCCTCGGATCTGTGGGCCGGCGCTGCAAGGCGAGCCCGTCTGTGCTACTGACGGATACATCTACCCTTCACTCTGTGAGATGAGGAAGAAGACTTGCGGAAAAGGTAAATAAAATTAAGATGACGCAGTGGACAAGAGAAGATATGATAAAGTATATTTTTATTTGCGTTAATACATTTGTTTACATTGTAGGTGTCCCTGGCAACCGCTCTGTAGGATTCACTGTATCGCGGTGCCAGGGTTCTTCCGTTGAATAAAATTAAATTATACATGACATGTGTTGTCATCAGATCAAGACTCAAATGAATGTTCTTATAAATTAAATTCACTTCAGCATATAGTCGTGAGAATGAGATCGCAGCATGTGATCCTGAGAGTGGCGAATTATAAATCAGAAATTTTGCTGAAAACCTACTAACTCCGAAAGGGCGTAAGAGACAAAATGGTTTTTATTCGTTTATTTTAAAAAATAATGAATTCGTTTCAAATGATCTATTTAAAAATAAAAGTGCTTGTGTTAATTTAACATATTTATGTGGATTTTTTTAACGCTCCCTTCATTACCAACGCCGTCAAAATCCATATCACAGATTTTATAGAGATCTTTTTCATTAAATATTTTGTGTTATAAATGTTGGCTGTTGGTGTTATGCTATTCGAAATCCATAGCCATTGAAATGAATAGTCTTGAACATTAAATTTTAGTTTTGTTGCTTTTGTCCATGTTGAGTAAAATACATATCCTTGCAACAAAATTTTCAGAACGTCTTCTTAATGAATAATATTTGCTACAGCACCTTTACAGCTGGTTTATATAAGATTTAAAAGTGATTAATTATTGATTGTGGTGTAGTACCAATGTGTAACTCGACGCCTCGTCATAAAATATTTATTATATTTTGTAAACTACTTGTAATACAATTATGACAGAACTGACAATAAACGTATCTGAATCTGAATAGACAAGTGGGAATTTGGAGAAACTCATAGCCTATTATACCGATATGACTTAGATATAGTTTTAGAAATATATAGGAAGACACCTAGACGTACATTTAAATATACACCATTAGGAAGCCTAAATAGATCATACTACTTAAGTTTTGACATAATTTGACGATCATTTAAAATTTTTAGGTAGGTTCAGTTCGAATTGATAAACGTCGTTTTGTTGTAGTGTCTTTATTATTTCAAGAAAAAAAAAGTCGACAAATTACTCGTCTTGCCGAGCACATTGTCATAGTTTATGTATTCATTCAGGATAATAAGCAATACAGTGTTAGTAAGGTTCTTAACAATTTCCTCAACTAATTGTTTCCAAATCAATTCAACCATGGAAGCAAAAAGGGACAATTAAACTTGCACACAAAAAAAATATTGAAAATGACTATCATACTAATGTAACTAACGCAATCTCTCCTTACAATCTTTCTCAACAAATAAAACTCAAAGGTGACTGACTGACTGACATAGTGATCTTTCACCGCACAGCCCAAAATACTGGACGTATCGGGCTGAAACGCGGGCTGGCACGTAAGCTATAAAATGATTTTTGGAAATGACACTATTAAAGGGGTAAAACAGGGGATGCAATTTTTACTTCTTAAATGCGACCGAAGCCGCGAGCACCAACTTATTACTTACAATGGCCAAATAATTTTTTAATGAGACCGTCATTCAATATTTCTTTCCGCAAATTTTCCAGGAGTCCGTCTGGCCCAGGACCAAGGCAGCTGTTCCCGCGCCCAGGGCTCCAAGTGTGAGCACCGCTGCACTTCAGAACGCGACCCAGTGTGTGGCACTAACGGCAGGACCTACCTCAACCGCTGCATGCTGCAGGTGGAAATCTGCAGGTGACGATCTTGGTCTACTCTAGTCTTGTAAGACTAAAATACCTATTCTTACTAGCATGATTAGAAACTCTATTTCAATCTATGCCTTAGAAATTTGCAGATAAGGGTCTTGGTCTAATCAAGTCTTCTAAAAGTAAAGTAACAACTTATCAAGCTACTTCAAGTAGTTATGACACTTCAGGCAGGTCATTATAGGCTGGTCTACTCTAGTATTCTTCTTTATAACCTTCTTCGTGTAGTTTTAATACTAAATCAAGCACTCTAATAACCAGATTCGTGAAGTGTATTTGACGAGCGTGCAAGAAATAGTAGAGTACTCGTAACTTGACTGTCGGTTTTCCAAGCGAATATCATTTTTATAGCATGATTACAATGTTTTTTAACAATCACACAATTACAATGTTTACTATCAATAACTAAGAGTATTATGGTAATTCTATGTACCATAATAGTTCTTGATAGTAAACAGTCCTCTGATTTTAAGGCTCACGTCGTCAAGACAAAGAAAATTTCATAAAATTACAATGATATACTGTCTAAGGTCCAGCAAAACAACAGACTGGCTCAGAGCCAGGTTCACATCCGTGATGATATTTCTGAGAACAATAACTCGCATTTATTTTCTTGGTCCTTGTAAAGCCTGACCATACAGCGGCGGTAACAGTCACTAAACTAGTTTTGTACCGAATTTATTTTAAGAAAGTATGGTTATGTTATATCAACTATGACGCATCATTCATGATCGTTCGTCACTTGGACTAAGGAGAGGTTCTTTGTTTATTATTGTCATGTATTGGAACGTATATAAGTTGTGTAAATCTTCGTAAAATATGTCCCTGCCTGGCGTGAATAATATTATTTGTTGTATCCTGATGAAAATATTAACTCTTATATCTATTTATTTAGTCGTAGTCAGAGTTTGGGTAAACAGAAGCACTTTCTCTATAGGTTAATATTTAAGTCTATCAGCCACTTTTTGGCCTTGTCAGTAAGGTGAAACTCTTATATTTGTTTATATTATCAGAATTAATCACATGACCCTTTGCCGGATCGAAAACTCTTGATACCCAGAGTTAGACGAACTTATTGTATATTAAATTGTATTTTAAATTCGTATTCATGACTCCTTCAATCTATTATCTAGTTTCTATCAGCCGAATTAGAGATGCATTCCAAAAACTTGACTTTAAAATAATTATATAATATCCGAACTCTAAATGTTACATCGATGCTCGCAATTAATCAACTATTTAAATATTCATATCCATGTTTTATTGAGTAGCAGTTGATTAACTTATAAATATTTTGTGTTCAACTATTTCATTCAATAAAGTTATTGGACATAACAGAACGGTAGCGCCCGTAGTGTACCGAATAGTGGAATTTCATTTTGGGCGCTTTCGTGGGTCGGTTGACACGTTAAATTGTAGGACCCGGCTAATTGTCAAGTAGATACGGCAGTCGTTAAGCCATGTCAGAGGCCCTTAAGGCTACTTGATAAACTCTCGACACCAGAGTTGGCTCCTCTCATACGATAAGAAGACGACAGAACGACATTGATCTCCCAATAGCCGCGCTAGTGTTCCAAAACTTTAACATATTCTGCGTAGATGTCCAGGAAAGTCAGTTTACGATTAGTATTCAGTAAACAGACTGTGGGTGGAACCATAAAATGTGCAGTTTACTTTGTGAAGGATAAAGCAAGGCTTTGCTCTGATGCCGTTATTTTACGAGAATCGTGCTTGCGATTTCTCTTATTGAAAGATTATTGTACTGGTTCTAAGGATTATGGCCGCACAGGAAGACTTTGATCAGAGCATAAAGGTCTGAAATCCAATTATATTTTGGATTTTATTGCTATAGACCTTTTTTGTTTTGGGTGTCATTTTATTATATTTGCTTGGGATAGGTTTGCGTTTAATTAAAGCCTGCCTTATGTGCATTGCTGCAGCCTAGGGTATAACATGCTTAGCTAGAAAAATTAGATGATATATCATTAAACACAAACACTATACATATACACTATATTTTGTATTATATACTAGCTGTCCCGGCAGACTTCGTACTGCCACAATCGATAAATAAAAGACTTCGATCAACAATACCAACAAACTTTTGTATAAATTTCTTTTTTTTTCCCATTTTAAACCTTCCCTAGACCTCCACGAACATTTCAAGACTAGAGTTCTCGAGTTTTAATCAGACAAACGAACAACAATTCATTTATATTTATAAAGAAGAAGATAGGTACTATGTCAAGTACCTACCTACTACAGACAATTATAGAACAAATCAAGAAACGCAAAATGAGCCAATAAAATTCTAAACATTTATGAATTTGTTTAAATATTTAATTCCTTACTACATTTCTAGCAGTGTTGATACATAATAATACTTAAGAGATACCAACAATCTTTAAAAATGCCTTTTTTATTTCCAGAGTGGGCATTGGTCTATCTCACCTTGGCGCTTGCAACAACATCAGCGC
Organism: Macaria liturata; assembly: GCA_964023185.1. Lineage (NCBI taxonomy): Eukaryota > Metazoa > Arthropoda > Insecta > Lepidoptera > Geometridae > Macaria > Macaria liturata. Next base: position 11,687,943 of record OZ026814.1, on the reverse strand, counting down.
ACATCGCGAGAACTGTCCCGTTGACTGCTCCCAGGCTCCTCTGGACGGGCCTGTCTGTGGATCTGACGGCAATGTTTACAAGAACACGTGCCAGATGAAACTTTTGACTTGCGGGTATGAACACCTCTTTGAAGTTCTTAGGTTCTGGTATATCATCGGGAAAACTACTGCTACCTAAGCTTTTCAACGTGGGTCCTTCTGTGGATCATGGCAAGGCTTCCGGGTAAGGACACTTCTTTAGAGTTCTTAGATCCTGGTATTCTATTGCGAAATCTGTCTTATGGACTTTTTCGAGATCTTCTCGACGGGCCTGTCGATGGATTGTCATTTAGGTGAAGTACATTTAAATTTTTTTTTTAGGTAAAGTGGTTGACTTGCTCTCTTTAAATTTCTTAGGCGTAGGTATTTATTGTGAAAACTGCCCAACGCCTTCAAAGTTCTTCCAAATCTAATGGAAATAAATGTCTATAAGAAAAAAACCAACCAGTTAAAAAGTTTTTAACAAAGTCTAATGTTGAAACCACTCTTTAGCTGCTCCCTTCATGCGCACTTTTGTGTAGCTTATGGTACTTCAAGGTGAGCATATTTACACGATCCACACTGAAACTGCGTTTTAATAATCTTAATCCACTCAACTATGTTTATGTAAGTTAAAAATATGTTTGTTTTTCTCAACTTATAATTTATTTGACCGCTGTTTCCAGGCAAGGCGTAGTCCGCACCAGCAAGAAGCATTGCCAGACCACGCGACACTGTCGCGAGTCGTGCTGGCGAGTCGCGCGTCCGACTTGCGGCTCCGACGGGAAACTGTATGCCAACGCTTGTCGTATGAAAGCTACCAACTGCGGGTAAGATCTCCATTATCAGGTTTTTTATTGGTATGTTATTTTATGGGTCAATCATCAGGTTTGCTCAGTATGGAGATTGAGTAATGATCCGGAATTAATAGCTTGACCTTACCATGTTTTCATTTCATGGCACTGAAAATTAAACTCTGGAGGAATATGTAGTGTTTTTTCGCTGCTACAAAACACTACATAATTTTCCAGAGTTTCATTTGCAACGGACTTCTGCAATGTAACGCCTGATTCATCATTCGTCATTGTCTATGCCCCGCTGTTTGTCATAGTACGGTAGTCGATAAGCCATGTCAGATGCCCTTAGAGCGGCTTTATAAACTGCCAATACCAGAGTTGGCCACTATCATTCGATAAGAATTAAAATATTAAGTTTCGATTTTGCTGCTCGTTCTCGGAGGTAGATTGACATTTGTATACACATTGATAGAAGATGGATTAAACAGGCTGTAGACCGTAAAGTGAGACGCGCTGGAGATGAGGCTTATGCTCAGCAGTAGGAGGACACAGGCTGAGGATGATGATGATGATGCTCCTTTTCGAAATAATGAAGCAATTCACCGGCAAACCAACAGTTACTGTAAATAGTCGTACACAAGTAAATTAAAAAAAAGTTTTTGGGACAACAGCAGATCCATAACATGTTAGCAAAGTTTCTTAAGTCTTAGGTTAGTATTAGTCTAAAATTAGAAACAATCAATCATCATCAGCATCAGCAGTAGCCTACGTAATACAGGCCCACTGGGGGACCTAGCACGTAGCACGGTAACAAACTCATTGTACAATACTTAAACAGTAAGTAAACACCTAGATTATAAGAAACATTTTGTACACACCATCTTTTGTCTGTAATAAATAACTTTTGATTTTTTTATTTGGTCATCAAAAAAATAACATTTCGTTTCCAGCAAGCACGTGTTCGAGGTCCCGATGGCATTCTGCGTATCCCAGGAGCGCACGTCGGGCGGCGAGCCGTGCCCCACGGACTGCTCCGACCAGAGGGAGAAGCTGGTCTGCGGCTCCGACGAGAACATATACAGGAACGAGTGCGAGATGAAGATGCTTAACTGCGGGTACGTAGAGGTCCTATATTCTTTTTTAACTCTTGCCAGAAAAGGAAGTCATCAATGACCTTGAGGATGACCTACCAAAAAAAGTAAGTTGACTTCTATCTTCGTCTCTTCAACTGACGCGTGACTTCCTAAGGTGTTTTTTAACACGAAAATAGGCTTACGTTTGACTACAGGCTTTGATGATAGTTTGATAGAAGGATCACATAGCATTAACTCGTAGAAAACTAAAATTATAAAATTTTGAAGTTTTAACAAGAAATATCTTTAGTGTAAACTTTTTACAATCATTTAGTGGGCATAGACAAATAATTCACTCAGATGCGAGACTCCCACAAACGAATGCTGTGAATCAAGAATGCATGTCCGTCAGAAACTAAAAAAAGTTAACTCAAACAGCAGGATTTCTTTCGTGCTGGTTACTGTTACAGGTTTTCTTAAATGTTAAGCCACGGCTGAATCCCTTGTCTCCTTGTTTTTTCATAATGCCATTTCATAATCTCCTTACGAAAATCCCAGTTCTTATAGACATTAAGTTGATCTCTTCGTGTATCACTTTTACGTCTTACCTTCGCTTTGCCAGAGTCTCCTAGGCATGTCATATGCCTGTCTTGTAGATTGTGTAAAGCATAGCCATATACATACACATTTGTAAAATTTTTAGAGAATTTCAAAAAGTTTTGATAGAAAAGAAACTACGTCAAACAAACAAGAATGTTTTATATTTTCAGCGTCAGCAGCAGGAAGATAGTGAAGAAGGTGGACATGGAGAAGTGCCGCAGCAAGATGAGCAAATGTCTGAAGGTGAAGTGTCCCGCCGAGGCTGACCCAGTGTGTGGAACAGATGCCAACGTGTACACCAACCCTTGCCATCTCAAGGTCGCTACTTGCCTGTGAGTAATAGTTCTTTTTAAAAATTGATATACACACGCTTCTTCTTATCAAATGAGAGTAACCGACTCTGGTGTCGAGGGTTTATCAAGACTCGCGCTAAAACCACCACTTGTCTCATATTAAGCCCACTTACCTAACTGACTGGTAACCAAGAAGAGGCTGACGAGGAGTTGGTCTTTCGGCAGCTAGAATTGTCGACGGCATAATTCGAGTCTATGGTCCTCTTTGGTCTAACTCCGCAGAAAAACAACTGACACAAGCAAAATGAGACCCGTGCTCAGCAATGGTGCAAGTAAAGCTGCAGATGATCATCTACTTGCCTTTAAGGATTATTATGCTTTATTTGATAGCCCAAGTTGTTGCTTGCAGGGTGGTTCTTTCAATAACTAATAATCTATTCAACTTTTAGAGCTTTTTTTACCATTAGATCTGTGGTTACGTTTGGCTACTAGTACCTGATATAGACGTAGTCCAAAAATCCAACTTCTAAACCTTTGCTCTTTGTATTCCAGCAAAGGCGTGCAGTTAGCCCATTTCGGTAACTGCACCCTGCTGCCGCGCGTGCAGACCGACTGCCCCGACAACTGTGACAACGCGGTGGAACAACCCATGTGCGGATCTGATGGAAACGTATACAGGTAAAGAGACAGAGAGTAGTATCAACCTTTTTTTTTATATAATGCTGCTACAAAAATAAGACATCAGCGCACTTGCATAATGACTCTTCAACACTTGTAGATTTGCCATTTTTGACTAAGTATTTTAGTCGCTAAATAAGACTTAACCACATACCTTCTGATACCTTCCAGCACGCAGATCAGACAGAACCCTGACAGAAAATTTGTAGCAAAGAATGCCCTCTTATTTTAAGATCCTAGTTTTAAATTCAGGTTCATTATTGTACAGCGCAAAGTCGTTTCTGTTCAACCATTATGTGCGAGTAGTCTAATATAATAAACAAATACTCGATTTAAAACTGCAAATTATCTGCATTTTTAATGCCATCGAAACTAACTTTAGAAACAGTAGTTTTTATTTAAGTACCTAGAATATGACATGCGCTTACTTTTCTAATACTCTTATTACACATTTTAGATCAGAATGCGAATTGCGTCGCCTGACTTGCGGTCAGCACGTCATCCCCGTCTCCGCCTCTCACTGCCGTACCACAGCTCTCTGCCACGAGTCCTGCCCCGATACACCCGCCTTTGTCTGTGGTTCAGACAACCGCTTCTACAAGAACGAGTGTATTATGAAGAAGGAGAACTGCGGGTGAGTTAAGGAGCCCTAGTACTATTTAATTTTAGTCACCTCTTTCTTCTTAAGATACCGTAGCTCTGTGCTACGATAATTTTCCTGACACACTAGCCTTTGTCTGTGGTTCCAACAACCAGTTCTTTCACACACTTCTTTCAACAAAAACGAGTGTATTATAAAGAAGGAGCACTGGAGGTGAGTTATAAGTCCTAGTACTACTATAGCCATCACTGTCTTCACTGCTGTACCGCAGCAGTAGCTCTGTGTCCCGAATAACCAGCCTTTGTATGAGGTCCAGGCTACCGCTTCCATAGGAACAAGTGTATTTATTATAAAGCTCCTTCTTTAACCTAACTGTGGATTAGTTAAGAAGCCCTGGTACCGTGAAGTTTTGAACAAAGATGTTGTTTTATTATTGCTCGCTTTACAAGAGTGTCTGCGAACACGACAATCTTGTGTAAGACAAAAATCTTTTAAATCTTTTTTTGTACCTAGAGTCTCATGAAAGAAAACCACTTCTGTCAGTCATAGCATCTACATCATCACACATCAGAAAACTCTTGCATATCCTTGACCATTACTCTTACTACTCCATTCCTCTCCCAGTAAGCACGTGTACGTGGTGCCCCTGAAGCGGTGCCTGGCCCGGTTCCAGTACTCGGGCTGCGCCCGCGTCTGTCCCCCGGAGTACGACCCCGTCTGCGGAACTGATGACAAGACCTACTCCAATAAATGCTTCTTGGAGATGGAGAACTGTCGGTCTAGGTGAGTGGGTTTTTTATTCGATACTAGTGGATACAAATACAAATGATTTATTAATAAATGTGAATTTAGAGGTCAAAATATGTGATATAAATTTGTATAATTTAGTATTTTGATCATCTCTGAGTAGATTGTTTTGTTTTACTCAAAAGTAACTATTGCAATTTACCCGTGCCTTCACTCGTGAGATAAAATGTAGTTCGTATCAGACCCACGACATTATGCAAAGTAAAGTAATTAAACACAATGATCCGTTGCTCCGTTATGGCGTGAAGATTTAACTAACTAACAAATACACATTTTCCTGATGGTTAGATAAGTAATGGTTATGTTTTACTCATAGGGCCTTATTACAAAACGTGGTTTAGCTATTAGGCCAGAACTTTGAATAAGAATATTAAGTCCGTTTTTGTTGTTCAAAATTTGACTGTCTACTGTCTTAATCAAACTTTCAAAATACATATTACCAATGATAAATCAACGTCCCAATTCGAAGTTGACATTTGATTGTTTGTGAGTGATTTTTAAACAACAAGAACCGAATTTTATTTTTAAAGTCGTAGACTAATATTTGAACCATAAGGCGGATAAAGTTTGTGTAATTTTTTTTAAACCTGTGGTAAAAATGTTATTGCAAATTATTGTAATCAGACTTAATACTAAATCCAAGTTATGTTTATCTTTCAGGAGCTTGGTGTCTCTCAAATACCTCGGGACTTGCACGGAGCCAATCGCAGAAGAGCCGAAAAACTATTTATATCGATAGGCATATAAAAAAACCTAGATTTTAGCCAGTCATATCGATAAAAATTGCTTTTTCATTATAATAGTTATCGGGGAAGCCCAGTGTTAGTGCCAACTATGATATTTTTTATGAGTGACCAACATTATTGAGATTTTGTCTTCCAATTTTAGCACTGTACGGTATAACTATATACTTCTAATGTATTTTGTACCTTAGCTAATTATTGTAGGTAAACAGTAAATTTAAAGTAATTGGTATGTCTGATCTTATAATTAATTGCTTTTAACTGAATGACGTCAGTACAAAAACAAAATGGCTGCCGCTCAATATGGCAGATGAAATCCAATATGGCCGACTCACAAGCATTTAGTAAACGTTTAATAATTTATTTAATAAAATTAGTGATTTAGTTTATAATGACGACTTTCCGACTGTTTATTTATTATTCTATTTATTTGTCTTTAATTTTAAGTGAAAGTTGTAAATAATTTAGAAAATTTTCTTGTCTTATCAGTGATGTAGACGTGTCTATTAAAATCGCATGAAATACTAAATATCATTTAAAAAAAGTTTAACTTGCATAAGTTATGAAAGTTAGTGACATGTAAGCTCATTCATATATGTAGGTATAACTGAAAATCATAATTAATTCATATCATGAGAAATTTAAGAATCATTAATCTTTGGCCTCAAATGTTATTTGAAGCCTTCTCTCTATTTGTGAATCTATTTGCAAATTCTCTCTGTTTAAGCTAATATAAATTTACTAACTCATATAAGTACCATTTTAGTGTAAATTTGGTTCCATTGCTATTTCAGCTACATAGGCGCTCGATACATTCCGAATTCATGCCTTAACATATCAAATCAATATCGTAAAAACCTTTTGAAAATGGGACCGATAACAATGTTTGAAATGGACATGGAACCTTTCGTATAATAAAACTGCCAAGTGTTCTACTGTTCTATTTATAAAATAAATCAATTTTACAATAATTTAAGAGGTTTTTTTCTAATACCGGTAAGAATATCCATACAAAAAAAAACACTATTAAATAATGAAGCATGATTTTTGTACCACAAATTTGCTAAACATTAAACGGAAACAAAGCTACGATATCTATTGAAATTACTTGTCGCGAGTCCTATATGGATGAAGGTCTGCACAAGATCGACGCAGCTGGCACATGCAGAGAGAGGCCTATGCCCAGCAGTGAGATAGAGGAGGCTATGGATGATGATGATATGCCCCCAACTGAATGTATACAGTCATCTACTACCACTTTTATATAGAAAAGCTTTCTAACTGAGACTGCCAGACATCAATTTGATACTCTCTTAGTTTGCGGCTAGGTTTTCAGTTTTTGTCTGTTCTAATCGTTGTCTACTATCATCACCAAGGAACTTACATTATATCTGTCTCGTCTGGAATAAATACTGATAAGAATATTATGGTATTAAACATTTAACTGTTTACTTCGCAGGGCTTTCACTTTTTTTTTAATTTGTTATTCATAACGCAAATTGTAACAGGACAATGGTATAAGTAGCGACAGTGGCGACAAAACGGAACAGCATTGAAGCGTCGATGGTAAACACTGAGCATGCTGTCATCTTGCTGAAATTGCTGTCGATGAGTTGACAGGTGGACTTGCCGAAACGATGCCAGCTCTCCAGGGCTTGGACCACATGGAACTCTGGAAAACCAAAACAATAACCCATTTGAAAGAAAGAAACATTTATTGTGGCAGATTTATCAGAGAAACAAACACAAGTTAGAACATAATAAACAAACAAACAAAATCTGCCACAACACAGCCCCAACTCAGCATAATGCTGGTTGTGTGGAAGCAACCAGCGCTGGCTAAAGCATTAGGCATTTAAAGTAGAAGTCACAAGCTGCATTCAATTTTACAAGCAATAGGACACATCACGTTTTGAAAGAGATCCTTGTTGTACATTAGAAGGATCTGACTCCTTGATCTTTAAAGTTTGGACATCATAAATTTAGACTCGCATTTTTATGTGTTTTTGTTGAGCAAACAGTTAATGTCCTTGAGTATAACGTAGAATCCGCCCACCAACGTTTTCAGATGGATTGACCGTGTCACAATTAGCTTGATTTTTTTCATACAGGTAAAAAATAATGACTGAGCTAAGTCTGGAGCACTTTCACTGAACTCGTCAAACACATACAAATAAGTAAATATGGTCAAGTGCAAACCCATTCCTTGTAAAAAAAAGTACAAACTAGACAATCACACACATTAATATAAAACTTACCTGAATATCCTCGTAAAGTGTTTCGAACCAACATTTCTCGAACATTGTTCAGTTCCAGATAAAATTTCTCGCAAGCAAAGCATAGTGCTACTTCCAGACCTATCATCTTGGACATCCATCCGTATAACAGACAAGTCATGACAGAGAGCTCTGTGTATTTGCTGATTGCCTAACAAACAACCACAATATTTAAAATCAAAACAGATTCATAAGCCAAAAAAATCAATATGAAGAAAATTTATTTTAAAAATTGGAGAGTTGGAGCGGTCTGATTTATCTATGTACTGGCTGTGATTTCGTCTTAACATTTTACATGATCATATTATTCGGTACGATTTATCTATACATTATTTATTTATTTAGTAGTACAATAAACCATTGTACAAAATTTAATCTCACTATTACGAGAAAGTGCCAAAATTTCATTATTTTAACGGGAATCAAGATAAACCTACAAATAAATATTTAGAATACTTATGTAAGTACCTGATCCCACTCTGCCCAAATGATGAACAGTCCTTTTAAAGTCAAGAACTCAAGAAACGCCACCACCATGCACACGAGAACCTGAAATAGAAAAACTAAACTGAAAATCTTACTTCAAGACTTCTAACTTAGGTCTATCTGTATTATATTCGTGTGATACAAGTTTTGTTATACTTTTGATTCCTTTTTATTCAACTACATTCAGTTTTTTTCGTTACTACTCTTTGGACTTGTTTTTAGTAACATTACCTACCTAATTAGCCTACCTAATGTTAATTTTTTTATAGGACCAGCAAAATTACTTGATGCAACACAACACAAGCATAAGCAACAAAAAAACTAAGCTGCTTTTCAAAATCAAAGAACATGTGTAATCCGTGGAAAGATCTGGAAAGAAAAATAACCTCCACGATGTATCTGCCGAAGAGAACTCTCCCAACGAAATCGTTCTGAAGGGGAGCCACGACACTCAGTAATGAGCAATACGACTAAAGGGGTGAAACTTTTTTCAAATGGAACCTAAGCACAAAAGCTACTTACGATAAATTTAAAAGCTTTCTTAGTCAATGCATAAGAATCCAATATTCTTTCAAATATCGACATCATCACCATTTGCTTAGCTTTATCAAGTTCCTCTCCAATAGATTCCAAAACCGCATTCCTCCAATTCTTTAATTTAATCGCCATGATACATTTCAAATAAAACTGCATTAGTTATTATAACTGCTCTACCCCATACCCAATACGGGTCTGAAGTACATCTAATATAAGCAAAAATAGTATAATAAGAACAAGTATATGATAGGAAACACCATACAGATGCCTTGAGCCATCGCACTTGGGAAACTTGCAAAATCTCACCAAGATCTTGAAGATTTTTCATAAGACGAAAATGGGTATCTGCCATCATCCAGTTAAGTATAGTAAAGACAAAGAAAACAATCGATTGCAAGAAGTATTGGAAATAATAAATACATTTAGTTCTGGAGTCAGGAAAGTGAGACCATTTTATTGTGTGAACGAGAGAGGTCAACATGGCTACGTTTGATAAAAAACCCAACAATTTATTCCAAAGTTTAACAGGATGGGCCAAGCCGTTTTTGTAATTATAAACTCGTAATCCAAACATCGAATTGACGAAGTAGAACGGTTTGAATATCTCTTGATAATCATTATTTAATAGAATTGTATTTAGTTTTTTAGTATTAACAGGAGGACATATTTTTATATTTCTAGTAATTTGCATATTTCTAGTTTTTTCTTTGGGACATTTGTTATATATTTTGGGATATTTGTTATCTTTTAAATTGTGCTGAACGTTCAGTTTGGTGTTCGGTTAGATAAGTAATAGTAATAAGTAGTAGGTTACTACCTACTTATGTACTTATCATATACATACTTATATACTTATGCCAACAAATTAATAGGTCACTCTACTTAACGAAAATGGATTAATACTATTTCGAGGCTCCAAGGCCGTTCTTGTAGACAAACACTTAAAGTTAGTACTTAATATTTGCAGAGGAACACCTCTTAAGTCCAAACAATAGCTATTTTTACTAATCGACTTATCTAAGGTCTTGATATAACGCCTTTTAGATAAATATGTAAATACTTAAAAACACGAATACAAGATATACATAAAGACACACATAAATCTCTTAGAAAACTAATGAGGATTAATTAATTTAGTAATAAATATTTTGTTCTTTCTAATTCCTTTCTCTAAAAGCAATCTCTCCCAGGTTCCTAATTTATTACTATTTATCTTACTTACATTACAAATTGTATGTCAATTTGCTCATACATCGAGTAAATCAATGTATTTTGGAGATCTCAAAATCCAAAGAATTGTTACATCCATGGAAGAACCACAATGTATCAAATTGTCAAAAAAAACGTAAAACACGCGTCACGCGCTCTGTCATGAACGTAAATAAAAACAAACGAAGTTATTTCTTTCAGGTTTCACCTAATAAATTAAATTACTTAAAACACTGTTTCTATGTCAAGTCAGATAAATAATAATTAAAGTAAAGGCAAGTTACAAAGCGATGTTGTTTCTTTCCAAATATTATTTACAAGCTAAGTACTCGTACATGGATCTTTTACACAAATGATTGTAAAACGAGCGGCATTCTCATTTTTCATTCGACTCATTAATCATGTCACAGGAACAGAGTACCCGCGAGTCAATAACAGAGTACCCGCGTCTTTGCAAGCGTAGTGCAACGGTGGCTGGATGATATTAGAAAGTTAGAAGGGAACAAGGAAACCTCTGGGCAAGAGCAGTGCAAGACAGGGATTATTAGCGTAAAAAGGAGGAGGTTTAAGCTTTGCAGTGGGTCTCATTAAGCAGATGTTGATGGCATGTTCTACTGTAGGTTTATTATGTTAGCTCTATGGGATAAGATGACAAAGCTACAGGATTTCAATATGATTATGAAATCCTAACAAAATATGATACTTATTTCGCTAAGGCCACATTAGTCACTTCATCTTGAATAAATACATTTTTCCTCGATACATAATATATATATGTATCATTTCGTTGAGACATTACCTTACATTACCTCTATCAGCTACCAACTAGGTACCTATTGGTAAAACACAATTTTATATCAGACATTACAATCTAAAACTGTAGGATATTTTTACATAGGTAATTTGCTGTACTACATATTAAATAAAACAAGATTTAAACAAAACAATTCTATATTTGGTAATTCCTTTCTGTATTTTCTTTACGTCTTTTTCTTTGGATTTGCTATCATTCATTTTTACATTCATTTAAGTACAAAACTTCACGCTACTAACAATTTAACTGCCTTAAGGTTGGGTTTCCTTTGCTTGTGCCTTTTCAATCTGTTTTTGCTTTTCCTTCTTTGTCTGTAGGTTGATATATATTTCAGAGACGCTTCTCATCTTGGTCTCCGGAACAGCTACGATGATGAAGACAGCAGAGAGAAGGCAGACTGCTCCGAAGAAGTAGAACGCCACATGGACGCCCACAGCAGCTACGAGAGGTTTGAAGAACAGAGCTTGAAGGAAGGCTGCGAAGGAAGCTGTGGCCATCGCTGTTGCCATTACTGTGCCTCGGTACTAGAAACGTTGAAAACTTTAGATTAATAAGTGGTTTTATTTATCCTAAATGACGTATTGTAAAATATACTCAAAACTAAACAGTACGTTTCAATGCTCCGAAATTATACGAGCTCTTTACTCTTCGAACCAAAACATAAAATTCTTTGCTTGGAGCCAGAATAACAAACGAGAGTTCTTCGCTTTTAGTTTGGAAGCATAGTACTTCTCCAAATAATAAATAAGTAAGTACTTGGGTTTTGCTTTTAATCTAGCAAGAGAGACTCTTTGATATACCAACGTCATCTGATCCATCGAGGGTCTCTCTGGTCTCTCTTTGGTCTTGAAAACACAAGGCATTAATGGCAATGGCACTTAGGGAGGAGACTTATACCCATCTGTCGGTCATTAAGAGTATATGATAATGAACAATGTAAGCCATGTCGGAGACTCTTGACACCAGAGTTGGCCACTCTCATTCGATAAGAAGAAGAAAAACGTTGCAAAAAATTACCTTGAAAGAGAACATTTCGCCAATAAGAACAACGGACACGGGCTGCAGGCCCGAGGAGTCACAGAAGATGCAGAGGCACAGAGTGGCGACCGGGATCCATTCTGGCGCGTAGAAGTTGTAGTCTCTGGCCAGGTACCAGGAGGCCAGCGCGCACATACTCAGCCCGGATACTAAGGAGGTGATGAATAGGAGCGGCTGGAAGGAGAGAGAATATAGTTTAGAACACCTCCTGCAGACTTCTGAAGCTCTTGTTCCCGCTAAGAGTGAAAATTAAGCCAAGTAATCTAACTATCTCAAAACTGGACTTTTAACTATCCTGTTGGAAAATTATCATTTGAAAGCGAAGTAGCCAATCAAAGGTGTCTAAAATGACAGATTCCAATAAAATGGAATGATCATCCCATTCATAAATCATTATGATAATTTTCCAACATGTGTGAATTACAACTAATGAGACAGGGATTATCTTAAAAAATATGTATGTATATGTATATTACATTTGTTCAATTTTTTTTTCAACATTAATTTGGGTTAAAGTAAGTTAATTCTTGACCTAGGAGTACTAGGAAGCCATAAGTATAAAAGAGTTACCTTTCTCCCAGCCTTCTCCACAACACTAGTTCCCAGCATGGACCCGCACACCTGCACAGCGCCCAGCATCATGGCCTGCTGGTTCGGAGACAGCACCAGCGTAGTGGACGCCTTGGCGAAGATCTCTCCAGCGAAGTTCAGGACTGGGATGGCTCCGCAGACCTCGCGAGCGAGGGAGACGAAGATAGCCACTCGGAACGCGCGGAAAAGGACGGAGTCGGTTACTGTGGAACAGAAAAAAACTGGCTTGGTATTCAAAAGCATAATGCTACCAGAATGTTAAGGGCTCTAATCGACTCATGATCGGCTTGTTCAGCATTTATGCCACAACTGAGTGAGGCGTCATCTTGATAATCGGTGTGGTGATAGTATAGGACCCCGAGAGTGACATAGGTAAGTAGCACTATTAATATTAAATACTGAGTCATACAGGTTTTGCACTTGACGCTGATGGAAAAACATCCTGAAGAAACGAATGTCTTTTGGGACTACAAATCAGTCGTTCATCAAAAGATATGGGCCTACATTATGATGTTTCGGCAAAAGAAACTCGCCTATAAGTGGGGTAGGTACTCTTATTAAATCCTGTAGGTAAATTAAAGAACATAATAAAGACGCTGTTGTAAAAATTAATTGTTTTCATTTGCAACAGTGACATCACAGAATGTTACTATTTACTAAGTACATACATACGATAAACGGGAAAATTACTAGATGACAATAGATATCTAATAAGCATAACGATTATACTATTGTTTGTTTTGCATTCATTGCGTCGCTTCCCACTAAGATTTGCAAATACTACTGGAAAAATAATGTATATTTAACGTAAAAGTGTATATAAATTAATGTATTTAAGGAATTAAATTAATTTAATCACCTCGTAGATGATTAGCTGGTTTAGGTTGACTATCTAATTATGTAGCATATTTTGAACAATGAAAGCAGTAACCTTTTTTTAAAAGGGATCGAAGAAAGTAATATATAGCTTTATGAATAAGATCTACACTATTCTACACCGAGCAATCCAACGATCTTTAAAGCGAGAGTGAATCGGTTCTTATTAAGTGGTAAGCACGATCCATCATAGACCATCATATTTACCATCTTTCTATTGCTTACAATCAGGCAAACTATGGTCAAGTTAGAAACCCGTTCAAGTTAAAAAAAAGAGTGTATGAAATGAAATGAAATAATTTATTCGAAATCATGTCACGTTACATTCTCATAACTCTAATTAATATATGTATTATATTAGAGGGAGAGCTCATTTCAAGATTTACTTCGTCAACATTTTTATAATCATTACATTTATTGATTACTCACGAAAAAAATTAAAATTTAGGTAGGAACCTATTTTAAAGGGTAATTAATAAATTACCAGCTTTATTTACAATAATAAAATATAAAAACAAGGGAAGAAAAACTAAACATACTACTTCTAACTACTACAAATAGGGGCACTTAGAAAATCTTTAGACAAGCCTAAAGATAATCTAAGTGCTCCAGCCCACTACCAGAGGGCAGCGTGCCCAGCATACTGGCCGCATTACCACGCTGGATGGCAATGCTGATACGTTGAGCCAGAAAAAGGCCAGCATTTTGGTCATGCGTCGCGTCAACCAAGCGCTCCGAGAGGTTTTGGAAAATATTAATATTATTATTATTTATTTTGGTAATTAATTAATATTAATATGCATTTAAAGTTAAATCTTTGTTTTACTATCAGCTGTAAAGAGGCGTCTAGATCTTTATAGACTGAAGATGGTGATGATAAGTTGAAACAAAGTCCCAAATTTTTATTTCGGACTTTGACCAATTTGTTGACGTAACATATACAATGAGGTCAATTAACACGCGAATGTTTCTACATATATTATTATGGAACGGTCAAGGCCTAAGTAGGTAATTGATTCGCATCATTCTATAGAGAGCGGAAAAAATATGCGACAACGAGATCAGTTAAAACCCAGATTGGACAATAGATTCGTGGTTAAGAAGGAGAGTACCTGTATAATATAACAAAAAAGTGGAGTGAATATTCATTAATTGTTGTAAAAGAACTTTTTCAAAGGATATACATTATATAGGTATAGTTACTCGTACTTGATTACTACAACACACTCCTTATCAAGTAGCTTTTCCTCATTACTGAGAATCGTGACTTCCCCGGAAAATTGATTCATGGGGACATCAACTCGTGTTTCATAAATTTTCACACCATTATGGGTCATTATAACCAGGATGGGTCATTATAACCATGATCAAAGATTGCCATCATACTATTATTATAAAAGGAAAGTGTTTAAGTGTGTGTATGTGTATGTGTGTGTGTGTGTGCGTGTGTGATTTTTCACGTTCAAAATGGCTGAACTGTTATTGATAAAGGTATCGAGATGGACTTAACTTTAGATTAATAAGATTAAACTACTTTTTAAATAATAATATAACTTAAAATCACATGACTTCGCTATATTATGTTATATTGCAAAAAAACATCGTTAAATAATAAAAAGATGCATAGACCAGTTTGTTAGACGTCATTTACAGACACCAGTGACTTTATGGTAATATCATTAAACCTGATTCCTCTATTAAAATAAACCTTGAACTCTAAGATTTGCATAGAACGTGTTAACAGAATTAAAAAACCAAAGCTCAATTTGCAGTGAACTTTCCTTGTTGAAAGCTGCTTTATCATTAACATTTTAGCATTTTTTGTAACTGCTGTAAACATTTTTACTGGTGATGGTAGAAAAATACAATTACAATTTTATGAACCCTCTTATAGTTTACCTAGTTCGTTAACTGGGTTAGAATTGCAGGGGAACCTTTAACTTTTTTAAATAAAAAATAATATCCGCAAAAATCTAAATCGGTAATATAGGTAGGTACAGTAGTATAATATTATAACTGTAAACGTTATTTAATGCGCGTAAAAATAAATAAATAGGCATTATGTATGGGATAATAATCATGTACTCGCCAAAACTCTTGTTGTAAATATTTACATATGTTGGTACTTATAGCCAGTGTGACATAATGTCAAATTAGCACATATTGATGTATTACCGTGATCTATTAAGAATGAACATTACTGTCAATCCGTATTAGCAAAGCAAAATAACATCGATTTTTATTTATTTTTGATATATAACGTTATTTTTGTAAGTTATATACCATTTCCCGCCTTTACTAGGGCGGCTTCACATGGATAGAAAACTTATCACATGTTACGCATGTCTTAAACATTTACCGTCTTGTTTCAAAACGTGGTTTATATATGTATATATTATATAAGTCTAGAACTTTGAAAATAAAAAGTCGGTTTTTGTTGTTGTATGTGAATACAAACTATCAAAATGTCAATTTCAAATTAGACCGCTGATTTATCATTGGTAACATTTTGACAGTTTGAATATTATGACAGTAGACAGCCAAATTTCCAATGACAAAAACAGACTTGGTATTTTCAAAGCTGTGGACTAATAATAGTTAAGCCACGTTTGTAATAAAACCCTTAAACTTTCCCCTTAAAGCAGAAAAAAAATATAAAATTCCGGTGAGTAATTTTAAAGATCTAAGCATACATGGGGACTGACTGTGAGAATCATTTTTTTTTAGGTAAGTTAGTCTCACAGATCACACTTGACCAAAATACGCCAGATTTTAAGCACCGTTGTACGAGTAGGTTGCGTTCTAACCAGCATGCCAGAAGAAATCGATTAACACTTGACTTGAAGACTCAACAAAAATTTTATAGTTGGAGAGGAACTCAAAATATAGCAAGGAGTTCCACAGTATGGTAGTTCGAACAATAAACGTAACGCTTGGTTTAGGAATATTTTAGGACTTTCTTTCATACTATGTAGTTAAGACATTTTGGGCCTTATTACAAAACGTGGTTTAACTATAAGTCCAGATCTTTGAAAATATGCAGTCCGTTTTTGCTGTTCGAAATTTATCTGTCTACTGTCATAATAAACTGCCAAAATGTTACCAATGATAACTCAACCTCCCAATTTAAAGTTGACATTTGATTATCTGTATGTGATATTTGAACAACAAGAACCGACTTTTTATTTCCAAAATCCTAGACTAATATTTAAACCGCGTTTTGTAATAAGACGGCATAAGACTTATTATACTATTTAGTGATAGTAAAGAATAATTGCTTACCAATATTCTTAATAACAAACTTGCTACTCTCGTCATCCACCTTCTGCTCCCGTTTCATCTCATCCAGTTCGTTTATCAACTTGGGATCATCTTCCTCTCGACAGCGGAGCCAGGAGAGGACACGGGCTGCTTCCTGAAATGAGTTAACAATTCCTTGATGTAATTTTCAGAGGCCCTTAGGGCGGCTTTATAAACTCTCGACACCAGAGTTGGACTGGAATTATATCCGTTATCTAGTACCCATGATACAAGCGTATATAAGCTTAGGATGGGGCTAGATGGCGCTGTGTGATGTCCTGAAATATTTATTTAACTATAATAAGTTTCATTAAGTCTAGTGATATTTTGGCGTATATTAAAGACTAGTGGACGCCCGCGGCTTCGCTCGCATTATTTCAGGATAAAAGTAGCCTATGACACTCAAACAAACCTCATACTACCTACACACCAAAAATAATGGTGATCCGATCAGCTGCTTTTGCGTGATGGGCGTATAAATAAACAGAGGCACAGATAAACAGACGAAAGTTATAAAAACTGCTGAAACGTGTTTTATTATCGAATTAAAAGTAAACCCAAACATTTTTTTCTAATATCTTCTGTGTACAGATTTTGACTTTGACTTAATAAATTTGATCCAGTGAAAAGACCAGTCTGGGATTTTTATCTCACTCAAAAGTTAATCATTTCAACTTATTTCCAAAATAACATTTATTCAATGTTCACCATCATAGTAAGCAAACCATAAAGCAAACAACTGAATATGAGGCCCTCTTATTTTGTAAGTCGGTCTTATCAGTCTTATCACCACGTTAGTTCCTTCCTTTAACAATCAAACGTAGTTATTAACGAATGAGCAAAATTAAGTAAACATCGTAAACCACATAATTAAACAATTAAATAATGGAATTACACTCGTTAATTTATTGCTCAGTGTTATAATAGTTTTGTATTTATTTTGTGTGATATGTCCTGAAATGTTTATTTATATTTATATTTAATCAGATTATGGAAGTCACATGAGTTTAATAAACTATCGAATACGTCATTATTTGAGCGTAAAGTCTGTAGATGATAGTTGTACACACGGCTAGAACCTACAATTTAGCCAGTCAGCCAACCCACGAAAACATATTTCTGGTTTATTTATTTAAGAGGCTTGAGGGCGTTGGTAGTGCCGAATTGTTTATTATTTACCGACTTCAAATAAAGGAGGTTATCAAGTCTTCTGAAGTCTTCTTACATTTTTATTACTTCTTCTTTTTGGGTATGTTACGCGGTTACACCGTTATTTTATGAACCGATTCCAATAATTATTTTTCATTCAATGGTGATTGTTTCCGAGATGGACCCATACATATTTCCTTTTCTTCTCAGATAATCGTGTCCATCCAAAGGTTGCCTGGAAGAAATCGCTTAAGGCGATAAGGCCGCCCATATGTACGTCATCATAAATTTATCCTTCCATGTATTTCTTTCATGTTGGTGTGCAATAAATACATATTATTATTATATATTTTTTTCATTCGGTCAAGTACTTTCTGAGAAAAAGCCAAAAAACAAAATGATAAATTTTATGCAAACCAATTTCACCTAAGTATATTTCCAAAACGACTACTCGGATTAAAATAGCCTTATTTATAAACCCGTATACTCACGTGGTAATTATCAAGTTAAATCTACACGTGATTAGATTTTCCATGTTTTGTCTCTTCCTTGTATTGTATGGATAGTTTTACAAAGTATAGGTACTCAATGAAAAATATGTTTAGTTTTTTCTTCTTCTTACTATCGTGAAATGATTGTTCGGAATAGTAAACAAATTATGTACTTTGTGCCTCTGATATGATATACCTAACAGGGTTCGCCTCCGTCACGGTGTTTTACGACTTTTATTGTTTATGCCATTCCATAGACACCCTAAAGGTCAAGGCTACGCAATAAACAAAACAAAACAAACAAAACAACAAAAAACAACAAAAAATTTCATTATTTAATAATAAAACTAGACATTGTAACTTCTAAAATTTTATAAAACTAAATGTTATAAATTCAATTTGACGAGATATTGTAATTTGTGTAGCATATTCTGTGATATTAGTACTTATACCTATACCTATGTATGTTACAACTTTACATTATCAATAAAGATTCTTTATCTTTATCTTAATAGGATGGTCTTAACCTCATTTGGGGGGTATTGATTACAGGGAATCGAATAAACAGATTTTACTGAAAATTTGTAAATTTTTTTATATTTAGATCAAAATGTGTACACAAATTTTGGAATCTGTTCCGGATCGAAACCAGCTTAATTTTAGTTCATAATTTGTTTTGCGTGCCATAGTATTTTTTTGATAAATCTGTCATTCATTAGGTACTTTACCAAATATCATAGAAGGAATTATTAAGCGTAGGTAATTTGAAGTGTAAACTCTGTTTATAAATAAATTACTATGAACTATGGTACTATGTACTGGTAGGTTTGTGGTGACGCACTGATATCAAATTCTCGCAACTAGCGTCGCTGACAGTCCTGAGATGGGTGATAGAGATAAAATTGTATTTTCATCAGGGAAACCATTTCTAATTTGCTGAGGCAATCTTTGTTTTTGTTAGTATTTACGTAGAAGGTGTTAAAAGTTGCTGATATTCACTACAATACCAAAGCTCGAATAAACTATTTGTCAATTAAATTATTACTATTAGAATAATTAGACAGATAATTTGACTAGAGACATATGTATAGATTCGATTAGCGTACAAATTAGAAGTTTCAATAGTTATTTTTATGGCTCTCTAAGTGGGTTATTCTTACGTTATGGTTCCCCTTCTTCACCAGGTAAGACGGTGACTCAGGCATCATCATGAACAGCGCCAGGTGGGCGGTTGGCACGGCTAGACACACCCACAGGATCGCTCGGTACGAGAGCAGGTCACCGATGATGTAGAGGAACAGGTTGCCGGTTGTATGGGCGAAGATTAGCTGCAAGGTGGAAGATGAGTTAGAAATTGAACTAAAGGTTCAGGTAAGTAACCTACGAATAAACTTGATAGAATCAAATTATTCGTAGTAATTAACTTTGCTAAGGTTGCTCTAGTACGTCGTACATTGAAATTTTGTTATACGACTATGGTTCATTGGATAATTTCTATTATTTTGTATGTTATATATTACTATGGTGACATACGACGTATTAGCTGATAAAAGAGAAAGTTTAAAATAATTATTGCCATTCTTGTTTAACTAATGAATTAATCAATTTGGTCAAAATTTATTGATCCCTTCTTTGGCTTTTTTGGCATTGGCAACATACTATCCGCGGAGACTTACTTCCCGAGGGCTTAAACAGCGGGGTTAAACATTTCTCACAATCACAGCGACGTTTTCTTTTAAATCTCAGTTTATCAACTTTATCAATAATAGCAAAATACAACGTATTTTCTGTTAGCTTAGTTAGTAGTGGCTCTGCCAAGGAGTGCGTTCGATTCCCGAATGACACGAGCAATTATGAATTTTAAAATTTGTAATTACGTGTGTTGAGTCTGGTCGTTACCAAATAACAGGTGAACTCACCAAGCTCCCCAGCGAGCCTCGTATGGACTTCTCACTGATCTCCTTGGTGTATATCGGGCAGGTGACGTATGCTCCCGCCATGGTGATACCGAACAGCGCACGCGCAGATACGAACGCCCACGTGTCCAGGGAGGATAGCTTCATTATCCAGCATATCTGGGAAATACATTTTTTTTACATGAAATAGGCTCACTCTTGACTACAACTTGCCTGATGATAAGCAATGTTATAATCTACGATTTAGCGCGCTTGCCTAGAAGATACCGGTTTACTCTCGACTTGAAGAACGAACAATTATAGTTCAAGGGGAATAGAGATTCGGGCAGGGAGTTTCACAGTTCCACATATATGTATGTAGTGATATAAATAACTGTTAAGGGAATCTAAGTCATGTTTTATTAACTAATTCTTTTTTCCAAACTCAGACTACTCTAAATAGGACTAGTCTGAGTGTTCTAGAATATATATTTTTATTTAACACTATACTTGTTGATTTGCAATATAAAGTTAGTAGTGACTTACAAGAGTATATAATAATAATAAAATAAACAATAATAAACCGCAGGGGCGACTTTATGGCGAGTCGTCGGTGAGTGGCGTCACCGCGGACCCCGATTCCCTGGGGGCTAAATGAGACCTCCTGCCTCCCGGCTTGCCTTGATTGGCCGTCCGGGAGTAGAAGACGCAAGAGCTAAGTACCTAAGCTCCAGGGTGGAAGTGTTAAAGGGCATAACGCCGCTCGCTAGTACCGCGTGGTACCGCGTGGTACCGCTTAGAGAACGCGCAGCACACCTCTCGACACCCTAAGCCACTCACACCAATGTTGCCCTTCCGGCGCCTTCTTCCAAAACTCTGTACATTACAATGCAAAAGGCCGCGATTTTAAACACGTGTCGCATTGTAAGAAAATTCCTTCAAGATGACACTAGTCAAGAGTAGGATCAACAACACGAAACTCACTTGGCCGTGGCCCGAGATGTTTCGTTAGCTTACAGGAATTTTTCAAATTCGGAGAAAAAATACTTTTAAGATAATAAAGATTTAAAAGGGTGGTGGCTGTCCAAAAATCCAAACTTAGGTAATATCAAGACATGTGGCAAAAGATTTAAAAAGCTCTCAGCTGGCGAAAAATCCAAACCTAATTATCAAGACGAAGTTCGAATTCGCCAGCCAATTGAGATAAGGTATATGCCCCGACCGTCTAATGTAAAACAAAATAAGACCCAATAACACAACGTGCTATCGAGCTGAACCTAGCTGCTAATGACTCACAGCAGTGACAGCAGACATGAAGAGTAGTGTCCTCTTCCTCCCGAGGCGGTCGCTGAGGAAGGCCATCAGGAAGACGGAGGGGATGCAGGTCAGGTAGCCAGCCGCGGCCATCCACGAGATCTACGGACGAAGAAAGAATATTGTTAGAACTCAGTTTTATGACATATAGAAAAAATTATATAATGAATGAATGAAAGAATATTGGTAGTAGTCTCTCTTGAGTCGTATTCCCTCATAACTGAGGGTCGTGACTGCCCCGCAGAATGAATTCGTTAGGAGAGTTCTCTTGGGCAGATACTTCGTACACCCGTACTTCCATTGTAAGTACATAGTAAATTTTATGAAAAACTGATCAAAAACAATTTAATACCCAACTATGCATATGTCGCTCAATATTTCTTACCATTTACATCACACTATTTTTATGATACTTATTATCTATAAGTACATATAATTAAGCTGAGAAGGATCGAAAGTCTGAACAATGAAGACCTATTACTTAATATTTTTTTTTTAAATTGATAACAAAACGTTCCAACACTTTCTAGAAATGTTGTCTGTTTATTTGTTGTCTCTATGTCTCTGTTTATCTATTTACTTAAACGCTCATCACATAAAAACGGCTGAATGGATCATCATGATTTTTGGTATGTAGGTAGTATGAGGTCTTAGTGGAGTCAAAGGCTAGTTTTCATCCTGAAATAAAACGAACGAAACCGCGGGCGTCCACTAGTTGGAAAATATAATAAATAATTATGAATATGCTACATAAATTACAATATCTTGTCAAATACCAAATCACGACATTAAACTTCATATGGCCATTAAAATGTAAAGCTCGCTCATGCAACAGATATCTGCGCTCTTCAAGAATCAATAAAATCTTCGTTGTTAATGTCTTGTATAAACAAGAACATCATTGATAGACTACGAATAATTTACATCCCACCAAAACATTCTGTCAACTAGCCATGTCTCGATGGCGCTGCTTGTTTATCTCTAAAAAGTAATGGAATCTAGACAAGGTCGTGCCAAGTCTAAGGTTCGTTACTACGATTTCTTTATTATTTTCTTGATTGTATTGATTTAAGCTTTTAATTTATGTTAAGTAATTTATTTTTTTATGTGTAGATTGTTATTATTTTTTAACCGACTTCCAAAAAAAGGAGGAGGAGGTTTTCCTGCGAAAGTTATTTTTTTTTTGTAGGGATGTTACGGGATTACTCCGTTGTTTATCAACCGATTTCAAAAATTCTTTTTTTATTCGACAAGGATAGTTTTCGAGAAGGTCCTTTTAATTTTTTTTTTCATTCGGTTCAGTACTTTAGGAGAAAAAACCGATAAACCAACAAATTGATAAAGTTTATGCAAACTCCAAATATTACTGATTTCAATAAGAATACTTAAAGGATTGAAAGTTTCAATAATTTGATAGGTTTTTTACTCCCAATTCTGAATTTTTAAGTCGCAAAAATGAAATAACTTATTTATTAACTTTCCATGAAGTCAGTTTTTGATATTTTTGAAATATTTTTTTTTAGTTATTTTTATTAAAGAGATGTCTTTTGTAATATAAGAGATAACTAGATGCATGATGAAAAGAAAATATACATAGCATGGTATGTCGGGCTCGGAGCCTCCACTACCGACTAAAACCTACCACGATGTCCCTTCGTCTCGGAAAGGGTGGGTTTCGCGGACAAGCAAGCAATACTCCTCCGCAATTCCCGCCCATTATATTATAACCAATACTTATATAATATCGATGTCTTGTCTCAGTGTCGTTAAACTGTGTTACGAGTACAGAGTCATCTCCCAATATAATACTAGGTACTTAAATTACGATTTAGTTATTAGGATTCGAAAATTAGTAACGTAGTTTTTAAATATGTTGTCTTTTTGTCTGTTCATTTGAACGCGCATCTCGCTAAAACGGATCATCATGATTCTTAGTATGTAGGTAGTTTGAGGTCTAAGGAGTGTCGTATGCTACTTTTTATTCCGAAATAATGCAAGCGAAGCCGCGGACGTCTACTAGTTTCCTAAGTATTTATAGACCAAGTTATATATTTTGCTCCTTTATTGCTGATGATACTGTGGCTGTAGGAACTAGGTATGTTGTAATTTATTAGACGCATACATTTAAACATGACATACATAAATGTTAGTAAGCGTGTATAGTACGGCTGTTTGTCTAGTACGGCAGTCGTTAAGCCATGTCAGAGGCCCTTAGGGCGGTTTGAAAGCTCTAGACACCAGAGTTGGCCACTCTCATTCGATAAGAAGAAGAAGAAGTTTATATATGTAAATACCTCTATATCAGACAGTGGGGTCCCCCGGGGGGAGTGGTCTGACTGCAACAGCAGCGTCATGGGGGACATCCATCCTATGCTCATGCCATACGCGAACACCGGGGTGTTTACTGGAATAAACATAGACAAACAAATAAATAAACATAGTATCATTATCATCAGCCTACAGTCGTCCACTTCTGTACATAGGCCTCTCCCAAGGCTCGCCACACAGCATTGTATATCATATACAATATCATCATACCTACTCATTCTTCCTCCTCAAAGAATCAATTTGTTGAGGAAGTTTTCTTCAAGCTGAAGTTCTGTTACAACTTTAGGATTTTGGTATTAAAATAAACAGAAAAGAAAAGATTTTTTCTAAAGATACTGCAATATACCTAAAACTTATTAAAAAGTTTGCTAGAGCCAAAACTCTCCAGGAATAGAAAAATAATAAATAAATAAATTGATTATTTAAATCGTATAAAAATGCCATTACGTGCCGAACGAATGTAATTAGGTACTAATATACCATTGATTAGTTCGCCTCTCTTATAATATTACAATATCATTAGCAATGAATTTAGACTAAAAAAATCATCTTTATTCTGTTAAGGAAAAAAAGTCTGAATGAAATAATTTCAAAACACACAAACAATATATAATACTCACTTAATATGGCTATCAGTATTTGGTTTATCTTGCTCCCTTCTTTGAAAAAGAAGTAATAATTCTTCATCTTCACTTATTATTTAAATTTCACAGTTGAAAATACCAAACTTATACTACACTATTATATGCACAGCCTTTGAAAATACTAGAGATATTTATGAAATAATTAATGTATGAACAAATTTGTAGCACAAAGTTTTTGAGTATTGATTTTATTTCGCGGCCAACATTTTGGAATGATTTTGGCTAATATTTTACGTATGGAATACGCTCACGCGATCCCCGATTGTTTTACATTTCCACGGGAGGGCGCGTGTGTCGTTCAGCGAGGTGACACGGGTACTAAGGCCGGGCGGCTATGCATATGATTTGCGAAGAAAAAAGCTCCTCTAAATATACCATCTCCTTATCATTATGGCTGCCTGGTGATTACAATTAGATTTTGCGACGAAAACTGCGACATTTACCAAACTGAATTAAAATTAAAAAAAAACCGCTTTTATTACTGTTTAAACAAATATTTTAGTTATTTTAGTTTGATTTTAAGTATTGCGCAAAGTATCTTTTTGAGAATATCCCATATTTTCAAACGGGGATACAGGGGTTGTCACATGATACAGTCGTGCAAACCGAGCTACTAATTTAAGCTAAATTTATACAACTCAATGGTGACTGACTGACATAGTGATCTATCAACGCACAGCCCAAACCACTGGACGGATCGGGCTGAAACTTGGCATGCAGGTAGATGTTATGACGTAACATCCGCTAAGAAAGGATTTTTGTAAATGCCACTTTTAAAGGGGTGAAATAGGGGATGCAAGTTTTACTTCTTAATGTCGCGAGCACCCACTAGTCGACAATAAGGACCGATTCACTCCCGCTTTATACCATGTCACTGCTTTATTTATCGTATGAGAGTGGCTAGCTCTGTTGTTATGTCATTGTTACGCTTAACAATTTACCTTACTATGACAAACATCTTGTAAAAACAAAATCTTTCCTACTAATATTTCAAAAGCGGGAAATTGCGGATTGAAGTCGATCACGATAACAATTTTGTTTCTATAGAAATGTACAAATACAAAATTATTTATTCACTGAAAGGATTACGTAAAACCTTAAACTAATAGATATAGTTACATATAAGTATCTTATTAATAGAGTTTTGTTTGTGTCCTTCTCAGCCTTGCACTAAGTATACACATGTAAGCATACTTATCACATATGTAACAGATTGCTTTTCATTCGGCAAGCCAGACAAAATGAAAGTTAACCAGTTGTTAATCGGCCACAAAAACCAGAAATATGTATCTATCTGAAATATATTCCGTCTTGTCACAAAACGTGGCTTAAATATTAGTCCAGGACTTTGAGAATAGTCGGTTCTTGTTGTTCAAAGATTATTATGTTTATAAACAATCAAATGTCAACTTTAAATTGAGACGTTGAGCCGCCACGCTAGTCTGAACGACATCATTCGCCGGGCTTTTTCCACTGCCAATGCAGCATTTGCAATTGCAGCTATGCTCGAACCGAGCGGCCTAGCACGTGACGATGGAAAAAGACCTGACGGTATGACTCTTGTGCCCTGGAAGTTGGGTCGGCCCCTTGTGTGGGACGCAACTTGCGTCGACACATTGGCGCCATCTCATCTGTCTTTGACACGGTGTCGGGCTGGAGCGGCGGATATTATTGCCGAGCATCACAAGAGACGCAAATATGCTAACCTCGGCCGAGGTTACATATTATTTGAGCTTTTTGGAGTCGAGACTTTGGGGCCGTGGGGTCCGGGAGCCCATACTATTTTCCAAAACCTCTCGGAGCGCTTGGTTGACGCGACGCATGACCAAAATGCTGGCCTTTTTCTGGCTCAACGTATCAGCATTGCCATCCAGCGTGGTAATGCGGCCATTATGCTGGGCACGCTGCCCTCTGGTAGTGGGCTGGAGCACTTAGATTATCTTTAGGCTTTTCTAAAGATTTTCTAAGTGCCCCTTTTTGTAGTAGTTAGAAGTAGTATTATGTTTAGTTTTTCTTCCCTTGTTTTTATATTTTATTATTGTAAATAAAGAATATTGACATTGATTTATCATTGGTTACAATTTGACCGTTTGATTATTATGACAATAGACAGATAAATATCGAAGAGCAAAAACGGCTGGAACTAATATATAATACCTACCTAAGAGAGGGATGAAATGAAAATCCTTGCATATTTCTAAGTAAAATGACAATAGTTCCTATATGCATGCAACATGTTTATGTCAAAGCTAATACTTAAATCGGTCAAGAAATTAGTAAAAGTAAAATTTCCACAACTCCTCTGAAATAAAACATTAAAGACGACGAAGACACTGATGATCATCAATATGACAAAACAATTGATAAAAATATCGAAAAAATCAAATATTTTGCCATGTTCTTATTTTTTATGACTAACAGAGCCTTTTGAAGGTAGAGGACCAAGTAAATATTAAAATGGCTATACCAAATATTGGTAAAAGAGGAACCGAAGATGCACTTTTTTTTTACTAGAAATGGGTTTGCACTTGACCGTAATGCACATGACAAAAAGTCTGTGCACAAAATTGAGAATAAATGTACTCGTATGTAGCTGAAATATGCGAACAAAGCATAAAGCAAAGGCAAGCAAATTAAATACAAGACCCACGATATTAGTAACAGCTCGATTTGGACTGATGAAGTTGTTGCAAACCCTGTATTTAGGACACAAAAACATAAGCTGGAGGATATTTAAAAGTGTCAGATATCTTTGAAATTGTATGATCACAAAATTGTGTTGCAAATGTTTCTTGTTTTTAGATTTGGAATCTATAAATGTGATGACATTTTTCAACATATTCTTTAGTTTGCGTAACATTTTGTTTGTGCAAAATATTTTTACAATAGTCGAAAAAATACAAAGGCGTCTGCAGGTTCCCGTTATTGTATTCATGATCAATACAGAAAAAGTTATTGATATCATTGGTTTGGAACAAACCATAAATAATAATTAAGACCAATAATCACATTAGCGTAATTATTTATTTGAATAGTTGTTGTTTTGTAATGTTTACATGTACAAAGATGCCGTGGGTGTATTAATTAATTATACATATCAACAAAAGATAATAAAATTAGACTAAAGCAATAATTTTAAGAAACATAATCACTTCCAACTTCATACCTACATACACCCATAACTAGGCAAGAACAGCGCAAGAAGCGCACATTATTTGCATAAAAGGGGCTGATGCCAAACTATGAGTTCCAAAGAGCTGATGACGATGATGATGTTTCATAGAAATATATATGTATAAAACTCAAAGGTGACTGACTGATTGACTGACTGACTGACTGATATAGTGATCTATCAACGCACAGCCCAAACCACTGGACGGATTGGGCTGAAATTTGGAATGAAGGTAGATGTTATGACGTAGGCATCCGCTAAGAAAGGGTTTTTGGAAATGCCACTTTCAAAGGGGTGAAATATGGGATGCAAGTTTTACTTCTTAATGCGAGCGAAGCTGCGAGCATCCACTAGTTAGGTATATAGATTCTGGTGTCTCTTCTTGTTTGGTATTTATTTAGCTTTTATGCAGAAACATGAACCATTGTTTTCAAGGTTTTGCCTGAGGGTTTTATTTTTCCATCCATGAATACCGATATGCATATATTATATAAAACTATACTTAGCTATTTATGATACCTTTGATGACCTAGAAAGTTGTAATTTACGTCACAATCTTAAAATTATATAATTAATCTATAGAAGTAGGCATTACTAAACTAAATTAATTTGTTAACCCTGAATGTTACATGTGTTTGTGTCATAATGGAACATTTTGTGAGAAACAGTATCAGAAACCAAATACTCTTGACTTGCCGAGAAGCGTCTGAGCATATTATTTTCACATAATATTTTGATATCTTAGATAAATATTTAAAAAAAAACTTACGTATGGTACTTTATCTCATATCAATAAAAATCGTGACAATCAATCGTGTAATGTCCCGGAATATTTATTTATCTATTTTATTTATCGTAACCGAAAAGTGGTATTCCATTTTGGCCACTTCCGTGGGTCGGATGACACGATAAATTGTAGGTCCTGGCTGTTTGTCTTGTAACGGCAGTCGTTGAGCCATGTCAGAGGCCCTTAGGGCGGCTTGATTAACTCTCGACACCAGAGGTGGCCACTCTCATTCGATAAGAAGAAGATTAATAATCGCCCCCGACTAGTTGTATAGATCGTTAAATTGACGTTACTAAAACATACTTATAAAATACTATTTTTATTAATGAAACAGCGCTTTGTGCGGCTAATATAAGAAGCATGGGATCATACATAGGTACATAAAAATATAAGATAAATAACATAATGTAAACCGAGGATGATGGTTTATAACCAATTATGACGCTAATTTTAATTTCTAAGTTTTGTTTTGTATTGTTTTTATATGTGGTGTTTTAATAAAGTATTTATCTATCTATCTATAACTTTGCCGTGTAGTTTAATGGTGTTCTTCTTCATCATCATCATCCACAGCCTTCTCTATTCCACTGCTGGGCATAGGCCTCTCTTTGAATGTGACAGCTGCTATCTTGTGCAGACCACACCCATAACGAACCCACGACTCGTACAATGTCGTCGACCCATCTCGCTGCCGAACGACCCACTCCTCGTCTGCCTGTTCTTTGGCCTTGGTGTTCTTACTAGGGTTAAATTCTATAAGCTAATGTAAGCAATCAACTTAGGCTGAAGTTTGTTGTGTTTGGTCACGTCGTTATGTAATGTAACAGGCTGATATTAATTTGAACAAATTAAAGTATATGTAAGTCACTTTACAGAAGTAAAGGTACTTTTTATACATGTTGCTTATCGGTACAATACAATTTATTTATTCTTACGAAGAAAACTACATGATTATGGTTACGTGAGTATTATTGAATTGTATCTAGGGGGATAAGATAGATAGATAGATAGATAGATAATTCTTTATTGTCACACACATATAAAACAAAATTAATAAAAAATACTTACATAAATTCTGGAACATACGAATACATTTACTAATGTGTATTTGGTTCAAGTTTCTCTATTTTTGAAGTCCTCGTTACAGAAAATACGATTCTCGCAGAATTTATTCTTTAGACAAATTACTCTTGGGCAAGTACTTGGTGGGCTCATGGAGTATCATGGTGGGCGCCTAGACCCTGCCACGGAAGACTCTCGAAGATGTTCTCGGATTTGTGGTCTTCAAACATGTTTGTTTCCCCACGATTGTAATAAAATTTTAACTAATTTCAGATAAATGTTCCAAAAACTTGTACTTACTACTACTTGTACTACTTGTAGGGCTAATGGATCCACTAAACAATAATAGAATTGGAAGAATAACCAGCAAAATGACGAAGCGTAACTTGTTTCGATCAACACATATAGAAATATTACTAAACAACAGACTTTCGGAGGAATTCCAGAAACACATCCTACCATTAAAAGTGATGGAAATAATGACATGCAACTTGAAGTTCTACATTCGAGATCATTTCATAACTTCAAATTCTTTCTCCATAAACTTACTAACAATTCTTTCATCAGTCTTCTTCTTCATTTGCACCATGAATTCATTTCTTTTAGGAATTGGCGATGATTGGCACTGGAATGATTCCATATTTACAGTGGCAGATGTTGTCAATTTGTTATTCTATAATTTAGGCATGTTACTAAATGTCGTATCAACTATTACAAAGAGCCAAGGCATGGTGGATATTATTTTAAAAATGAACAATATTTACGCAGTATTACGTCGAAAAACATACAAACGAGTACTTATTTCGTCTTGGACCTACATATCAATATCTTTCATATTGGCAAAAGGAATAAGTGTGCCTTTGTACATTTTAGCGGCAATACCGTTCTTCTTATATTCCCCTATTACAACTATATTGTTTTTGGTGTTTGATTTTAATATGTACCACGCCATCTTCATGATCTATTGGTTGAGAACAGCAGTTGAAATATGGAGTGAGGAGTTTAAAAAACACAATACTGATGTAGAAGAAGATAGAGTGAGACTAAAACTGTTGTTGTTTAAGACGTATGAAGATATTTTGGAGGCTTATAAAGTTGTTAAAGTGGCAACTCAAGAAGTAGTGAGTATTGTGTACAAGTACATATATATTTATTTAGTTGGTTGTGTATGTAAACTTGTTACTGATTATTCAATTATTGATTTGATTTGTGACATCTGTCACAGGTTAAACCTGGATGAGGCTGGAGATAGGCTTATACCATTGATCTCCATCAGTTTGTACTGATGGAGATCAATGGCTTATACCCAGGAGCGGGACGAAACCGGCTGTGGATGATGATTGTGCAATAATGTTAAAATATATATTTCAGATTTTATTTCACTCCGTCGAAGTGATTCGTCACAGTCTTCTATACATCCAAAGCGCGATTATAATTTGTCAAAACAACGATTCTCTCAAAGATAATTCGACTGATGTAAGTTACATTTTTATTGTAATTTCACTGACTTTATAAAATGAGGTAAAGAATTTTTAATTTGGTGAAGCCGATATATCAATAATTCAGGTTGATCGAAGATTCAGATTAAATTTATTATTATTCAATCCTACTCATTTTATAATCATTTCTTAATATTACTTTTTCAAATTGACCGCATCCTGTATTCCTACTGGTATAAATCAACGAGTACGGTTCATTTGCGTGCGCGCAACCAGAGGGCGCTAGCAGTCTCTAAATGCTGCTACATCTCTTCGCCTTTGTTTCTTTAATAATAATAATATAATATTATCTGGTTTCAGGACCTGATATTTCCAATACAACTGATGTCAGTAGCAATTTGGATTCTGAAGAACATATTTTTGCAAGCCTACCTCGGGTTCCAATGTGAACAGTTTTATATCGCCAATGAAAAGGCTGTCGAAACCAGCGTGAGATATATGAGAAGCACTTCTTCTGGTAATTTAGATTTATATCATAGTAAATAGACCAGAGAAGCTGCAACCAACCCAGAGGCAGACCACCGGTCTGATGGGCGGGTGTCTTCGTTAAATACGTTGGGACGATCTTAGACAGGCTGGGTACCGTTCTCTATGGCACGTTGAAGAAGAGACTTATACTCAGTAGTAGGAACATACTGGCTGTAATGATGATTAGTAGGGTACTGATACTCGTGCGGCTAGCTGCTGCAGTCGTTAAATTTAACACCTACCTCCAAGCAGCTAACGGTATATTCCAAAAACTTCGTTTGGGATCCTTACACCCATTTCACTATTTTAATATAATATTAAAACTTTCGTGAGACATTTTATCAATATGATAACTAAACGGTTTTCACTCACGTGTAATTCGCGTATGTTGTTTACGCGTCTAGGATGGTAATGTCACTCACCTGCAGAAAGTGCGTTGTGGAACCGCGGCAGCACGCAGACTCAGCAGAACAGCACAGAGAGCAGAGTCTGCATGCTACCGCGGTCCCAGAACGCACGTTCTGAAGATGGATGTCATTACATCCGAAACGCGTAAACAACATACGTGAATTACACGTGAGTGAAAACCGTTTAGTTAACATATCCATTTCACTACACGCATGTCTGACATGCGCCATAGTGCCATACTTATAGTATCTTACTTGTTTTTGGAAGTTATATCGAAATTGTTTATAAGTACGACATTTCAATAACATAAAATCGATTTCTACAGAACAAGAGAAGCAGATTTGCAAGAACGTACGTCGCCTGTTCAAAGCAAAGTGCCCCAAGTTGACCGTCTGCGGATTCTACGATCTAGACGTGGCGGCCATTATGCAACTGATCAGTGTACTAGCCACGTATACTATAGTCCTACTGCAATTTGTTTTTCTGTAAAATGACTCCTTCATTTTAATACCTTGTCATATTTTATTCGTCATACGGTGGATTTACTACAAGCGAGCGAATGCTCATTCTACGCTGACTTTATTAAATTATTTTAGTGTAAACGGGAGTAGAGCATTCTTTCATTGTTTTAGCTCTAGCTGGCTCTTTGTTCTTTTAGTGAAAGGAGTTTTTGTTTAAACTGGAAGATCACAAAAGAACGCTCTTCTTCTAGCTCTAGATTAGATACATTGTAAGATGTTATTTTCACATAATTGAGACATTCAAATATGTCATATATATGAAGATTTCGTGACTTCCCCGGCGCACAACTGCTACGCACAACTGGTTGTGCCGATGGGAATTTTAATTCCCTTCGGCACAACTACATAGTTAGTCCTTTGGGAAAAAAACTGGACCTACGACACAACTGACCAACTGGTTGTGCCGAAGGGAATGAAAAGTGTACTATTGTCTTCCCCGAGGCACAACCAATATGCACAACTGTTTGTATTCATATGTTATAGTCATATTTATGTAATTAAAATAATGTAAATAATAATAGATATGTAACTAGCAAAGATCTCGAAATCTATTAGAGATATTGGGTTGGTGTTTAAACTAATTATGATGAAAAATACCTACTTGCTCGTTCTCAATCATGCAAAAATATGATAGATTTCATACAAAAAATATTGTCTCCATACAAATAGTTTACATATATAGTTTACAGTTTATTTTTTTAGTTTACAGCTTAGCCTAAACAAAGGCCGAAGTGTGTGCTGCAGTGTTATCAAAAAGCTGAACCGCAGTACTTGTATTCGTAAACAAGAGGGCGCATAGCGCTGTGTTGCTACTTATAGTGGTTTCTAATTAGTATGATGAATGCGGACACGGCAGCCATGTTGCAACTAATCAGTATACTCGCTACGTAGGTATATTATAGACCTACTGCAGTTTGTTTATACATAAATTTTAATCCCTAAGTACTTAGTTTGAAAAATTGTATGTAAGTAAAATAACAAAATGACGGTATATAAATAAATAAATATTTCAGGACATATCACACAGCGCCATCTAACTCCATACTGAGCTTACGCTTGTATCATGGGTACTAGATAACGGATATAATACATATATACTTTCTTTTGTAAATACATACTTATTATACATAGAAACGACCAGACTCAACACAAGTAATTACAAATTTTAATATTCATAATTACTTGTGCTATGTGGGAATCGAACCCGCACCCCTAGATTAGAAGGCGGAGCCACTACTACTACTAGCTAACGCAGCAGTCAAAGTTATATAGTTTTCTAATACTTTAGATTTCAGGTGTAACTTTCAGCATGAGTAACCTTTACTTCGAATATTCTGATTAAATAAATAAAATCACATTTTTAAATGGAAATAACCTGTTTTATTACAATGACAGTCATGATAATCAGCCTGTTATCGCCCACTGCTGAGCATTGGCCTTTCTTCTTATATCCCACGCGTCCCGGTACGAAAATTAAAATTGAATTTTTAATACATTAAATTTATTAAAACAGTTACAAAATCACCAATAGTTAGGTAACAAGTTACAGTAATAGCCATAGTCTTTAAAATATTTGGCCTTAGAACTATAAGGAATAATAATTATTAAACTTGACAAAAACAATTAGATAGCCAACTAAAAACTACTACTAAATGTATGTGTACCCATTTTTCATTGAAGCACCAATGACAAACAAGATCTGCTTTAATGCCAATCGTTTCAGAGATTGAGTGATTTATCCGTGGAAAGGGATTCTATGTTACAATCAAACACCATCTGTAAGTATTGAGACTGATTTATTTTATATAGCGGGTAGGTAAATAATTAGTAACAATTAGTAAATACTTATAAGTAAGGGGGTAGATCTATTCTCATATGACATCTGCCATTCCTATAATAGGTATATAACATCCTCCCCGCTCATCTCATGCAATGCAATCTGTAGCAGCACGATGAAACTTGAGTCTCGCGCCAGACTTGAGTGGAGCCACGAATTGCGCCGATCGCGCCCGACTATAGCCGAGCGCATCGAGTTGGACCCGCAATGGTTGATACGAGCGATAGCGGCGGAGCTGTTAAAATTGATTGATTGATTTAAAACAACGATTAAATGAATTGATTATACATTGTAATTATTAAATGGTTCGCGCGTAATAAATAAATACAGTATTATTAGTAATAATTATTATTTGTTCTTGTGTAATATTTGCTGACCAATAGTTAATATTTAATTGAAACTAAAACCACTTGGAATTGATTTTATTGATTTTTGGACAGGTCCGCGCGTTCAATCAGAATCGCTCGCGCTGATCCCGTTGCACTTGCGATTGATTTGTATTATCGTTTCCACACCACTCTAAGAAGTCGATAATATTGGCGCGTTTTTTATAGTGGTATCCTCGATAGGCCTACATCCACTACTACTACATTATCTGAAACTATACAAATAACAACATTAATTATTTTGGTATTTTCGTAGCCACAAATCTTCTTAAGGAGGATTAAACACCACAAAGGATTTAACACCTGCGCGCAGGTGTTAAATCCTTTGTTGTTTACAAACAATAAAAAAAATAACAATGGATACTAAGTATATTGACTGATTACTTCGTAAAAGGTCAGTTTGCTAAATCTCGGAAAATATGTATGGCTCTAAATTTTATAATGAGACTATTCAATGGCGAGTCTTGTGATAATCCTGTAACAATAGGACAATAAGATGAAATGTTTTACCGATTACTTTTTTTTAAATTTACCTTCCGACTGAACAAGAAGAACATATTGTTAAAAATAGATTGTAAAAAGGATTTTGGTACCTATTTTGTCCCCCCTCTAATATAATACAACCTACTAAATAGCATTATTTTTCATTTTGTTATAAATATGTCGTCTTTACATCATTGTTTGATTAATTAGTTTTATTAATATTTTTAGTTAATGCAGTTTAGTATATTATTTGTAAGGTTGTATATATTCTTGTTTATATAGTTGTTGATTTAATGTATTTTTAAGTTTATTATAAGATTTAGTTTTTAATTAGTTACGATTACTGCTCTGTGTTATGTAAGTTGTTTTGAATAAACGATACAAGTTTTAATATTGTTATTTGTATAGTTTCAGAGAGTGTAGTACTAGTGGATGTAGGCCTATCGGGGATACCACTATAAAAAAAACGCGCCAATATTATCGACTTCATAGAGTGGTGTGGAAACGATAATACAAATCATTAAAATCGATTGCGAGTGCGACGGGATCCGCGCGAACCATTTTGATCGAACGCGCGGACCCGTCCGAAAATCAATAACCAATTCCAAGTGGTTTTTAGTTTTAATAAAATAATAAACTGTTTGTCAGCAAATATTACATTTGGAACATGTTGCCATTGCCTGTTAGGCAAGCTAAGTCCAAGCATATTTCAAAACCTAGTGTATCATCATTACTTATCATCCATATAGTATTATGTATTGTATTGTTTATTATTATTTATTAGTGTATTATCTGAGTTTGTATTGTGTTCTTTCACTTATTTATTTATTTTACGTATTCTTGTACACCGCCTATTTATAATTCTAAATCCTGTCCATCCAAAGGTTGCCTGGAAGAAATCGCCCAAGGCGATAAGGCCGCCCAATGTGCATTAAAATAGTTTTTAAATTTCTTTCATAATGTAATTTTTTTGGTGTGCATTAAAGAAATATCTTATCTTATCTTATTACACAAGAACAAATAATAATTGTTAACGAGTTATTTATTATTTTATTAACATTCATAATCAATTAATTTAATCATTGTTTTGAACAATAACATCAATTTTGACAGCTCCGCCGTTTCGCTCGCATCAACCATCGCGGAGCCAACTCGATGCGCTCGGCTATAGTCGGGCGCGTTCGGCGCTATTCGTGGCTCCACTCAAGTCTGTCGCGAGACTCAAGTCACGATGAAATAAACGCAGCGGCAGGCGCGCGTCCACGCGGAACAGAGTGGACGTGTCCACGCCACTGCAAGCGTCCACGTAAATCCTTTTTAGCAGGAGATACTGCGATGAGTCCACTGCCGAGCACGCGGCATTAATTGCGCGATCAACATACAAGTATTTAAAGTGAATAATAAAATTCTTTGATAAATACCAAAGTAAAAAACTCAGTCCTCGTAAATATCTATTACATTTTAATAAACTTATATTCTTATGAATAACAAATGATTATTTTAAGAATTATTAATAAAAATAAAAATAAAAGAGCCTTTATTTATATTACTAATTAATGAATAGTTGCAAAATAAGTAATGTGAGAAGAATTATTAATTATTAACATATAAATCAGAGCCTACCGCTTAGATTATTGTTTCGTAACTATGTTAAGCTCTGTAATTTGATTATGATAGATATCCCCGCTAGCGCGACAATCGAAATATTTGATAAACTTCTTGATATTTTTTTCCCAATTAAAATACTAACTCCTTTATTACCATTTTAATTAAACATGGGGTAATTTGACATTTACTACCCCTTTATGACTTATATTGAGTTCTTTAAAAATCCTCCCACATTTGTTTAGATGCACGGATTATTTTAATTTTATGTGTTTTTATGTATTAGATTAAGTACCTGTTTATTTTTAAAGTTAGTATATTTCTGAATATTTACTTACAAATATTCAAGTTTCTACCTGTTTATTAAAATCGAATAAAAATAGCTTAACAATTACGTTCGTTGTATGCCCAGACAGACAGACAGACAGACAGCGGAGGCTTAGTAATAGGATCCCGTTTTACCCTTTGGGTACGGAACCCTAAAAAGAAACATACAAAGTGGTTTCACATGAAGCAATCTATTTCTTGTGTCGAAAATAACTCATTTAATTATAGTCGGTGATGAAGTTGTGCAAATTGCATGTGACAGGAGAATGCTGCCAACATCACAACTACGTTAGTAAATAAAGAATTGGATAAAATTATCACGAATTGTACATATATTTAAAACTTAACGTCACACTTTGCATTATTTTCGAAACGAATAAGTATGTTGTTTTGGAAATCATTATCCAATCTATTGTCCAGTAACACTTCTACTGATTTCTTGGAATTTTCTTACTGTTTTTTTTTTGACATATCACACAGCGCCATCTAGCCCCATACTAAGCTAACGCTTGTATCATGGGTACTAGATAACGGATATAATACTTATATACTTTTTTTTTGTAAATACATACTTATTATACATACAAACGATCAGACTTGACACAAGTAATTACAAATTTTAATATTCATAATTACTTGTGCTATGCGGGAATCGAACCCGCACCCCTAGATTAGAAGGCAGAGCCACTACCAACTAAGCTAACGGAGCAGTCATATATCTGTTGTACAACTTATAAATTAATAGTTTTATCAATTTATTATTAAATTGGTGGTTTTATATTATTACAAAAGAACAGTCGAAATACAGACTCGTTAGTCCAGTGAATTCAATATTCTCAATGTTAATATAATTGGAACAAGTGTATAATTACTTATAACTTGTACATATACGTGGGACACTCAGAAAGTTTTGCGAAACAAAAAAAAAATGTTCTATGGGCAAATATATTTTTTTTAAATCTTTTCAAAGTACTCTCCACTAGCATCTATACAAAGTTTCATGCGTCTGAACCAATTTTCGAAACACTTTTTCCAGTCCGCCGCAGACACCTCGTTTACGGCCTGCTCGAACGCTGACAGCGCATTTTCCGGTGACGAAAATTGTATCCCTTTGAGCAGATTTTTTATTTTTGGGTATAAAAAGAAGTCACACGGTGCTAGGTCCGGGCTGTAAGGAGGGTGACCCAGGAGTTTGACCGGCATGCTGTCCAGGAAGTCCCTCGTTTTGAGCGCGGTGTGCGCGGGCGCGTTGTCATGATGGAGCAGTAGCCCACGGAGCCCTGTGTTTGGTCGCTTGTTGCTCACAACAGAGAAAACTTCTGACAAGCATTTATTAATAAACCATTCGGCGTTGATGCTTCTTTGGTTTTGTAAAGGAATGGACACCAAGTAGCCAGTCAAATTGAAAAAGTTCGCGATCAAAATTTTCTCCCCGCTTCTAGATCGCTTCACTTTGGTAGGCACTTCGTTTTGAAACACCCAAACTGTCGACTGGCGCTTCGTTTCTGGATCGTATTGATATATCCAGGACTCGTCGCCTGTAATGATGCATAAACACGCCGAGACGAACCTGCTTCAAATTTGTTAAGCATATCACGGCACCATTCCACCCGAGCCTGTTTCTGAGCATCGGTGAGGTTGTGCGGCACCCAGCGTGAAACTATCCTCCTAACGCGAAGATGCACGTGCAGAATCTTGTGAAGGCTTCCCGATCCAATCTGCACAATGTGCTGAATCTCCTGGTATGTAACTCGCCTATTGTCTTGGATTAAATTTTTCACTGCTAGCACGTTTTCTTCCGTAACAGCCGTCGCAGGGCGACCACTTCTTTCTTCATCCCCCAAAGTTAGTCGACCGCGCCGAAATTCATTATACCAACGATACACGGTTGCCTTAGAAGGGCCTTCATCCATGAAAGCCATTTGAAGTCTTTCGTAAGATTCTTCCGGTTTCAGGCAGCACTTGAAATTGTATAAAATCATAGCGCGATAATGTTCCCGGTGCAGATCCATTTTTTACTGAGACACGATAATTTAAATTAGCTTGCAAAAAATGTGGACGGAAAATTTTAAATTTGAATGTGCCTATTTTTACTTATAAATAATCATATTTTTAAAATAGTTTTAAACTGGCCAGTCTCTCATTCATAAAAACTTTTTTTCGCAAAATTTTCTGAGTGGCCTGGTAATATCATTGCTTATAACATAATTAATTAATAGATTGGTTAATTCTTATAAGAGACTCAAATTGGCACAATAGAAAATTTTATTTCCGTTGTTAATTATAATTATTGACAGTTTGTGAAGGATATTTATCATGGCATTATTTCTACTATTTTAAAATATTAAATGTAGATTTAAACTGTACTAGCTGGTGCG
This sequence comes from Macaria liturata, assembly GCA_964023185.1. Classification (NCBI taxonomy): domain Eukaryota; kingdom Metazoa; phylum Arthropoda; class Insecta; order Lepidoptera; family Geometridae; genus Macaria; species Macaria liturata. The sequence continues at coordinate 11,648,452 of OZ026814.1, read as the reverse complement.
CGCGACTTCGTCCGCGTGGAATAGTTATTACCTTAAAAACGGTTTAGTGAGTTAACATAGACATGTACTGTTTGGGACATTTTGCTAGATCTTTTTAAGAGGAATAATTCTTTCATACACATTTTTTTGATATCTTGAACCGTTTTCGCAGCGCACGCAAAGGAAGCCTTCAAAGATGAATAACTTTCCCCGTTTTTTCCACATTTTCTATTGTTTCTTCGCTCCTATTAGTTGAAGCGTGATGTTATATAGCTTAAAGCCTTCCTCGATAAATGGTCTATCCAACACAAAAATAATTTTTCAATTCGGACCAGTAGTTCCTGAGATTAGCGCGTTCAAACAAACAAACTCTTCAGCTTTATAATATTATAGTACATTATGTACATGGTATAGATTAAATTTTACCAATTTAATTGATGATACATATATTTTTCAATATACTGACCATTTTTTTTTATTATTTACAAACCTGCAGTCCCACAGTTCTAATAGTTTGTGTGATATTCGATCTAATTCCGCCCACCACTTTTTACCACCGGACGAGCAGGGGTACAGCAGGTCGTCACCGCTTCCTGGTCCAAGTTCCCAAAACTTGCACTAAGCTTTTTGCTTCCACTTTTATAGTGCTAACTGCAAAATTTTGGAACTCCCTGCATGACTCCCTGTTCCCCGCGGAATATAACCTTGCGATCTTCATAGCGAGAGTGAATCGGTTCTTACTGGGTAAGCACGTTCCATCCTAGACCGTAATGATTGCTTACCAACAGGCGAATTACGGTCAAGTGCAAACCCATTCCTTGTAAAAAAAATGACATACCTAACTAGCGACTTGGTCATGTACGTTTTTTTCCTTTATTTTTATTAATTTGTTACTTACAAATGTTGTTCTGTACCACTCTGTTATATACTAACTGAATGAAACAAAAATAAGTTTTATATTATAAGCTTTAATACTTGTTACTTTAATGTGTGTTTCAGTAGGTACCGTTACTAAAATATCACAAGTATAAAAAAGCTGCGAACACACTCTGATCATATTAATCGTGCATATGTGACCATGAAAAGCCGGGCAGGGCCGCTAGTAATATATGTATATGTATATAATATTAATAAATTGTATTATATTTTAACAAGAGACGTGTAGGTATGGACATAGAAAATAGTCAGTATTTGTTTTGTAAACTCCCACATTTTATAATATTATAAATTTCACAGAAACACAAATTGTAAGATCACAATAGTATAGTTGGCAATAAACTTGCCGAAACTAAGAATGGTGCTGTTTCCAAGGACATAACAACCACAAACAGTCAATTTATTGCATTTCGTCTTGTAGAGGCGCTGCACGTTCTTGCAGATCTGCTTCGCTTTTACTAAAAGCCAAAATGAACAAATTAAAAAAAATACGAAGGGGACGTTTAACCTTAAGTTATTAAAAAAGTAAACCGTTCTTCCTACTAGGCAAGAGTGCTAAACCGTAGATTACAACGTCGCTTACCATCAGGCGAGTCTAATGTAAGCCTATCAACTGTAAAAAATCTTAATCTTTCTGTTCTTATTGGGTAAGCACACTGCATCTTAGGTCAAAGCTGCTTACCATCAAGCAAACTGAGGTCAAGTGCGAACCGAAAAAAAAATATTTACCATCACAATTCCCAGCAGACTCTGCTATAAGTAGACATTTGTAAACAGCTCGTTCATTCGCGATATAGAACTCTTCGCACTTGCAACCAAGGAACGATTGCATCAGCATATTCTTTAACAACCAGATGGCAATCGCTATTATTTGCACGGAAAAGGACACGCCCTGTGAAATAAAATTAAATATAATAGACAATTAACGACCAATTGAATAAATAAAACTATTTTGGGCATGAGATATGAAGGTAACTGAATAATGAAAGAAAAAAAATATGTCTTAAATAAATTCAGTCAAGATGTGCTTTTACGTTTACATGTACAAAGGCATGGAATCACTTTAATTCAACTAAAGTTTAATTCATATTCTAAGTCAAATTAATCTAGCTGTATGCTATGTTTCATCCATAACGGTAGACGGTAGCCCCTTTAAGAGTGAAGCCGTAACCAATACAATTCTCAAATAAAACTATAATATACAATCCTATGAACTTTGATCAATAATTATAATCAAAGATCTAATCAAAAACCATAAAAGCGATTAAAATACTCACACTATAGCCCTTAACAATATAACTTTGACAAATATCGATTAAAGTAATTATATAAATAAGACTATCACTGATGACTTCTCCAGCATGGAATAGTATCTGAAAATTATTAAAATGACAAATTAGTAGTAAGATCCTCTCAACAGGCGATCTCTATTGAGTCGTATTGCCTCATGACTGAGGGTCGTGACTCCTCCGCAGAATTAATTCGTTAGGGGAGTTCTGTTGGATAGATAGTTACAACAGTGGCTACTGACTTGAAATTTGGAATTAACGTGATCTCAATGACTTACCATAACCTCAAAATTCTTTTTAGCCAGCATATAGGACTCTAAAATCTCATCGTAGGTTACGAAAAGAGTTTTCATTCGATCACGTCTAGTCTCTGCTTCTTCAAGTTTACAATTTTCGAACTCCTCGATCCATATTTCGACACTTCTCGCTAGCCAATCAACCACAAATATTATATGAATTATGTTGTAATCACACGTTAGGAATAAAAGAGACAACAATACCATTATTAAATTGAATGATTGATTACCATCCGTGAAGTATATACTAACAATTGTAACTATAACAGCGACGGCAGTCGATACGAGAAACCAGAACCAAGTTGTGGCTATGACCTTTTTAAAATTAATCGATTTACGAGTAAAACTTAAAAATATCTTGTTCATTTTCAGGATCATCGTGACTAGGTCTTGAGTTGTCCGGACAGTTAGTACAACGTTTATAAACACACCAGCGTTGTAGAAAAACAAGTTAAAGATATCAGCGAACCAGAAATTTGTGCCGTACCATTCCCAATTCAAATGGGGAGAAATGACCAAAAAGTTAGTGAGGGAACAAGCCGCAAACGACAAGAATGCAAATGCAGAAATAGCGTTAAGAAAGAAAGAATTGGGTGTTATGTAGTTGTCTCGGATCAAATATTTAAGGTTGAATGTCATGTATTGCATTATCTTCAAAGGCAGTAAACTCGTTTGAAATCTCTCGTCGACTCGGTTTTCGAGTAATATTTCGATGCCTGTCGGTATTGGATGCGGCTTTTTGATAAACAATCTTTTCATTATTGATTCCAACATATTTTGAGGAAAATATCTGATAATAGTTTAATGTATAAAATTGTGTAAAAATACGTTCGACTGGGTCACGTCCAGAAAAGCCAATAATTTAATTAATTATAATTAATAGTATCTACGTTTTATACATAAAATTATTCAATTCAACAATCTATTAATTATGTATGTAATAACAAAATGGAAAAAAGTCGGTTACGTAAACAAACTTGAAACTAAGCGTTGAACAAACTAATAACTTGAAAAGCACTTTAGTTGATTAAATCCATCTTTAGAATCTACATATAATTTCAAGTGCATTCTCATTCCACGCTGTTATTATTCCAAACAAAGTCGTTTCGATTAAAGCTTTTCAAAAAGATACGATATTAAAACACTATGTACAACGAAACAACACAACGTAATTTCTTCTAAGTACAATAAAAGATTTTGCGGTCGTAAAATGAGACAAGCATAATGTAAAATGACGTCGTTACAATTAAAAGCCTTTCAAAAAACATCAAGAAAATCGGACATGGAAAGTGACCACACGATTTATCTTCATAACTTCGTCAACAAAGATTTGGAAAAGTTCTTCAAGCCTTTCAATATAATTCAGGTGTTCCTTATGACGCCAAGATACGGAATCAAAGATGGTTTTATATTCCCTAACGGTTGGATCGCTCACATCGCTTCATTCTCAAGCGCATTTCTAAATATAGCTGGAAAGATAGTACAAGCAGCTGCACCTGGCGATACACTAAAAAATAGATATGAACGTGGAGCACTATACGCAACTTTACTTCTCGGAAATTCCATTCAAACCATCGGATACATAGTAAACTTCTTCTCCGTTTTCAATAAAAGACATAAAATAGTCTCTCTCATGCTCAAAATCCAGAAAATCTCCAATGTCTTGGACTTCAACAGCAAAAGATTCAAAAGGAATGTGACATTTAACAATAGGTTGAACCTGGTTCTTTTTTTCATCTACATGCTATTTAATCTAACTGTGTTTGCCGTGGCTATTCAAAAGAGCCGCATGGCTTTACTGGGAGATCTCCTACAGTTACCATTTTTCATGAACATATTGTATTCTATAAGAATGATAGTGATTCTCCAGAGCTACGCTATGTCCTTGGTTGAAAACATGAAGAATCAAAATACGGGCGTGAAAAGTGGAGAGATGCATTGTTTAAGGATTTCTAATGCTTTCGGAGATTTGTTGAAATGTCATCTACTTTTCATTGACGTGTTTCAAGATTATGTGAGTTTGGTGTTTTGTTCTGTATTTCTTGATAGTCTTCTTTATGTTGGGTGTCGACGTACGTTGTTGACTTGGTAAATAGTAGCCATTTTATACATTAACCTCTTGCTTGCCCAAGGGGGGTCCACGCGCAACGCGTCTTTGCCCCTGGCCCCAGCGCGTGCCTATCTAAAATGTCCCACGAAAAAAACGTGACCACTCTATGTCAACTACCAGTTAACACGGGCAAAAACTTCAAGGTCATGTTAACTACTACTGGGCATGGTCAATTCTAAATTCTTGATTTGTTAACTACTGGTTGCCACGGGCAAGCAAGCGGATAAACAGTCTATTTCTTACGCTTGATAGGTACCTACGTCAAATGAAGGATGCCTTTGGTTGCTTCCTGATATGACGCGACTGGAAATTTAACAATAAGACCTTTCTTTAGTCCTTATTCTGAAAATAAGGCTCTATTGCAATCGATTAGAAGAAGCTCGTTTGGTGCGAATCAAGCGCCATCTGTGTAACAACGTATGCTTTATCTCGTAAATGCGCCAGCTCGGAATCGAGACTATTACAACAATAGCTCACTCGTCCAATGATATTTAAATACATTGAGCGAAAAAAAAAGGAAATAAATGGTTGAATGAAATTTTAATAGTCATAGTGCAAGCAGACATTAAAATATGCTTATAGTTTTTTATTACATTTGTCTTTCTACTTATATCAGATGTCTTAAGTGTAGGAATGCCTGTGCAACTTTGTCTGGACAATGTAAGAAAGTTCCAAGGAAAAATCTGGGCAATAACTGCACTAGCTAGGGATAATGTCGTAAAAAGGAGGAGGTTTATGTCCAGCAGTGGGCTCTACTAAGACGATAATATCACATTTATAATTCACTTGCACGTAACTTCCAGATATTGTACTTCGTAGCAGAAACATTCGGCAATACTCTGACGTACGTGGAATCCACCATAGCTCTGCTTCTCCTGAACCTCGAAAGCCACCCTTCTGAATCAGCAGAAGATTATTCAGTAAGTTAAATAACATTGCCGTATTATTACAAAACGCGGTTTAAATATTAGTCCAGCACTTTGAAAATAAAAAGTGGGTTCTTGTTGTTTAGACATCACATACAAGCAATCAATATGTCAACTTCAAATTGGAACTTTGTTTTTTTAACAGTGGTACATTTTGATAGTTTGATAATTATGACAGTAGACAGACAATTTTCGAACAACTTAAACGGACTTGGTCTAGACTAATATTTAAACCACGTTTTGTAATAAGGCCCAATAGGTTTATATAAACGTTGGCAACTATCTATAAATCTTCTATCTATACATATAATAAAGCTGAAGAGGGTCGAATCGAAAGTCTGAACATAGAAAATATTTTAAAAAAAATTTTGGAGAGACTGAATTGATAACAGAACACGTTCCAACAATTTTAAGAAATTTTGTCTGTTTGTCTGTAAGTACATATATTTAAACGATCATCACTCGAAAACATTTGTTTTTCTCAATATCTTTATTGTTCTCCTTGAACCTCTTCAGCTTTATTGTATATAGTTAGACATAGACTTCTTATTAAGTAAGTTAGGTAAGAATTAGTCCTTTCCTTAATCTTTCAGACGGCTACATCAGTCATGGTCATAATAATATTCTGGATGGTGAGGAACCTGGTGCTGATCCATATCCTCGGCGCCGAGATGGAGAAGTTCTACCTGGTGCTGGACGAGATCTATGCCCAGTCCTGTGTGTTTGCTGACACACCTTGCGAAGGTAGTAGGCCCCTAAGGCGATTAGAAAACTCTCGACAGTCTAAATATATAAAACTCAAAGGTGACTGACTGACTGACTGATATAGTGATCTATCAACGCACAGCTCAAACCACTGGATGGATTGGGCTGAAATTTGGCACGCAGGTAGATGTTAGGACGTAGGCATCCGCTAAGAAAGGGTTTTTGGAAATGCCACTTTTAAAGGGGTGAAATAGGGGATGCAAGTTTTACTTTTTAATGCGAGCGAAGCCGCGAGCACCTACTAGTAAAATATAATAGTGTTGACTACTTACCTACTTACTTTTTATTTAGTACTAGTAGACGCCCGCGGCTTCGCTTGCATTATTTCGGGATAAAAAGTAGCCTATGACACTCCTAAGACCTCATACTACCTACATACCAAAAAACATGATGATCCGTTCAGTCGTTATTGCGTGATAGGCGTTTAAATAAACAGACATAAAGATACAGACAAAAATTCTAAAAACTGCTACAACGTGTTCTATTATCGATTTAAAGTAAACCTAAACTATTTTTTTCTAATATCTTCTATGTACAGATTGAAAATCTGTACTTTTAGCTTTATTAAGTGTATAGTAGGTATTAACAAATATCATATCATAATCTTTTCATTACAGAAGTGGAACGTCGAATGCTAAAGAACATAAGACGCGAGTACCGAGCTCGCTTCAGCAAGGCTACAGCTCGCGGAGTGTTCTTTGTGGACGCAACATTACCACTGAAGCTGGTCACACTGATCACTTCTTATATAGTGGTGATCCTGCAGTTCAACTTCACTAAGTAAACTCCTCACTTGACGTGATGTCCTGGTAGAAAAAAGAGAGCAACATCTGAGATAGAGTGGTCCCAAATGGATACATTTTTACCCCTGACACTGGTCACGGTCCTCATTTCTAATATTGGTTACACTCTTTCTGCAGTTCAACTTCACAAAATAAACTCCTTACTTGTCATGATTTCCTGGTAAATAGTAGAGTAGTGTTTTAATAAGGGTTTACGAGTATATGGCACAAAATTGTTTTTATAATAAAATAATATATTAAAATACAAAATAATATGTTTTATTTACATAACTACATACATCTGTAAAGCATTTGTTTTGTACTTTTTGAACTAAAATAATTTATAACTAATGAATCTCAAATGTAAATTACATTGTGACAAAATGACTAAGAATTCGACCAACTTATTCTCTAAAAACTAATTTAATTACAGAAAACACAGATGATTTTATAAACTAACGTCTATTTTATAAACTTTAATAAAATTTGTGTCATTGAAAAATAATGTCGTTCATATTTCTATCTTTGCAATCACGTCAAGCAATATGTTATTTATTAGTGGTAGATGAATAAAATCATTACCAATAACTCTCAATTAAATTTTGATTATTGTGCATTTCTGGATGACGCATGAAACTTTGAAAAGTAGGTTTAATTTTTCCAATAACTTCCCTTTGACCAAACTTAAGCTACATTGAGGAATAACTGATATCATAGTGTTGTTGTTGTCTTCCGTGGGTCGGATGACACGCTAAATTGTAGGTCCCGGCTGTTTGTCTAGTACGGCAGTAGTTAAGCCTTGTCAGAGGCCCTTAGGGCGGTTTGAAAACTCTTGACACCAGAGTTGGCCACTCTCATTCGATAAGAAGAAGATAGAGTTGTAGCTCCTTACAAAAGTCGCGTCGTAAATGCTTTCAACTGGTGACGGCGGTTGACTATCTCATGTTTTTTTTTTACTTAGTTACTTTATTCGCAGGAAACCATAATCATATTCAGAGAAAATAGAAAGTTGGTTCAAAAACTGTTCCTTTTTTTTATAATAAGTAGGTAGTTCATCAAACACTGCACCTCCTGTTCCTGTCACCATCAGCCCCAACACAGCTGAGTACCCTGAAGTCTCTTCCGAAGAGCTCTCCATCCCCCAGGGTCTGGGGAAGAGGCTGGTTGAGGGTCTCCGGAAGGAACAGCGAGCTGATGCCACCCATCACGCAGAGCACACCCATGATGAGCAGGGGGAGCGCTCGGGAGTATACTGCCTGGAATTAATAAGCAATGGTTTGATTAGTTGATTGCAGAGAAAATTACTAGTTTACTGTAATTACTTTAGAGCTTTGTGCTCGTGATAGTCGGCAATAGTTCACCTAAACTAGGAACTGGTACCAGGATCACATAACTTTAGAACAACTTACTAAACATACTTATTTTGAGCCTTTTGGAGTCGAGACTTTGGGGCCGTGGGGTTCGGAAGCCCACACTATTTTCCAAAACCTCTCGGAGCGCTTGGTTGACGCGACGCATGACCAGAATGCTGGCCTTTTTCTGGCTCAACGTATCAGCATTGCCATCCAGCGTGGTAATGCGGCCAGTATGCTGGGCACGCTGCCCTCTGGCAGTGGGCTGGAACACTTATGTAAAGTTTTTCTAAGTACCCCCTTTTTTGTTGTGATTAGAAGTAGTATGTTTAGTTTTTCTTCCCTTGTTTTTATGTACTTACCAAATGCACAATATACGGGCAGGCCAGTAGTCCAAGTCCCGATATAAAAGACGCGGCGCCCATAGCCTGCGCTCGCAACACGGTCGGCAATAGTTCTCCTATTTGTACGTAGAATACTGCGAAGGAGGACGCGGCGCAGAGTCGACCCAACATGGCTAGAGATACTGTGATCCAGGGCCACGCTGGAAGGAGAAAATATTTATTTAAGGAATTAATATGGACACTATTCGTTTAGTGGTAGAATATTATAGCTTGTGTACCTAATAACATGTTATACATAGAAAGTTCATTGACAGATCAAATGGTGTCTTTGACAGGAATAAGTGCTGTTTTAGAGTATTGCAATATCCTTTGCCTATTACCTAAGAAGATAAAAATAATGTCGTCGTCTCAGGATGGATGGCCGTTACTAAAAGACTAGGTTATATTTTCATCTAAATGCTTCTGTGGGTCAAATAGCACGTAAAAAATCACATAAAATTGTAGTTATTGGCTGTTAGTCATGGTACTTTGTTAAACCATAAAATAGGCCAATTGGGCGTTTCGAAAACTCTCGACAAAGAGCTGTGCCGCACACACATTCGATAAGAAGAAAACTGAAATTACAAACATAATACTAGGGCGTAATAGAAACAAAGAGCTTACAGTCAGGCACCAGCACAGTACTCAGACAGGCGACGCCGCCGACACACATGAAGCTGCAGAGCACCCAGCGCCGACCGAAGCGCTCCATGCAGCGCCAGGCGAGGAAGTAGGAAGGAAGCTCTACTGCGCCTCCTGGAATAAGAGTATCTCTTTTATGTTATGGTAGCCTGGTACGTTACAATTTTTAAAGGGATATTCGAGTGAAAAAATTAAAAAATAGAGTAAACCTTGGCTATTCTTAATTCCTGGTGAAAACTTATCGGCCAAAAGAACGCCACTAATTAATCCAGGTAAAAACTTTTACATTTGAATAATAATACCTGACATTTGAGCTAGTCATTTTGATTTAGTTCGTCGACTTTTCCAAAAGAGAGACGCAATAACGTGGAACGAAATGCTTATTTACTATAGTCGTGAATCTTATGTATCTACACTATGATTTCATAAAATGCATTCGAAAAAAATTTATTACACCTTGTGTCTTGAAGCTTTGTTGTTCTTATTAAATATTAAACTCACCAATAAAAAACGCCAAATAGTCATCCACACCCAAATTCGGAGTATTATAACTTAAGCTATTATACACAACACCTAGCGCCACCCAGTTGAACGTCAATAAGCAGAACTTCTTTCTAATATTCGGATATCTGAACACATCCAATGGAGACGCTTTACAATCCCCTTCAGAATTCTGATCGTCCATTCTCTTATTCTCTATAATATCTTCTTCTGCGTTCTCGTTTATAAATATCTTACTAACTAGTTGCATGGACTTTCTTCTTAAAGTACTCGCTGGGGATTTCGCGAAATCTGTTTGAGTAGACTTTTGCATTGTAAGTTGTATTTCTTCGTTTTCATCTTTTACGCTCTCTCGTTTTCTGGATTTCTTGTTTACTATATCTGCTACTTCCATTGCTATTATTTTTTCGAGACTGTCTGCTTTTTCTGGTTCTGTTTCGGGTATTTTGGTTAAATCTGGTTTGAAGGTTAGCATGTTACTTATTCTTCTGTCGAATTCTTCTTTATTTGTTTCTGTTGGGACGCGACCGTTCATATTATTAGGAAGCATCGCGAGTTCAGCTTCTGCTGTTTCTTCATCTTTTATTCTTTTCTGAAAGCATAAGATATCGTATGTTTAGTAGAAACTTTTTTTAATATTTTGATTCAAAGATATGAATCGTAACTTATTTTGAGTCTATTCGTTTCACCCATATAATCATGTTTGTGTGTATAATATTATCCATCCTGACCCTGTTTCAATTCATCTACTCTATCTAAGTTAATAAAATATATAGTAATTGATATTCAGTGAACAAGCTACTGCGATCTGACCTCCGCAACCAGAAGGTTGAATGATTATCATGACATGATTATTTTAAAAGATTAAAACGTTTTCTTCCTCAAATGACGACTAATATCTATACTCACATGTAGCTGTATAAGGAACCCCCTCTGCAGCGTGAGTCCGTTCCTCCTGGCCAGGTTTCTCAGCACCTTCTCTGCGTCGGCGACGCGGCCGCGCCCCGCCAGCCACCGCGGGGACTCCGGGATCAGCCAGTACAAACTGGGAAAACAATATTTTTTTTTACGTTTTTTTTTTACTAGAACGGGTTTGCACTTGGCCATAGTTTGCCTGATAGTAAGCAAAGGCCAAGATAGAGCGTGCTTACCCGATAAGATTCGATTCACTCTCGCTTTGAAGATAGGTGGGATAGGTTTACGTTTCACTACAGTCTGTCTGATGTTAAGCATTGCTGCAGCCTAGGGTGCAACACGCTTACCTAGAAGATACCTATTAACTCTATATTTGAAGACCCCTGGATTGTAGTTCGCAGGAAACACAGCTTCTGGTAAAGTGTTCCAAAGCTTTGCCGTCCGTACAATAAACGTAGAGTCAAAGCGCTATGTTCGACACGTCCAACACAAATAATAATCCTCTATGACAGTCCTCCTCCTATTATAATATCGAGTTGTATTTCCTCATTGATGAGAGTCGTGACTCCCCAACAGAATCAATTGGTTAGGAGAGTTTTTTTTGGGCAGATGCATCGTGGTAACCGAAGAAAACCGGAAGACAAATGTCTTGGGACTTAATCGTCTTCAAACATGTTGATTGTTCTTTTCTTTACGATGTCACGATCACAGTCATATCAATATGCTATAAGCAATTGCTATGATGATAGAGCAGACTCTGTATTAGCTTACTACCAATTTTTTTCGAAACGCGAAAAAAACTCACAAAATAAGAACACAACGTCCAGCATTCTGAGGCTAACCTACAAATTCTTAAAAAAAGCTTTTAGGACACTTTAACGGAAAGCACCACACTTGATAAATTTTCCGGGACATTACACACAGCGCCATCTAGCCCCACACTAAGCAAACGCTTGTGTCGTGGGTACTAGATAACGGGATATAATTCGTATATAGTTTTCTTTTGTAAATACATACTGATTACTATTATAAACGTAATTGACGTGTAAGCTTTTGATTACCAATAAATTGTTTATCTGTTTATCTGTTTAGACATACAAACGACCAGACTCAACACAAAAAATTATAAATTTTTAAAGTTTATAAATACTTTTATCATGCGGGAATCGAACCCGCAACCTCGAGATTAGAAGGCAGAGCAGCTACCAACTAAGCTAACAGGCCAGTCAAACTTTTAATAATGTCTCGTATATCTTACCTATACAGCAGTAAGAAGGGCAGACTGGTAGCCAGCGAGAGGCGGTACCAGTCCCGGAACAGATACGCCAGCAGGGAGAGAGCACACATGCCTGTCGCGAACAACATGCCTACCACGATACCTGGAACAAGTCACAAAAACATCAAAGTCAAAGATGTTTATTGCGGAATATTAGTAATTAAAGATGGTTGTGAGACTACATCGGAACTCTATCCCCACCCACAGGGCGTGCAAGTTACAATCAAAATATAACACTGAAAATTAAATTAATTCAACAGTAGTAGATTGGGAATCGTGCCATGCCTCATGTGTAAAAATTACTTTTCATTACTCATACTCTGAAAGTAGGTCTGAAGTTGCCTGAGGAGCGGGATGAAAGTAATACTTTTCATCCCTAGGGAGAATCGCTTCCAACTGACAGCTGTCAAATTATTAAAAAAATAGTTCTTTTTCACATATCTATTGAACCATGTTCCAACTTTCTATACAGCCACGATGTAAAATTTATTGATTAAAGAATATATATTTTTTAAATAACTTTATTATAATTATATAATAATAACTGTTTAGATTTGGGCAAAATATTTTCCAGTTTTTCAATGATGTAAATAAAAATAATGGCTAAAAAAATGAATAGCTGGCCGGCCACACAAAAAAAAACAAACAAAATAGGCGATAATTCGATCTTCATTTATTTTTTCGATTTGAAGACTTTTGTTTATACGTATAGCAGAGATTTGTACCTATAAAATGAGTTCATCTGATTCTGATATAAATTAAACGCTTGATTTTATAAGAGAAGAGGCTACAACGGTAGTGGAAAATCGTTGTACGATTTTAGGTATATTTGTTTTGATTTGGGTGGTAAAATAAAATTTACTCATGTTTTCTTTAGCTAATTCATGTTTTTATTTTTACTTTCCTTGTATTTATTTGTAATGAAAAGCACAGTGTTTACCTCGGGTTAAAGACTTATTTAGTCCCGAGACGGGGTTTGGCGCCCGAACGCAGTGAGGGCGCCAATAGTTCGAGGGTTACTTTCACCCCTAGGGTAACAATGTACTATTTATTGCAATGCTCTTATTTTCTTGAATATTAGATACACAATCAAACTTTAGACCTCACACCCAAATCAAAGTACCAGGACATCATAAAACCTCACCAGCATACGTTCTCCGTTTAGGCGGCATAAGTTCCAAAGCCAGGATAAAAGGCAATTGGTAAAGAGCTGGGAAGAACAGTCCTCCCAGAACCCTCAGCGCTGCGTAGCTCCAGTATGATGTTGAGAAGGAAGCTGCGATTGCCAGAGGAACTTCCAGGAATATCATCAGGAGAATAGTGGGGCGACGACCGTATCTGAAAAAGAAAGTAAAGTTGATTGGAACATAGTTTTTGTTCAAGTAAATAGGTGGATTTTAATGGATACGAAGAGAAATATTTGAAAAAGACCAATTCTTAAAAACTGCTTTTATTTCTCAATGGTAGTGTCGCTAAAACTAGAACTTTTAATCTCTAACGGCATTACACATACAAATATTATGATTGTGAACAGATCAGTGGGTCTCGAATTGGCTTAATCAGCCAGGATTGCAGTTTTAAAACATAAATTATTATCTTACGTATTTATATGAAACTTTAACACGGCCATTGAAGACCATGCTAAAGATAAACACATTATAGTCCACTATCTAACTATGCTTTTCTTTTACACTCACACATTTCTAAGCGTTGTAGAACATATGTGGTTCGAAAATGAGCTTACCTGTCAGACATCCATCCGAAGAACAGGTTACCAAATATGGATCCCACCCAGAAGAGAGTGTTGCTCATTCGCGGTATCCATTCTTTGTCACAGACTAGGTCAAACTGGAAAAGATAACACCGGATTAGTACACTAGTAGTATAAGGCCAAGAGGTTCAAGTAAGTCAAATGCAAGTTTCATTTCATCACAAGAAATGTAACAAAGTGCTTTGCCATATATCACTTAATTCTAACTAAATTTACTTAATAGTTGAAGCCATGTATATTTAAGGACACAATTATGATATTTTATATTTTATAAGTATGTGTATGTGTGTGTTTTAACAACAGTAACAGTAAAATAATCTTTATTTTCTGACGAATACTTCTAACAGACTGAACAAATACAACGCGTTTGGATTGGGGAGGTGAAGGATAAGATCATTTAGTTTTCATTAACATTTTATTAAAACGCATTGGCGCTTGATTACAATTTGCGTGATTGGAAATAATACTGACATTGTGAAAATTGTGTGTTTACGATATATTATAATACATAATGTAGATATTTGGAATCCTAGTTTAAAAAACACTTCTTAGTTAAGGATCTCCTCGTTTATTTTTTGATGTTGTTAAGCAAGCAAAAATATACACATCAATAAAAAAAATATAACAAACAATCAAGTCAAAAAGACCGTGGTCCTACTTCGACTCGCACGAAGCACCTTCATAGTAAGAACAGCGACATTATGGAACTCTACCTGGAGCCTTTTTTCCAGAAAATTATAACCCAGGGGTCTTGAAATCCAGAGTAAATAGGTTTCTCCTAGGCAAACGTGCAACATCTTAGACTACAGTGGAGCTTAACATCAGGCAGGCTGTAGTAAAACGTTGGCCTATTACGTGTCAAAAAAATTCGTCTGTCGATTAATATTCAAATAGACTTACATCAGTAACAAGCGTCCTCGTATAGTGTTCAGAGCTGTACCTCCATCCGTTCGTACATCGATGTGGCTCGCGACTTCTCACGGCCAAGATCACTTCTTTTACTCGCTCTATCTGTAACATTAGTAAAGATAAATCAATTTATAGATAGGGCCGTGAATCCACCAAAGAATTTATTCGTTATCTGCCCAAGAGAACTGCTCGTTTTCACATACATCGTAATGTATCGTGGTGGGCGCCCAGGTCCTGCCACGGAAAACACATGTCTTCGGATATTACAGTCCTCAAACATGTCGTTTCTTCACAATGTTTCCCTGCAGCACTAAGCGAGTGCAAATGCCCACATCACTTGAAAAACAAGTCATTGGTGTAGGGCCGGCTTCGAACCAGGGTGCGTCAGTATGAAAACCAACATAAAACGAGCTACACTCGCTAAAATATTAGGAGACTAAAAACTGTTAGAAGACACAAACCTGTATTTCTCTTTCAGTATCTCCTACAGCTGGCATGAGCTGGTGTATCCTCACCATCTGCATTGCTCCGTGTACGTTTATGTGTTCCGACCTGGAATAGGCATAAAAGGAGAATTTGTGCGTATTTTTGTAATTTTACTACATTTGAACAACCATGTCAAAGGCCTTTCAGGCTTAATAAACACTTTCGACATTAAAAATGATGACTATAACACTAATCAAGAATTAATTAATTAAGGTTTATTTAATTGTGTTCAAAGGTGGCAGTTACAATGTTTAATCTAGAGTTTAGAGTTAGAAGGAGCATAATGAGGAAAAAACTCGTATTTTTTTAAATCGAAAACTTTTCAATCTGCCGAGGTATACGTGTACCTATGTTTCGTGGTTACTAATGCACATATCCTCATATTCTTAAACTACATAAGCTGAAATATGCAATGTACAATGTTACTCTGTTTGTTTGTCTTTGACGCTTTAATGGTAACATGAGCTGCTTTTTTGCTGAAACAAAAATGAGACATTCACCAGTTCTAACTTACCTTTCCTCCACATAATCGTTAAGCGCATCATGTAGAGCGATGGAGTCCACGGTGTAGCCGCGACAGCTTTCATACACGCCATGTTCCCCTGGTACCGTCAGGTTCTTCAGCAGGTCCTCTGGAAGCCCCAGGGTCTCCAGCTCTGGAGGTGGTGCGCACCAGTGCTCAGGAGTCGCGTTGGTAAACACCTGGAATTGGAGAAGTTTGTGAGACACCTGGTGGCCAGAGATTTAAAGTCGCGCAAGATCCTCAAAGGGCCTTATTACAAAACGTGGTTTAAATATAAGTCTAGACCAAGTCCGTTTAGTTGTTCGAAAATTGTCTGTCTACTGTCATAATTATCAAACTGCCAAAACGTACCAATGTTAAATCAAAGTTCCAATTTGAAATTGACATTTTGATTGCTTGTATGTGACGTCTAAACAACAAGAACCCACTTTTTATTTCCAAAGTTGACTAATATTTAAACTGCGTTTTTGTAATAAGACGGAAATGGTTTAACGATAGCTATACTAGGACAAACAACTGGAATCTACAATTTAATGATCATAATAATTTCAACCAAAGTATTTTACAGCAAGACTGATAAAATTGGTGATGAATTATATCGCAAATTTTCGGTACTAATACTTAGGTATTTACTTATTTGTACGCGTCTAGAAAACTAAAACTTTAGCTGAAACAAAACTGGGCTGGGCACCTATGATCTATATCCGATATATATATTCTCATAATATCTTTATGACTTTTTACCGATTCCCAAAAAATGAAGTTCTCAATTTCTCTGAATGATGATATTTTTAGTGTTACTATACAACAGTTTGTATTAAATTACAGTATGGCTAATACCTTAGTGAATTATCTAGGTTATCGAATATCAAACAACAGTGCTCATTAAACTTATGTGACCTGAACTAAAATTACAAGCTTTGCAAGCTACCCATAGACAATCGATATTCATATTACCTTGAATTATTGTATTGCATTCAATGAAAACCACTCAATTGAAACCTACTTTATACCATTAAATTTGTTAATTCACTTTTATCAGAATAAATGATAACTACATAAAAAAAGTGTAAGAGTCAGTATGTTGTTTTTATACAAGTTAGGTTCTCTTTTGACTAAAACTAGTTTGATGATAAGCAACGTTGCCATCTACGATCTAGCAAAAAAAACACTTACCTAGAAGGAATCGAAAAGGTTTCGTCTAAAGAAAGTTTGTTGGTTTGTTCTGTTTCACGCCTCAACAGAATGACGGATCTTTATCATTTTCTGTCTGGAGGTTGTACAAGATTTCGAGAGCATCGTAGCCTACTTTTTATTTTGACACATCTAGAATGAAGCCGCGGACCACCACCAGTAAGTAAAATAGACAGTTTCTATACAACCTTTAAAGTATTCACATTAACGACCAAATAGAAAAACTCCTTCCAATTTAAATTTCGCTTTAACTACATATGTACTCGTACATTCGGCATTATTAGTGTATGAAAACAAATGTAATATGATTTTAATAACCATGTCATTAATCTACATTAAAATTTAGCGCTACGAAAAAAGTGACTTGCTAAAATATTGTTAAAATTAATAACCACACGCGACGCAACCTATCAAGTTGATTAAAATGACGCAATGCTTAAAGCTTAAAACGTACCTAAACAAAGAAATTGAGAATGCAAAATAATCACAGGGAGTGGGGATCGAACTCTCCTTCTTTGGCACGGAAAAATCATAAATTTTACTTTGTTTTTTAATAGTAACTTTTCTTTAGGGTTAGGGTAAAGTTATTTTCTTATGGTTTTGAATTTGAATAATTTTGAGCCAGATTTTACGAAGGGGTTGAACAAAAGTTGGTGATTTTTATGAAGTAAGGATAAACTAAAAAAAACTATACATGTACTGTACATAAATACAAATGAAAAAGCTAAAGAGGGTCGAAAGTCTGAACATTGATAGTATTAAAAAAAATGTTTGGAGATACTTAAAATTGATAGCGGAACACATTCCAAAAATTTCTAGAACTTGTCTGTTTGTCTGTTTATTTAAACGCTCATCGCGCAAAAATGGCTGAACGGATCATCATGAATTTAGTGTGTCGATAGTATGAGGTCTTAGGAGTGCCATAGGCTAATTTTTATCGTGAAATAATGCGGGCAAAGCCGCGAGTGTCTACTAGTGTATAATATATAATGGCTTAAATTATTACATTTTATTTTAAGAGTTTGAAGTAAAAAGCTTACTTATTAAACTCTCTTATCACATACCTTCAGGTAAGCAAAGAATTTGTGCGTTTTATTTACATGATAAAATTACGATAAAACGAGACGACCGATAAGTTATCAGCTTTAAAATAAGGTTAATAATATATGCCTATTGATTTCATTTTACTTAGAAAACGTGATTTATCTACAAATAACATAGGTACTTACATCGTTTACAATTATTAAATTAATTAATTATTAATTTACAAGAACCTAAATAATAAATCTAATGAATCGCTAAGTCTTTGAGAAGATTCCAACTGATTTTTTTGTAACTAGTGGCACTAGTCGACGCCCGCGACTTCGCTCCCATTATTTTGGGTTAATAAATAGCATATGTATTCTATGCCTGTGACACTCCTAAGACTCTATACTACCGACATATCAAAAATCATGATGATTTAGCGTGATGCTCGTTTAAATAAACAGATACACAAACGTAAAATCTAAATACTGCTGAAACATGTTCTGTTTTCGATTAAAATTATACCCAAACATTTTTTTCTTATACCTTCTATGTACAGATTTTAACTCTCTTCAGCTTTTATATATATATATATATATATATGTACGAGTATAGATGTAAGTATCTTATTTATTTCGTAAACACTGGTTTCGTAAGTTTGAAAATCACCCTAAGGGCTATTGGTGTATTTATTTTGGTAGTGATGTTGTATTACTAAATAATAATACTCAGTTTTCTATGTACCTATTTTGGCCTCAAGGGCGGTTCTGAAACCTGAATTGGCCACTTTTGGCCTAAATTGGTACTTTGTACCCATTTACATGCAAATAAAAGCTAAGACCTAGTTTCAATACCTCTTGCAGGTATAAAAGAAACAGATAATAAATGCTATCTAAATCTTGAAAATAAACATGACCCAATCAATAGCCAACCTTACAGTCACAAAAGAGGTCGGAACAAAAGAGATCGTGATCTTGGCTGTAAGGTATAAATACTTCATCGACATCAATACAAGGATTGACGTAAGTAACTCGAGACATTTGCATCACAAGCGTGTGAGCATATCGACACTAGGGCCGAGAAACAGGCTTACCTATCATAATTATATTAAAATCAAGGATTTTTTATTTCATCCCTCTCTTTCATTTCCAGGATTCAAATAAATAGTGTCTGAGAAATATTTTTTGTTGGAAACTTTTTTATTTGCAACTAGTGGACGCCCGCGTCATCGGTCGCCTTATTTCGGGATAAAAAGTAGCCTATGACACTTCTGGGACCTAATACCAAAAATCATAAAGATCCGTTCAGCCATTTTTGCGTTACAAGCGTTTATATAAACAGAGAAACAAGTAAACAGACAAATAGATAAACACACAAAAAAACTATAATTTGTTGGAACGTGTTTTGTTATCAATTCTAAGTACATATCTCCAAACATTTTTATTAAATATCTTCAATGTTCAGACTTTCGACCCTCTTCAGCTTAATTATTTGTATAAATAGGTTACTGTATTATAGTTCCCGTAAGGCATGATTTAACCAACCAACCAACCAACCAACCGCCAACCGGGACGCGCGTGCTGACTCGTCCTCCTGATGATGGTAACCTCAGATTTCCGAAACTTGTCGAGCTAATTTTTCGACGTAATTTTTGACGTAAGTGCTAGCCGGTTATTACAACTAAATTAAATAGGTTAGATACTATATAAGGCTATATATAAGGCTCTAGATATTTAGTTCATGTTCATGCTTACTTCGTCGTATAACTAGACGAAGAAATCATGAACGTAGAACATTTATACATTATCTACAAAAAATATATAAAATATTTTTTTTTACTTACATATGTGTTTAGAAGCTCAAATAGAACATCAAATACTCAGCACATAGACTGTAGCCGAGAGGTTTCCGGTGTTCTGGTTGGAGATTTTTTCGCTTATATTCCAATAAAAAATTAAATCAAATACTCATACGAGTACATACATACCCCACTTTACGAAGAATCCGGTATATATACGCAACCTATACCGGTGTTAATATGTAAGACACATAAAAATAAATCTCTGGTTGCTATAGTTACCTGAGATAACACGAGGAAGGATGTGGGCATGGCAGCCAGCCCGCACAGCAAGTAGAACAGCAGCACGTGTTAGTGGCCAGCACGCGTGGCCAGCACTGTCGCCGCGTCCACTGACTGACTCACTGGTTGCTATAGTTACCTGAGAGAACACGAGGAAGGATGTGGGCATGGCAGCCAGCCCGCACAGCAAGTAGAACAGCAGCACGTGTTAGTGGCCAGCACGCGTGGCCAGCACTGTCGCCGCGTCCACTGACTGACTCACTGGTTGCTATAGTTACCTGAGAAAACACGAGGAATGATGTGGGCACGGCAGCCAGCCCGCACAGCAAGTAGAACAGCAGCACGTGCCAGTGGCCAGCACGCGTGGCCAGCACTGTCGCCGCGTCCAGTGATTGGGTCCAGCTCATCCTCACCTCGCTGGCTTACTGGCACTTATTGATGTTACATTATGATGAGGCATTTTTTTTTAATTTGTTAATTGGTTTGTCACTTCATTTGCTTTTGTTTTGGCTTTAACACTTTTTGAGTTTTTTTTTTTTAATATTAATTGTTTTATTTATTTACTTTATTTGTTTCACTTTTCTGCCGCACGATTTTTGAAGTCACTTATTGTTTTTTTTTACTTATTATTTACTACCACTTTTAATAAAAGCTAATTAAATATCACTTCCCATTTGAAAGTGAAAGCATGTGTAGGTTTTTTTGTATGCATTATAGCTAAATCACTGTCACTTTTTCAAGTTGAATGATTGTGGTTTTAGATTGCTCGGCTCACTTTCTTATTTTTTTAAACTCTTCTGTACACTTTCTCGTATGAAACGTACATACATATATATTTCAATATTAGGTAATTTGAATAATTTAATTTATGTTCACCACTTCTATTGTACCTAAATATAACACTTTGATCAAAAAACTTGCTATCAAACGTCCGGGAAAAGTAATTTTCACACAAAACAATTATTTTTTCACCAATATTTTCACCGTATATTAATTATACTTTTGCAAATTCCCACATTCAATTAAAAGTCATGTACACTTCAATCGCGTAACGAATCGAATAAAAACATCGATCGAATTGACACAAAAAGTTCACTACCACAGTAACGTCTGTTCTTGGTCAAGTATTTTCCCAACTACGCGTCTATTCATATTAAACTCTACAAGCACTTGTATTAGACAACTAAAAACAAAAGTCATATAAACCATACAAATTGTATGAAAACTTTACGTTTTGGATTTAGCAAGGTTTTAGCGATAAGGTACGATAGAGGCTACTAATGTAAAAAAGAAAAATTTTGAGGAAAAATTCCTGATTAAATCTGGGTGCGAAGAAAAATTAGTTTCGAGTGCTACAATATACGCCCTCCGAACAGATATTTTTATTAAATATTAGCAGTGCCCTACGGTTTCACCCGCATAAGTCCCGATTTTCTTTTATATATCTCTCTTGAGTCGTATTCCTCATGACTGAGGGTCGTGACTCCCCCGCAGAATTAATTCGTTAGGGGAGTTTTCTTGAGCAAATACATCATAGTGGGCGCCCAGGTCCTTCCACGGAAGACACATGTCCTCGGATATAGTGGCCCTCAAACATGTCGGTTTCCTCTCGATGTTTTCCTTCACCGTTAAGCGAGTGCAAATCCACACATAACTTAAAAATACAAGTCATTAGTGTAGGGCCGAATTCGAACCAGGGTGCGTCTGGATGAAAAACAGACACTGGAACCGCTAAGCCTCACTCGCTTTTTTTTCATTGCCTATTACAACTTAATAGCAAGACCTCATTACTGAACCCGACTTCTAAACAACATCCTAAAATATGATAACACCTGTTGACATTAATTTCAACGCACTCGGACTTTATCAATATGTTGATAAAACTATCGTGTCATTGTGAGTGGATACTTTTTACCTATTTCATAGTGATTTGATGCTACAAGATAGATATATTATGATAATTGGATAAGCAAATTGAAATGTACATTATATAGTCATATATATATATATATATTTATTCAATAGACATAATAAAGCTAAAAGGGAATAGTTATATCGATTACAGAACACGTTTCAGCACTTTCTAAAAAAATTGTCTGTTTATTTAAACACGCATTACGCAAAAACAGTTGAACGCATTATCGTGATTTTTGGTATGTAGGTAGGATGAAGTCCTGGGAGTGACAGGCTACTTTATATCCCGAAATTATGCGAGCAAAGCCGCGTGCATCCCCTAGTAGGAACATTAAGCTATGAAATGCCCGTGGGTCGGATTATCGGATTCTTTCACGATAAAAGTTAAGCGACGACGTCTATCGTAATGTTAATGTTGAATCTATTCGTTTGTATGTATAATAAGTATATATTTACGAAAAAAGTATACATGTATTATAATCGTTATCTAGTACCCATGATATAAGCAATAGCTTAGTATGGGGCTATATGGCGTTGTGTGATATGTCCTGAAATAATTATTTATTTATTTATTATCATGAAGACCCATGCAAAAGATAATGTAGGTAACGATTTCAATGGAAGCTTTTGTTGCTCGCCTGTTACATTTAATTGTAGGTCTGACTGTTTAAATTACATCGTTCAACAATTGTTAAAGTTTATCAATGACCTCTAGGGTCGGTATGAAAACTCTTTACACCAGAGTTTGACACTCTCATGCATACGTACATAGTTACTAAACGATTGCCTGAAAATATGCACATCCGGTTTGGTATATGTAGTTTCATCAGGAATCGTACTTATTTCAAATATAGTGGACGCCCGCGGCTTCGCTCGCATTAATTCAGGATAAAAAGTAGCCCATAACACTCCTCAGTAATGCTACCTACATACCAAAATTCATGATGATCCGTTCAGCCGTTTTAGCGTGATGAGTGATTAAATAATCAGACAAACAGAGACACAGATGAACAGACAAAAATTCTAGAAATTGATGGAATTCAAACATTTTTTTTATATCTTCATTTTCAGACTTTCGACCCTATTCAGCTTTATTATATGTATAGATTACTTACCAGATACGGACTTAGTGTAAAATTACTTATGAATCATAATAATTAATTTTTAAAACCTCACAAATACTAAAAAACATTCCACTGAACTTGATAAACTTACTTTAAAAGATTGTTAACTTAGATAATCAAGTTATTTTAGTTTAATCTATCTAATCAGGCTAAGTTATAGGTAAAATGTTATCAACCTATGATAACGCCTGCAAGAGATCGCTTTTAGCGATAAGGCTGCTGCTGGTGGCAGTAGTACAAAACATGTAATTTTAATTAATATTCACAATAAATCAACAGTTTATCTGTTTATGATGATATTCATCGTTTTAATTTATTGTAGTTTTTGAGTCTTACTATACAACAGTTTTGTACTTATACAAATTACGTAGGTAAGGGCGACTGCACTTTGAATTCTGAATACCTTCTGTGTAGTTAACTAAAACTATGTTATACTAGTTGACGCCCGCGGCTTTAGTCGCATTACTTCGGAATAAAAAGTAGTCTATGCCACTCTCCGAACCTCATACTATCTACACACCAAAAATTATGACGTTCTGTTAAGCCGTTTTTGCGTGATGCGCGTTTATATAAACAGATAAACAGACAAAAGTTCTATAAAAAGTTGCATTCAATTCATATTCATTATCAATTCTAAGTATCTCCAAAGAATTTGTTTTGGAATATCCTAAATTTGCAGATTTTCGTTGTATACAATACAATACAATACAATACAATATATCTTTATTGCACACCAAAATAAATGAATTAAAATAAAAGGACTTAAACTAAAAATAATGTACAAGTGGGCGGCCTTATCACCTTGAGTGATCTCTTCCAGGCAACCTTAGCAAGAAAGCGGTGAAAGAGATCAGTTTGGTCGGTGGCGTACAAATAAAAAGTACTTAAAAATAAAACCTATAACGAAAACAGAGAAAATAAAAGAAAATCAAACTAATTTACATGTTGTATGTAAGTGTAGATAGATTATAGATAGATTTTTTTATTGACCTGTAACCATGTATAGATGTATGACATACTAGTGGACGCCTGCGGCTTCGCTCGCATTATTTTGAGATAAAAAGGTTTAAAATGAACATAACTTTTTTTATTTACGAACCGATTGAAATGAAATAAACACTAAATGTTAAGTTAAAAATGCACCAACATGTTAGTGAAAACCGTAGACATATCGGTTCAGGCGTTTTCGAGTCTATAAAGAACAAACATACCTACAGACAAAAAGATTTTATTTAAAACATGATTTTTGTGTTCTCTTGCATCAATGAAGACCCAACTATTTTTTTTTTCAACTATCTTCTATGTACAGACACCGACCGGTTACAGCATTATTATATGTATATATAGATTAGTTATGATTATGAAATGGTCAAGTTTAGCCGACACCTGTCCGAGTGTCCAACTCGACACCCGCCACGGTTGGCCGCCGAGGCCGAGCCACGCTCCAACAGACATGCCGACATACATATTTGTATCTATTATTAGTAGTATTTATAGATAGTTATACATACATACATATATACAAATATAGAAACAGTCAATCATAAATAATGTGTATATCTATTATTTTCCAAAACCTCTCGGAGCGCTTGATTGACGCGACGCATGACCAAAATGCTGGCCTTTTTCTGGCTCATCGTATCAGCATTGCCATCCAGCGTGGTAATGCGGCCAGCATGCTGGGCACTCTGCCCTCTGGTAGTGGGCTGGAGCACTTAGATTATCTTTAGGCTTTTCTTAAGATTTTCTAAGTGCCCCTTTTTTGTAGTAGTTAGAAGTAGTATGTTTAGTTTTTCATCCCTTATTTTTATATTTTATTATTGTAAATAAAGTTAAGTTCTGTGTATACGGACTACACTTACATATGATACGTCTTAAATATACGACGCGTTACGAAAGCATTAAAAGCTTCATCATCAGAAGCTGTCAGCTGATGAGAAGCTCTTAAAGACATACTCGTACCATATCAAAATAAAATACATGATGCCACCAAAAACATTCTGTAAAAAACTAGCTAAGTCTCGATGGAGCTGTTTGTTTATCTCTAAAAAGTATAATTAAATCTAGACAAAGTCGTGCCACGTCTAAAATTCCTTACTGCTTAACATAGGTACCTAATCTATTGATAAAGATTTTATTCTAAACACTTTTTTATGTCAATACTAACACATATTTAAAAGACATGTTTGTCTGGTATGTTTGCTTTACACTTGACTTAGCCGTGGTTTTGACCGTCAATGTTTTTTTACGTAATATCGTCTTAGTGCTGATGTATTTTATGTACTTACGAGTAAGTCTGGCTTAAAGAATTCTTGGCGCCTTACTTATTAAGAAACTAGTAGACGCCAGCGGATTCGCCCGCATTGTTTCGGAATAAAAAGTAGCCTATGACACTTCCGTGACCTCATACTACCTACTTACCAAAAGTCATAAAGATCCGTTCAGTCGTTTATGCTCACGCATAAATAAACAGACAAGCAGAGACACAGATTAACAGACAAATTTTCTAGAAATTGTTGAAACGTATTCTGCTAAGTATTTATTTAAAATATCTCCAAAATTTTTTTTTTTTTATATTCAGACTTTTGACTTTTTTCAGCTTTATTATAAATATAGATAGATAACTTCACACAAAGAGTCTATCCGAAAACAATCAGAATAAGACAAAAACTTAATATTAGAGGTTTAAGTTTTATTCGAAATAAAAACACGTCTTAACTTAATCAACTGTCAAACCATTGATTGACCAATTTTGATGGCGATCTATCAACCAGCCAAATAAAAAACTTTTATTGAACTTTATAACATGAACTTATAAATGTACAAGTTTGTAACTTAGGATTATAACATCAAAGAACAAAGTTTAAAAAAGTTTTTAACCGACTTCCAAAAAAAGAAGGCTATCAAGTCTTTTGAAAGTTTTTTTTTTAATAACAAGGCTAAATAAGCTAGGCTTGTATCTTATGTATTATGATTGGCGCTTTGTTTCCGAGTTAATATTTTTCGAATTTGTGTATCACTGACAGTGGTGAAAGCGAGTGTGGCTCAGCGGTACCAGTGTCTGCTTTTCATCCAGACGCACCCTGACACCTTCGATTCCGGCCCTACACCAATGACTTGTATTTTCAAGTTATGGGTGGATTTGCACTCGCTTAACGGTGAAGTAAAACATCGTGAGGAAACCGACATGTTTGAGGATAACAATATTCGAGGACATGTGTCTTCCGTGGAAGGACCTGGGCGCCCACCACGATATATCTGCCCAAGAGAACTCCCCCAACGAATTAATTCTGCGGGGGAGTCACGACCCCCAGTCATGAGGAAATATGACTCGCAGAGACAGTGGTCAAAATGTGTCGTATCTAGAGTCAAAAATACGAAACCAAAAGACGATAATCGACGGTTATACCGAGGTCTTTTTTCCATCAATATGAAAAATAAACCTTTGACATTGACTCTTTTCTCGCAAAGTAGATCTAACAAAACATTTAGGACCTTTGTAAATACGCGATATAAAGCTTTGACTTTGTCTCGTTGTTTTTCATAAAGGCCCCAAGCGCCTCTCAGCGGTACCTACCTAATCACAAAACAAACCGCTCTCACACGAATTCCTGCAGTAGGCCAAACGTCAGATAAATAACTAAATGAACGAGTTAACAGCTCCTTACACTTGCGGACAAAAGAAACTGCGCGTCGGTCGTAATAGAGCTATCATATCTGTCTACCATGGTACCTACTTGATATCAGCCAGATAGGTTACCTGGAGGAGATCGATCTTGAATGAATGAACGAATGCATTTATTGTCCGATAACTATAGGTATAGTACAGATCTTAATTAATAATGCTAATAGAATAGACATTTTACATTTAACGCGCTAGTTTTTACCTTGTTAGGTTTACAGACATAAGATAACTTATTGGAATAAAAGAATCCGTCAATATATCTATATATCTTAGCGATAAGGTGGGCAGTTAAGACACTAGGCTTAGGTAAGGTTTTTTATAATTCATGAAAATTTCTGTATTGTGCTGGTGTTTTTTATAAAGCGTATTCCCACCCTAATACTTTTCTTCTTTTTTTATAACTTACTTATTTTTTTTACTTTTTCGTGGAGGCATGGTTGTCAGCGTTGCATGGGTCAGGTCAGGAAGCTTATTTTCTTGACAGCCGAAAACACATTTTTTTTACGTGGGATAGGTTTACTTTTGACTACAGCCTGCCTAATGTTAAGCATTGCTGCAGCCTAGGGTGTAAACATGTATACGTTTAGACGTAGTTGGCACGATGTGCCATCTACATTTCCAGTCAGTGTACGAACAAATCCGGATGTTTGAGGAGTGTTGTCGAGACAATTGCACGAGTTACGAGCGAGGGTCCGTCTGTAGCGAGACACCTCTACATGGGATTATATTATGGCTTCATTATCATAGTATAAGTAGCAAAGGGTCTCAATAAACTGTCGTGTAACTACCAGAATATATACCTACATAGCAAAACGTTGGAACCTGAAATGGTATGTTTTCTCATATCTGAGAACATGTGTCTTCCATGGAAGGACCTAGGCGCCCACCACGATGTATCTGCCCAAGAGAACTCCCCTAACGAATTGATTCTGCGAGGGATTCACGACCCTCAACCATGAGGAAATACGACTTAAAGAGTTCCCACGTCTAACTTACATATATAATAAGACCCTTATATTTAAGCTAACTTGCCTGTACTGGGTAACAGGATTAGGTATATTATGCATTCATGATCTAATTTAAAATCTAAGTATATCTGGTCTGTTTAGTCCTTCTTAAATGTAACCAAACAAGATATACCTAACTATTGGTACTGTAAAGTTATAACATACACATATATAAGTACTAATATCATATAATATGCTACACCTAACTTCTAGGTCAAATAATATGTACCTACTGATTGAAAAAAACTTACGAATGTATTAGGCTTTTTATAAATATTCCACATCTCAGATTTCTTTGAATTCACATAGCGCCACCTAGCCACAAACGAATACCTAAGTGGATTATGATTGATGAGTTTGGTTAATTACTTAAATGAGCAAACTTTACGGATGGATAGAATTACATGGACGAATGAGAAGAGTAAATAGGCTAATCGTAAGGTATATGTAGGTACCTATATGTAGGTCTATTATACAGGGTTACTCAAAGATAACGCATAACCATTTAAGGAAGACTTTAGTAAGTAAAAAGCAAAAACAGCTCTTAAAAAAGATGAGTTTTTCCAAACAAAAACCCCTGCAGTCAAAAACCCCCTCATGACTGAGGGTCGTTACTCCCGCAGAATAAATCTAGAATAATCTTCTCTTGAGCAGATACATCAGGGTTCCTATCTGCCCAGTAAACGCCAACCATATGCCTTTTAATGGCTCTGGTGTCAGAGTTTTCAAACCACTCTTGAGGCCTTTAACATGGTTTAACGATTGCCATACTAATCGTATAACAAACAGCCTGAAGCAACAATATAACTTGTCTTCAGTCCCACCGGAAAATCTAAAATGGAAAACCACTTTTTGACCTATCCCTGGATGGGTGGCCAAAAAGTGGTTTTCCGACGCGTGGTTTACAGACCGCGGCAACAATTGCTTAACATTGGTAATCGCATTCGATTGCCTCCGCTAGCTGAGCTACGGGCGCTTCGCTCATTTCACAGTAAAAAGCTAATCGACTCGTGAACCAATACGTATACGATGGTCAGTCGATAGTTCGAACAAACAGTGCGCAAGGCCAATTACTGGCAATCTAGTGCCATTAACCAATCGATGGGCTAGGAACTGCAGTAGCATAGGGCCATTGCATAAGCAGGGGCGGATGTAGTCTGTTTGGATAAAAGGTAATCACTAAGAAAGAAAGAAAATGTTCATATTGAGACAAATTTTACAATATTCACAAAAACACAACACATAAAAATAACTAAAATCAACAAGTGAAATCTGCTACAACACAGCCCCAACTCAGCATAATGCTGGTTGTGTGGAAGCAACCAGCGCAGGTCTTCCGTTGGCTGTGACGTCACATACGAACACGATAAGGGCACAACTACCAATACATATGTATGTACACTTATAGGATCAGAGTATATCCTTCTAATGATTAATAATAAAATTAATTAATTAATTGTTTTTTTTTCTTTTGGTTATTTTTTGTTAATTGGTTATGATTAATGCATTTAGATCATACTAATAACGCATAAGCGAGTGTGGCTCTGTGGAGAAGACAATAGCCTAACAATCTGGCGATCCGAGTTCGAATCCCAGTCATACATTTTTTTTCAAATTTTGTATGTAGTTGCACTTGTATAACGGTGAAGGAAAACATTGTGATGAAACCCACATATTTAAGGATCTCAAAATCCGACATGTGTCTTCCGTCTAAGGATTTAGGCACTACCACCCACCACTGATTAGGCCCAATAGTTCAATCCTGTCGAGGAGTCATGACCCTCAGAAATGAGAAATACGACTACTTCTTTTTTTTAAATCGAGTGTGGCTCTCTTGTTCTAGTGTCTGTTTTTCATCCAGACGCACCCTGGTTCGAATCCGGCCCTACACCAATGACTTGTATGTTCAAATTAAGTGTGAATTTGCACTCGGTGAGGGAAAACATCGCGAGGAAACCGACATGTTTGAGGACCACAATAGCCGAGGACATGTGTCTTCCGTGGAAGGACCTGGGCGCCCACCACGATGTATCTGCCCAAGAAAACTCCCCTAACGAATTAATTCTGCGGGGGAGTCACGACCTTCAGTCATGAGGAAATACGACTCAGAGAGAGATTTTTTTTTTTATAATTTCACCTGCCCTCCGTCCATGCCTGTGTGATGACGTATGCGGAATATGACCGATGGAGCGCGACGGATGTTCATAATTCACAGGCATAAGTAGAGTAGGTATTACAATAGGCTGTGTAAGTTAGCACAAGAGTGGGAAGCTCTGGTGACAAGTTTTTAACTACACAGTAATGTCTATTATTATTAGCTTATTTATTAGTTGTCAGGGTAGGTATTATTAGGCTGTGTAATTAATTCGTTATTTGTGTAAGAAAATTCATGAGAGTAAGAGATTTCAAACTGAGTTTAAAAACTAGGTTTCGCTTGCTAAGAATTTCAGGTATTTGTAACATTTTCACAAAAACCGGATATACATAACCATACCTATTTGCTTACCCTGGTCTAATAGAACAGTTTCATCACGTTCAACCTTAACCGATTTTGATAAAATTTGGTGAAATCTGGTTCTAGATTAAGACACTAGATCAACATCACATTTAATCTCAAAGTAATCACTTATTTATAATATCCCCCGTTTTGGACCGACGATTGAAGCCAAAAAAAATTTACATGTATTTATCGAGCGTTTTGCAAAACATCATTATAATTCGAGAGGCAGGGCTCTTGACATCCTTTAGACAATGGTGTGTTGGCGCCAACTTGGACAAACTTGGCATGTTTTGGCGAGACCATTGGTCATTGGCCCAAAGGCTGGCTATCCATCATTGTCAATGGTAAGGTGTTTTTTTTTAAGTAGGGTTGGCCTAAATTAAAACATTAATGCAAATTGCAAAGTAAAGGGGTATGTCAGTGACGATCTCTGGAGTAGGATTTCTAAACTGCGGTTAAAGAGATTCTTTTTAGCAATAAGGCTGCCATTTCCGTCACGAGAGTAAGTTTATATTTAAATTTTGTTATTGTTTTTTTGTCTATTTATGTTTCTATGCTTATATATTATTTAACAATCGCTATAATCGTAAAGTTAAATCATAAATCGAAGTCAACAATCAATCGTGGTACCAACTGTGATCCAGTAGCCTTGTTTGAGATCCTGTTTTATTTCAGTGAAACGTTCTTATTTGTTAGTTTCAGGCTTGCTAAGCGCCTGTTTTTTTTAAAATAATACTACACTTGTTCGAAAGACAACACAGATTACCAGTTGCAATCTAAATAGTCTAAATACCATATCATCACCAAGTAGTATACATGTTAAACTGTTACCACTCCTTTTTCAAGTCGGTCAAACGTGTCCTTGAAGTTTTTTGGCAACCCTAAATTACGCATCAATTTTAATGCACAATTCGTGCTTCGTAAAACACATTGCGAATAATAAACACACTATTTTTACCTTGTTCAGTTTGCTTGCAAAAACAAGATGGCGACACAAAAACGCACATTATAAAAAACTTGCTTAACACGTTGACAAATAGCTTAGTTTTTCTATGTCATTGTTTAATCATGGTTCCTAAGTACGTTTTAGAGTTTGGTCAAGTAGTAATTTTTTAGTATTATGTAAGTACCTACATAATATGTTTTGTATAAAAATATGTTCGGCTCGATACTCAACGTCGAGTTAAATTTCGTATCAAACAAAAAAATATTTATTTACCATGACAACTTAGGTGCACTTATAGAGAATTTGGAAAACTTTGTTGTTTTTTACACGAAATAGGCTTACGTTTGACTACAGCCAGCCTGATGTTAAGCACCACTATAGTCTAAAATGTAGCACGCTTGCCTAGAAGAAACCTATTTACTCTAGATGTTAAGACCCCTGGGTTATAATTTTCTGGGACCAGGGCTCCAGGTTGAGAGTTCCAGTCTCGCTGTCCTTACTATGAAGGTAGAAGCAAAGCGCTTCGTGCGAGTCTTGGAACTTCCACCATAAACCGGTGACGCCCCGCTGACTTTCTGCTTGTTCGAAGACTTATTAAGGTTACTAATTATTTATTTTAGTTTCATAGTAGAAGCATAGACTAAGTATGGTAGAAGTATCGAAATGACAAAAATACGCCGAGTACTCCAGTCTACTCCAACTGAGAAAATATGCACCGCTGATGAAAAACATCGATTTCTCGCTGTTTCTCTCAGTGACTAAGCTATTCTTCTTCTTATCGAATGAGTGTGGCTAACTCTGGAGTCAAGAGGTAATTAAGCAGCCCTAAGGGCCTCTGACATGGCTTAACAACTGTCGTACTATGACAAATAGCCGGGGCCTATAATTTAAGCTCCCGGTATGGAATGCCACTTTTTGGTCACCCATCCAAGGTCTGACCGCATCAACAATTGCTTAACATTGGTAGTCGCATGCGATTGCCTCCGCTAGCTGAGCTACGGACGCTTCATGTAAGCTCTGGTAAAGATATAGAAACATGTCGATATTTTGTTAGCAAAAGCCACGAAATCTCTACAGGACACAACGCGAGTTTAGGTCACTAAATTTTGTACAAAACCATAAAATTTATTAAAGTCTTTGGAATGAATGACAATTATAAATTAAAAAAATCGCTCACAGACAAACACATCCTTTTAAAATACTGGTAAAATTAATCTCTTCGACTCCATTGTACTAGGCGACCATAACATACTAGGCGTGTGACTTCACTGGATTGCATAGAATTTGCCAAAATAATAGCCATATTGGTAGGAGAAGCGATGTTGCCACATTGAAGAGCCAGTTTCCGTAGATCTGTGGACAAAATCTGTTGTAAGTAATAATTATACAGTATAGTATAAATGAATAAAATCACTGTATGTATGTAATAACATTGAGCCAGACATAAAGATCAGAATCGCGTTCAAACATTACAAAAGAAAAAAATCTTTTACCCAAAAATTACCTCTATCGCAAAAATCACCGGTAAAATGGTTCCAAAAAAAAACAATTTTACAATAACTTGATTTTTTATATTTTTGATCATTTATTACCGCGGGCAATAAGGTTCACAATCGCTTGATACTTAGGTTAAGAATTTTTCATCATTATTCAAGCAAAAATAGACCTAAATCTTACAAAAAAATCAACAATAGCGTCTCTTCTTCTTACCTATTGTCTCTCTTTATATGTCACCAAAAGAACCGCCAATAAGAATCTCAATCGCTGGATATCTTGATTCAAAATATTGGAACATTGTTCAAGCGAAAATGACCTTTAAGTACTTACCCCATGGAATCAACAATAGAGAACATAATCGCTTGCATCGCTGCGTCCCTTCCTCTAGATATCATAGTCAGTGTATTGTCTTCAAGACACAACATTATTCAAGCAATAATCGCCCTTAATATGTTACAAAAACCGCCGGCAATAAGGATCACAATCGGTTGATATTGTTGTTTGAATTTTTTCAAGCAAAACTGACCATTAAGTACTTACCATGGAATCAACAATAGAGAACATAATCGCTTGCATCGCGGCATCCCTTCCTCTAGACATCATAGTCAGTATATTGTCTTCCGGGAACAAGAATGAACTGTATGTGATCATACTGATTGTTAATATAGACAGCGGGTGTAGAAAGAGACAGAGCGCTTTCTTCAGGAACAGTGTGATCGAGCTGCAAAAGAGATGGAAGATATTGTTATTGACGATGACATAATTTTATTTCTTTTTTTTTTCTTTTACCTAAACCAGGTTTGCATTTGACGTTTAGGATGTAAATACCAGTTTTTCTGTAGGCTCGGTCACCGAAAGTCTGACTGAAACTTTCATGCCAACTTTTTATATACGAATAATGCTAACAAAACGAATCACAATAAGCTTAAAAACTAATTTGTTACTCATGACAGATTTTTTTTAAGTATACCTTCGGATGTTTTTTTTTACAAGGAATAGGTTTGCACTTGACCGTAATTCGGCTGATGGTAAGCAATCATTACGGTCTAGGATTGAACGTGGTTGGTTACCCAGTAAGAACCGATTCACTCTCGCTTTGAAGATCGCAAGGATAAACTTAGCTAAGTGATAAAGAGAAATATATAAACTGACCTCCCTCTCCCAGTGTTGCCAGAAACTCCCGCGAGGAGCGCTAGTGGCGTGTAGATGGTCGCTAAAACTAGTCCCAGCGAGAAGTTGTGGACTCCCACTGAGAGACACATTGTAGCCAACTCTGGAACAAGGAAATCATAGCACTTGTAAAAACAAAGTGTGTGAAAACATGTTTATAATTAATGAACATCTAAATGTAAGTACCTAAGTAAGAATTTATGAAATAAATAACTTTTACTTTACTTTACTTTATAAATAAGTAAGTTTGATTTTTGGTATGTCTGTTTATTCCCATCCCGTTTTGCATAGTTTTTCTACAAATACGTAAAGTATTTACTTGGCAATGAATCGCAAATTGTAAAACCCTTTGGAGCTAGTATGTTTGATGGATGAATGGCGGGTCCATGTAGGCATGTTTGGACGTTTTTCAAAGTGTTTAGACCCTGCAGATAAAAAAAAACAATCCTTGAAGAGGTTTTATTCATAAACTTATCAACAGCATTATTTTTCTTCTAACAGCATAAGTGGCGTCATATTTCGCTTATTCCGAGAAGCTTACAAATGGGTACGGATTTGTTGACCAACGCCGATTATTTTAGGCTTGCTGGCGTTTCCAGATTAATGTATTGTATTGTATTTATTTATCTTTCCATTGGGTCTTACGAACACTTGGCTTCGTCAAATATACATAGTTAGGTACACAGTGTTCGTTCATAGAAATAATTACTACATTAGTTTTTATTTGTTTTTAATTGCTTGCGTTCAGAGCTAGACAACCACCACACATGTGGATCTTTAGTGTAATGTTCAAGTTTATAATAAGCTTTTTTAATAAGCAAGTTAGTTTCCTGCCGGTGGTGATTATTTTTCTTTATAAGTGTATAAATAACAAAGGACTTACCAATATGTACCAGGATATTGACCAGACACAACTCCTCGCGACTTATGGGCGCCGCGCGGAACACACGGAGAAAGTATGGTGTTACCATGGTGTACACAATAGATGTCGCTATTATACCATAGAAATCTAACCTCAGAAAAAAAACTGATTGAAATATTCACCTGTCTTTTTTTGGACCAAAATATCGACAATACTAATGAAAACAAAAAAACACTTACCAATAAGTACCAGAATATTGACCAGACACAACTCCTCGCGACTTATGGGCGCCGTGCGGAACACACGGAGAAAGTATGGTGTTACTATGGTGTAAACAATAGATGTCGCTATTAGACCGTAGAACACTGACCACTCTGATGGTAAGAGCACTTCATGGTTTTGGGAATATTTTGCACCTGGAAAAAACAAGATAAAGATTAGGGGAAAATAGAAAAAAAACATTTGACAGGCAATTTAGAGGGCTATACGAGTAAGAATTTGAAAAAAAAAAATGTTGTTGGTTAATTTAAAGGCGTTTTGAGTATGAAACGTGTATATGAGTACTATTTGCCCTGCGGGGGACTCACGACCCTCATTAATGAGGAATACGACGTAAGTAATGAGTATAGTTACGACTTTATTTTTTTACCAACCCAAAAGTGGAGTAAGCTTGAACTACAATCATTTTCCAACCAACTTTTCTTTACATATTATATAAGCGAATCTCCCATAAAAAAATATGAAACGTAAGAGTATCCTCTTTTGCAAATATCTTACCAATTTTGCTAAAAAGCATCGGCGAATTCATAGCAGCATATCCCAACAAATGCACCAATAAATAATTTGCACCAATATTGACTATGCTCATAGCCGAATCTGCTTGCTTTCCTTTCTTCTTCTTCCGCTTCTCCATCACTTTATGATCCCCTGATACTTCTGAATCGGAAGACTTGGACTTTTCTGTCTTCTTGTCTGTTTGCTTGCTTCTTTGTCTGATTGTCTGTTCTTTGTCGTCTTTTTCAGTCTTTTCTGAATCTTCTGTTTTTTCTTCAGTGTCAGATTTTTTGTCCTTTTCTAGCTCTTTTGAATATTCGTCATCAGATTGTTTGTCCTTGTCTGATTTGGATTTTTTCTTTTCTTTCTTTTTGTCTGTCTGTTTGTTTGTATCTTCATCTTCGTCTTGTTGTATGGTAACCCATAAGTATAAAGCTCTGATTAGCATGGCAACACATAGAAGACATAGTGATGGCATGTATTGACCTGGAAACAGAACAAATCTATTGTCAACAAGTATGTAAGTACATATACCTAATGTATATTGTCTTTTTAACACGCTTTTTTAACCGACACTGTGATCGACAGTAAAGCATTTGTCTTTCTATGAAAACACCATGTAGCGACGGATCATCGACGACGGACGACACGACGGAGAGATAGTACGGAATTGTTGATGATAAACGATCACCTCTGTCTATGAAACTAGCATCATACACTATATTATAATTAACTGCTTATTTTGACATTTAGGCATGTTTGTTATAATTCGGATACATTTAATTACATATTTGATTTTTTGGACGTGTAAATAGGCTTTACGAAAATATATGAATATAGTACCGAAAGTACCTTTAAAACCATAACATAGCGACGGATCATCACGATTCTCGCTACAGAGCTAGCCTAGTCCACTCACCGATCGAGATGAACCTGTTGGTGTTGGCCAGCATATAGAAGAAGTAGCTCTGGTGGAATCTCTCCAGCAAGTTGTTCAGAGAGCGGAGCGTGCTCTCTACAACTACCCCCAATCTGTAGAAGTTTGCGGTGGAGAGGGCATTGACCCGGGGAGGGATGCCGGCGGGGTCGTTGGCCTCGCGACCTTCTAATGTCACGGCTTCGATGTTGAAGCGGTGGAACAGACCGTGGTTGCCGTTTGGTACCTGCAATGGAAGTATTTGTGAAAAAAATAAGTAGGTAATAAGTTATTAAATAATAACGAAGTCGTGTTTTTTCTAATTTTTTAACCCCCCTACTAACAGAAGTGTGATAAAAGCAAACGCGTGTTTATCTCTACGTATATCTCTATGTTTTAAGTAGGTATTTTAAATCGCAAATGAGTTTAGTTAACTTAGTTCCGTTAACAATCACTCATCATGATTAGAGGTTCTGTTTTGGTTTGAAAGATAAAAACATAAACAAAGATGCAACGCGACCGCTTAACGACAACGCGACAGTAAAACAAAAAAGCAAATACATAATTTCCTCATTTCTTGCAAGTAGGTTAAAATATAGTGTATGTACCCCGGCGAGTTGCGCGGACAGCATCCCCAGCATGGTGTAGAGTGAGTTGGTCCACTCCTCCATCTTGTTGCGCACACGCAGCCACGAGTAACTGCAAGTACACACATTTTGTAGTTAACTAGCTGACCCGGCCTCCCGCCTTAGAGGCAATAAATAAGCAGATTATGGATTTTAAATAAAAATCGGGGTAAACAGTTTCCTATATCCGTCTCCTGGTTCTAAACTACCTCCCCACCAATTTTCAGCTAAATCCGTTCAGCCGTTCTTAGTTATAAATGGTGTAAAGAAAGATAGAAAGAAATATATTTATTGAGACACACACACACTGAAACTTATTTACTTACTTGTAACTAACACCATTTTCTTTTAATGAAGGAAGATGATGACGATCAAATGAAATCAAAATAATTTTATTACAAGTAACATAGACTAATATCGGTGAGCGCATTCAAATAATCAAAAACCGAAATCATAAAAATAAGAACGACATATTTGCAGTCTGTTTGTTATGATGATGATAGATGATGGAAAATTATGTATTTATTTGATTAATGGGCGAGCAGCAAATTGCTGATGTGCCCATATCACACTGTGTCATAATTGTTTTATATAAGTTCACACAAAGTTCAAATTTATACAGTCAACTGGTGCAATGATCACAAGTTAACAAGAGATTTTTTGGTTTACTGTAACCTGTCATCAAGCCGGTCAAAATTACCTGTTTTTATAAGAGTGATGTATGCCAGACTTGACACACAGCTTGTGCACCAAGTTGACGAGGTCCAGGTTAGGCAGCTGACCGTTCAGACCTTCCACCTTCACCTCTATGTACTCTGGGAATAAATACAAATTATAATTAACAATGAAGTGTTTTTTTTTACGTGGGATAGGTTTATGTTCGACTACAGCCTGCTTGTTTGTTGAAAATAATCGTTCAGATGTTTCTTTATCATCATCATCATCAGCCTGTTATCGCCCACTGCTGAGCATAGGCCTCTCTTCTTGTACTTGTCCCGGTCCTGCGTAGATTGAATCCAGGTGCTCCCTGCAGTTATTCTAATGTCGTCAACCCACGGCCGGCGTTAGTGGGCGACCTCTAATAAAAAGTAATCTAAATATATAAAACTCAAAGGTGACTGACTGACTGACTGACATAGTAATCTATCAATGCACAGCCCAAACCACTGGACGGATTGGGCTGAAATTTGGAATGAAGATAGATGTTATGACGTAGGCATCCGCTAAGAAAGGATTTTTGGAAATGCCACTTTTAAAGGGATGAAATAGGAGATGCAAGTTTTACTTCTTAATGCGAGCGAAGCCGCGAGCACCCACTAGTCTGTAATAAACTTTGTTCATCTGTACATTTTGACAACATGTGTCACAACTTGTAGTCTAAATAAAGATTCAAAAAAATCCAATACTTTTTGGTTTCATTGTAAGACTACATTAAAATATTTGCTAGCAATTTTATTGTGACAACAAATAAGAATAATAGTAGTAACAGAATCTAAAGTAGTAATAATACTATTTAACTACTTACTTATCTTGGGCGTATGCAACTCTAAATTGATAGCAGCCTGTATGGAGCCCGACCTTCCTTTCAGCTTCCCCGGATTCAAGCACTTCTGATGATCATTCCACGAGAATCCCGGCAGTATTTTCCCCAAGTCCAAACTCCTGGTACCAGGCTTCCAGAAGCTACCAAGAGATGTGTAGAATGTTTCTGCATCACTCTGGAGGCCATGGTAAGCTTCTAGCCACGCCTGCATTCCTAGTTGCTCGTGCTCTGTTACTAAGAATATTATGTCCTTCGCCCAGTATTTTTGTGCTGAAACAGAGAAATAATGTCATCATCACAAATTTAAAGGCGCGGCCCTTGTCTGTGGAGCATGCGCCATCCTTTTAAACCTTCTGTCAATTCGTTGACCTCCTTATACGACATGGCGCCCGCATTCTCCTTTACTTGATTCAAATATGACCTTCTCGGCCTTCCTCTTCCTCTTTGTGCTACCAGTGTCCCTTCAATGATGTTTTTCTTAAATTCGTCATGGCATATAAAGTGGCCAACCATCTTTAACAATTATTTTTTTCTACACATATAAGCTTAAGTTTCACTTCAGCCTGCCTGATGTTAAGACTTTAGACTAAGAACTAGTATGCTTGCCTAGAAGAAAATTATTTCCTCTGTAAAGTAGTAATTTAATTAATGAAACTGACTTCTATCAATGCTCCTATGTAAACACCCATGGGGGTGTGTTTTGTTATCATATTACCCGACATCAAAAAAGAAGATTCTCAATCCTTTTGAATGTAGCTTTTTTCCTCTATACTACCTGAATGAAGCTGTGTGCATCCGGTATCATCATCATCATCATCCTCAACCACTTTAATCCCAGTGCTGAGTCTTCTTAATATGCCATATCAGTATTATAAGATAGTACTCACGTCCAGCAAACTGTGCAAACGCCAGCATGAGAGCAATGCCTGCAGTCGTGCCTTTCTGATGCGAGGAGAGAGGCCTGAACGGAGCCGACACTACTAGGGCTTCCAGGGAGGAGGTGCGGGGAGCTCGGAGTATACCATACACATTGGTGCCTTTGAATACCTGGAATATTTGTAATGTTTTATTAATTAAAAAAAATTTCAGACGATGTGTTATAGGCACATCATCAAATTGCTGCTCGCCTATAATTAAATAAATAAATAGTATTAAAACTTTCATGAGACATTTTATTATCAACTAGTGGATGCTCGCGGCTTCGCTCGCTTTAGAAAATAAAACTTGCATCCCCTATTTCATTCCTTTAAAAGTGGCATTTCCAAAAATCCTTTCTTAGCGGATGCCTACGTCATTACATCTACCTGCATGCCAAATTTCAGCCCGATCCGTCGAGTGGTTTGGGCTGTGTGTAGATAGATCACTATATCAGTCAGTCAGTCAATCAGTTAGTCACCTTTGAGTTTTATATATATAGATATGTTAACTAACAGAACATATGTTCTGAAGATGGATATCATAACATCCGAAACGCGTAAACAACATACGCAAGTTACACGTGAGTGAAAACCCTAAATAAATAGTAGGTAGATTAGCAATGTCATGTCAAAAAGTAATGTTGTAAAAGGCAAGAGATACATAAGGAGGAGATAGCAAGTTTAGGATTTTATCTATCTGCATAGGTATTCATAATCTTTACATAGAACATATAAAATAAGTTTGCTTTCTGTCCATACTCCCTATGAACACTTAAATCTTTAAAACTACTCAACAGATTATCAGTCATTTTATTTATTGGATACAATGATTCTAGAAGAATATTCACAAGCATATCACATCATATAAATAATTGTAATTATAATAAATTATTGTACACCACAATTTGTAAAAAAAAAAAAATAGGTTTAATTAGATTCATAAAATGTTAACCCTAAATTTGTTATCAAAAATTTCTGTCAATTATTTTGAGGTTAGAATTTCATAATAACAATGTATATTATAATGCCTAATAAAAATGACGTGGGAGTGGATGCACTTGCGCTTCAGGCTCTTATGAGACCTACTGCAAGGTGCAAACACAACACAGGTACAGATAATAAAACATTTTGTATTGTTAAGACATATGTATTGTAGTTACCTAGATGTAATATTGTTTATGGCACAATAAAAGCTTTTGTAATTTGTATGTGTGTCTGTTATTATGCTTGTGAATATTCTTCTAATTTATTATATATGTACAAAACTTAAAATTGTTACTGTGGTAACAATTAAAAGTTTTGTAATTATCACTGCATTTGCACAAAGCCAGGGCATGTGTTCTGTTATTATTCATATTTTAAAAAATAGTCATTTAATCATAACCTAAAAATCCTAACAAACAGTCACCCTCACATTACCAGCATGTACAATGTACATGTACAAACACCCACCTGTCCTTGCCCGAGGGGGTAGTTGAGTGTGAAGTTGTGTGTGTACACCTCCAGGTGCAGCTGGGACATCTTGGCCACCAGCCACGGCACCGGCATCTCATCTGACTCATCATACTTGTCCTGGAAACATCATTACATATACATAAATACTTGTAATATCATAAAATAAAAGTTAAAGTTTAATAACTATTTCTAGGTACTTAAACAAGCAATTTACAGTCTTGTATTTTTGTATTTGTATCAAAAAATAATTCACCGTATACCGATTACTTAAGTATAACAGTAAAATAATACAATTTTATTATTGTACTAAATCCATATTCATAGTGGTCCACATCAACCATGATAGCTTTAAGAGAATCAAACTGTATGGAGTGTAATATGAACTGTAAATCGAAACGTTAAGAATCAATTTACGATTTAGGAATGTATGTTCGGAACATATTTTGATAGATTGGCTCGTTTTTGTTTAAAGTTAGATTCCCCTGCTTAAACTTAAGTTTTTTTACACTGTACAGTACAAGTGGCTCTCAACACAAATGTAGCAGGTGCAGTTCAAGTCCCTGGGAATCGGAGAAAATGGTGGAACATTGTAAAAGAAAAGATGATGACATGAATGGTCAGAACCACAGTCAGTTATTTGATCACCAAGCCTTCTGAAGTGAGACACACACAAGTAAACACTATGGGCTAAGGTGGACAATGTCTATACTACATAGATTGACAGTAGGTACTTACTGTCACATCAGGATATAAGGCAGGTAGACAGTTTCCACATTTCCAGATACATAGAGATCATTATAGCATTATTTTCAAGCAATTGTGGCTCACTGGTATGTTGTTGTTGTATGGTTAACACAAGAACAGTAATGGACAAGATGAATAGAATTAAGGATATATATAACCATTACAATGCTACATACACCAAAACATTTATGTTCTTCAAAATATTTTTTTCTTGTACTTATTTGGCTGAACCAGTCACTATTTGGGAAATGACAAGTATGAAAATGGAAGAAAACATTATATTCTTACCTCCAATTCTTGCAGCAGTTCTGTATAAAACTGTTTAGCGGCGTACTCTCCGTTGAACTCATTTGTCACTAGGCCGGGAAGAAGCGCGTTTTCAGAGAAATACGTCTCATTGTTAAACTCCCGGTTCCCCAGCATCACGAACCATACAATAGCTCCAACGAAGCATAGAAAACATAGCGGACTGTGGACTTTTTTCAGCACTTTTACCCATTTTACAGAACCATACTCAGGGTCTGATAGTAAACCCATCTTGATAAATTAACCTCTGCAGTTGGTGAGAGTCAGTTTATGCAGTATTGAAAGAATCACTCACAAAATAAAGTTCTCAAACATTTTGTCGCAAAATGGGATTAAGTTTAGGTAGGTAATTTAATAAAATTTTGATAAAAACACGGTCTCGAGACAAGAATATAATCAGAAACAAGAAACAATTGACATTATTTGACATACAATGACAAGTGACACTGTCAATTAATTTGACAGTTATATTTCTATATGTTTTTTTGTTTTGGCTAACAACTTTTGCTATTTACAAAATTTCAAGAGAGTGTTATATTATACCATGTGTTATTGAATGATTCCAAATTTTAATCATGAAGTTATTATT
The DNA here is from genome assembly GCA_964023185.1 of Macaria liturata. Classification (NCBI taxonomy): domain Eukaryota; kingdom Metazoa; phylum Arthropoda; class Insecta; order Lepidoptera; family Geometridae; genus Macaria; species Macaria liturata. Next base: position 11,605,736 of record OZ026814.1, on the reverse strand, counting down.
ATACTTTGAACTGGTTACTAAGCTAACTAAAATGAAGAACTAATCAACAGTACAGTCACAGAAAAATATATGATCATAATCTAGCCAAGAGTGCAGTGGTGCAGAGTGGAGACGAGTTGTAAACGTAAACCTGTTAGGGAAGAAATTCAAAATATAGGTACTATTAATGAAAAAAAAACCATACGCAATAATTCGGAATACTTTATTACATCTTAACAAACTTATGACTAGTAAAGCTGGCACTGGCACAGAGGCTCTCAAACTGATATCTTCAAATCTATTTTAACTATCTAGTTCAGATTCGGATAACATAATTTTTTTCAAGATCTTCACCATTGCTGATTTTCTAGATTTACTACATAGGCGCTTATAAATAATTAGGAGGGGGTTTCTATACACAACCATTTTCATTTCTCAATAACAGCAACTCTTCTATACATAATCCCCTGGTCGTATATCCTCTGTATCTCTTCCAAGGGTACTCTCCTAGTTTCCTGTATCCAATAGTAAGCCAGCACGGTAGTGAAGCCAGCAATGGCGGTGAACACGAAGAAGGTATTGTCTATGCCTATAGTATCTACGGCCGGCACGAATAAGGCAAGGACCACGAAGTTCGCCAGAAACATGGCGCCCATTACCGTGACCGCAGCTGGACCGTTTACCTGGAATAGAATATGGATAATTTAATAAATAACAGTTATTAAATTAGATAAAAGTTTATTTTCATAACACAAGTTTGTTAGTATGGAACAAGATGGCGCTGTGAACAATGTCAGAAATATTTATTTATTTAGTTCTACCTAAGAAATTTGCACTGATTGCCAGTTGGCTTTTAGTTTAAAACCACATAAGGTTTGCTATTGCAAAATCTCCAGGCGCCAGGTATAGAATTTATTGGCAAACTTACCCATTAGTTCTGTATTCTGTGTTAATTAGGTAAAAGAAGCTACATAAACTTTGATGTAGTTATTTAGTAACTGTAGACCTTTTACCTATTCACTAGTGTCAGGTCACAAGTCAGTAGGTAGTTGAACAAAATCGACTGTAAATGACAATAAGGATGATGATAATGGAATTTAGAATGTAACCTCTCACCTTAGGTCCATAACACTCTGAAAGCTGCACGAAGACGATGTTGATGACTCCAAGGTGGAAGACCAGGCAGAAGAGCAGCACAGCCAGGAGTGCGACCCAGGTGGGGGTGGCTGGCCAGCGCATGGAGAAGCCCAGGGTGGCAAGGCAGAGGGTGGTGAGGAAGCAGTTGGATATCATCAGTGCCTGGAATAGAGATTTTATGTTATACTAGTGGGTGCTCGCGGCTTCGCTCGCAAGTAAAACTTGCATCCCCTATAAAAGTTGCATTGGAACATTTTACCAGAAGCTGTGTTCCCTACGAACTACAATCCAGGGGGCTTCAAATCTAGAGTTAGTAGGTATCTTCTAGGTAAACGCGTTACATGCTAGGCTGCAGCAATGCTTAACATCAGGCAGGATGTAGTCAAACGTAAACCTATCCCACGGAAAAAAATAATATCATAGTGTTACCCATATCCATATTTTTTCAAATCACACTATTTTCATATAACACTAATTTTATAAAGATGTGATTGAGTATGTTTGTCAAAATTTCTTCACGTTCGGCTGAACTGATTTGGATGAAATTTGTTATGGAGATAAATTAGATTCTAAGATAACACATATAACACAATTTTTTCTGGTGTACAATAAAGTTATTTATTGATAGGCTACTTTTTATCATCGGATTATCGGCATAGGTCTGCCTGCAAAGCAATCTTCAAAGCGAAACTGGTTCTTATTTGCCCAAGCAGGTCATTTCATTACGCTCCATCTTAAGCCACAAGTATTGCTTACCATCATGCAAATTACTAGAGACTGTTTCACGATATAAGTGCCACGGAAAAGTTTGGAACTAACATTTTATAGTTAATAGATGATATAATAATCATGCGGTTATGGCGCCTTAACTGAGAGAACTCTTAACGGTCTGTACAATTTGCATAGTAAAAATAACACAAATTAAAAGAGGTTTCCTTACCCGTCTCGGAAATAAATCTGTGACCATCACTGTTAGCAGATTGGACAGTACCAGGATAAAAGAGAATATGACAGAGCAGAGGTCCGGCGACCAACCAGGAGCAGCTCTCTTGAAGAACTGGCTGGCGTAGGTCTGCACTGCCACCATACCCATGGAACCTACTAGAACTACGAACACCAGGGAGTTGGTGATCGCTCGACGATTGTGTGGTACTGTGACTGAAAGGAAAAGACAAAGTGGTTTACCAATTATAAAAATTAAAAATATTAAGGTTCAACCCATAGCTTCATTGGCAGAAGTTAAAACGCTTTTATCTGAATGCATCTCATCCACTTTAATTCTTGTTGTTGGTAGAGGAGGCGTTTGAATTTCGGTTCGTACCGTTAATTCGTGCTAGATAAGTAAGGAAAGTACTAGATGCTTCTTTATTATATGCTCTGGAAGTACGGATTAGGTATAAGCTTTGATTATTTAAATTATAATGACTAAAGAAATGTTATATGTACAGTCGGCATTTGAGCATTGATATTTTATCATTTACCAAGGAAGAATAGGACAACTGCTTGTATTTGTCCTCTTCATTCCTCTAGGTAAAATAAAGAAAGTAAGTACCTAGTTCTTGATTCTGTACTCTAGAAGTACGGGTACGACTAAAGAAACGTTAGGCTCTGGTTCGGCATTTGAGCATTGATATTTTACTATTTACCATGGAAGAATAGGACAACTATAAGAACTCTTTTCAATTCTTTTTTTTATTAATTTACTTACCCAAAATAGTTTACGCAGTTTACGATATGCGTAATTTACGTCATAAATTTCATCAATCAATCACTCTTGTCTGTTGTTTGTCAAAAGAACACGGCCATCTTGGCGATACGCAACGTCCGCCATGTCGGACATTTCACACCAATAAGTACTAGGGCAGCATGTGTTGAGAGGAGTTGCCAAGCGATAACAATTTTATTATAGTGTAGTGTAGTGCTATTGAACTTCGCGAAGAAATGATCCATAAAAAGTTCATCGCAAATACAAATAATTGTATGGAGGACCGATATTCGTGAATTGTCTTTATGCGTTATGTTTTCGTTTTTTTACCACGATTATGATAATTTGTTAATATTATGTACTTACAGAGTAGTACCCAACCGTTTTCCGATTCGTTAGTCGATTTTTCGTGTTCCTCTTTTTCCTTCTTGCTTTTTCCGTTTTCATCTTTTTGTAATTTTTCTTTTTCACTTAACGTGCCGGATTCTGTATCTGAGGAAGAAATAACAGACATTTTAATTTTTTTATAGGTATGTATGTTCTCGCTTAGATTTCAATATTTTGATAAATTTATTAAATAACAATGTAAGTACATAACAAAAATATAGGTACCTAAATAAATTTTATTTTTAACTTACACATACACATGACAGTAGAAGCTTGTACTTGAATATTAAATAAGCATAATAAAGTTGTCTTGAAGTCGGTTTACTTAAACATTTCCTTTAATTTGCTTTTTTTCAAATAAAAAAAATTTGTTTGTCATATCTCGTTTATACGTACTGGGGTAACATATACATAATGGAGCTAACTTTGTTTAGTAAAAATATTGAAGCTAGACGTGAAAAGTGTAACTTTGTCGTATTTTCTCGAATAATGACATTCCGATTCTCTGCGCTCTTCTCGTTTCCTTCACTTGAAATTTCCTGACTTTAGCCATCCCAATCTCTACTATCACTCCTCTTTCACTGTGCAAGCGGTTCGCTTGTGGAATGACCTGCCACTTAATATCAAGCAGGCTAAATCCTTGCCCATATTTCAGAGCTTGGTTTTTAATCATTACATTTCTACTTTGTGATGTTAATTGGTTTGTGTAAGTCTTTTTATTTGAATTATGTTCTGCTTTCTTTTATTTTTGTGTGATTTCCTTCAATGTAATATATTTCCTTTAAATATCAGTAATATGTAGTTCTGTGTGTAGGTAATTATGTTTGTATGTTGTTACTTTGAATGTTATATTTGTTATTGTGTTTTATTTTTAAATTATCTAATATTGTGTTAAGTACGCCAGCTTTACGGATTTCCTCTAGTGTTGTCCAAACTAGGTTACCTGGAAGAGATCACTTTAGTGATAAGGTCGCCCAATGTCCCTGGTTACCTTCCACCTTTATGTAAATTATGTTCTTTTTATTTGGTGTACAATAAAGTATATTTGATTGATTTGATTGATTGATTGAATGACTTTTCTTGAACATCGACATATCTCGTCTGTGGTACAAGGATAACATGCATGAAGAAGGTGCATTGTATTTGTAGTTCATAATATCTACAGCATAAGCAAAATAAATGAAAACTAAAGTAGGTAAGTACATAAGACCTAACTTATTTGAATAACATTACTCCTTGTATGGCAAAATGACTTGTACAGCAAATGGCAACTGGCAGTCGACAAATACTATGCAGAGGCACAGGGGGAGGTGAGGTCAATGAAGATTTCCGAATCAGTCAAATATTTAATGAAGTTGTCATAAAATCGGTTTCTTTCTTGTTTCTTTACACATTTTTTTTAATTTGCTTTTTTTTTTTCAAATAAAATAACAGTCTCATTTATAAAAAATGCCTATAGTATGCTTAAAGCATACTTAGTAACATAGTTAAAGTGTTCAATAAGCATTTAAAGTGTTCTATAAAGTTTACTATTTATAAACGTTCTATAAGCCTTCTATAACTATAGTACCCACGTGGTACCCACAATAAGCCAAATCATTGCCAGTATAAAGAAAAGTCAAAGAAGAACGTAATTAACCACAGATAATACGTATCTTAGTGCCAAATACGTAGAGAGAGTATGTAACTCTCTCTACGGCCAAATATTATGCTAACTGCGTCATAAAACACAAAATTTTGTCTATACTCGGACACAAACAAACGTCAAAGTCGTTGAAATTCAGGCGCGCAAATATCATAGTTTTCGCAAAAGTTTAAATAAAATGAATACGGAATTTAGAAAAAGGCAACGTAGTGAAAATTGGCTGGAGGAAGATAAGGCCCATATGGCCAACGAGCAACAAAAATTAAAATAAAATAAAATTAAAAGAAAAGCCTGTGAAATTAAAATAAATTTATTATAAAAGTAAAACAGAATTAAATACATAGAAAGACTTTTATTAACATGTTTATCACTAATCACACATACTAAGATACTTTCATTTAGCATTATCACATGTCTGTACTATTAATTTATTTATTGCATGCGGAAACTCACAAGTTCACAAGAAATTTTACAATTGAAATATATTACCCTAGTCACAATCAAGGAATACAAAATTCGATTGTTTGTTTTTACTCCAAAGACAGCAAATCAGCTGATGACAGGATAGTCGGCCATTTTGGATCTTATAGCACCGCTATAGTACGGTTAAAGTGGGGTCCTCGCTACTATAACTTTACAATAGACTTATAGAACTGTTTAGCGCTATAGTGCGTTTATAAATACCCCCTCCCCCCCCCATATATCACGTGTATTTTTAGACCTACAAAAAATCTTAATTTTCTACTTTTATTCAAATTAAATATTACAATAATGCCTAGCGGTAAACAGAAAGGTTACAGAACCTGCAGATTGTTTTTGATTTTCGCGCGTTAGTTGAAAAAATAAATACACGTGATATGTCACTACACCCCCCTCCCCCCTTGTGATATTTCGTGACTTTTTTATGGACCCCTCCCCCCCCTTTTCGAGCCTCACGTGATTAATGGACGACCCCTTATGGACATTTTTCTTATAGTCATGTTATAGAACACTTTAACTCTTCTATAACTTTTTATAAATAAGACCGTAAAAATTTAGTCCTCGAAAAATTCTCGAATATCGTCATATCTCGTTTATAAGTACTAGGGTAACATATACATAATGGAGCTAACTTTGTTTAGTAAAAGAAGCTAGTCGATTTCAATATGGGGCCGTGAATTTGTCGTATTTTCTCGAATGATGACATAATTTTTCTCGAACATCGACATATCTCGTCTGTGGTACAAGGATAACATGAATGTAGAAAGTGCATCGTATTTGTAGTTCATGCTATGCAGAGGCACAGGCAGAGGTAATATTTTTATTATAAAAAGATACATTATCGAAGAATGCCATTTTAAATTTAAACTACCTACTTATGTATAGTTTTTTTTTTTCTTTTTCGTGCACTTCAAAGTTGTTCTCTCAACATTATTGAATATCGATACTGTTCGGACGCAATTATAATCAATATTATCGCGTGAAAAACAAAAGTACTTGACAGCAGAGCTGTCGGATTGAACAGTAATGTCCAAAACATGTATGTAAGTAGTATGATTTCCTTCGAGCCTAGCGTTTTAAAACTAAATGTCCTTGAAAACTAACTTTATTTTGTAAATAACTACATACTATTATTTATGCACATATTCAAATTCAAATTATTTATTTACACAAACGATTACATGAAACCTTAGAATAATACATAGCTGTGCTTAATAATACACTAAACTAGAAAAGAGTATGTACATTTAACCTAAATTTAAAACATCCACATGTGGGATGGAGCCAAGAATGCTGGCTGCATTTCCACGCTGGATTGCTATAGAAATCCTTTGCGCTAGGAACCAGCCAGCGTATCCTTTATCTTTTTTTTTTTTCTTTTTATAAATAGTACTTAGAAGTAGGTACATCTACATACATATATATATGTTTTTTTTACAAAAAATGGGTTTGCACTTGACCGTATTGTATTACAATTAGTACCTAGTAGCTTTTAGTTTTTTTCTCAATTTTTTCTAGTAAATATATATAAACGTTACTAACTACGAACAATACGAGGGGAGGGAGATAAAATAATAAACTATCAAGTACTTATTATTATCTCAACACCTCGGTAGACAAAATTTTATCTTCACTCGCGAACATTGACGTATCTCTCTTGTTAGTACTAGGGTAGCATAACGTAGCAGAATGTGTTGTGTCTCGATAGCGACTGTCGTCATACCGATTTGAAGGGCCCTACTAAGGTCATAAATATTTTCCTATTTTTTTTATGCTCTGTAGGTACTCGTACTCGAGTCAATGTTTTTTTTTGTATATAAATATCTTTATTTATATGTTTTTAAAGTTTTTCATTTTAAATACTTTCTTTCTACTTAACTACCTACTTCGAATTTGTGTTTAATATTAAAGTTGTAGTAAACAAAAATATAGGAAGTAAATTACGCACGCATTGGAACAAAATACGAATAATGCTTTTCCTAAATCGTAAAAAAGAATCAATACCTAATGGTATTTCAAGTTATTGTTCAATGTTTAGTTTAAAATTATTTCGAAGTTCATAGTAGCACCCTACAGAATGTTAAGGTCAGGGGCACTCCACGCGTACTAGAATGTTTCATCATATATGCATCTCTGTCTCTCCCTTTATAATTCACCTGTAAAGTAAAAGAGCCGCAAAGATTCTTTGCAGCTCCATTTCCTATGTTGATGAATGAGTGTTCTGTTCTGTTTCATATTTCCGTATATATTGCGCTCGCTCACACATTCAAGTCGCTGACCTATTCTTGTAATGTAATATAATTTAAATATCGTAGAACGGTATTTATGATATTTTGTAACAAAATTAACCATAAAACTAATTTTTTTTTTGTAAAGATCTGTTTTTTTGTAAGTTTTTTTCTGTATGTTTAAGTCATTTTTGTATATACTTGTGGAATATTATGTAAATATTAGTTAGTAATTTTCGTAAATTTTGTAACATATGCGTTAATTATTGATATTAATGTTACGATTAAACACAATATAAAGAACTAGGTTACTGTCAATATTACCATAAACATTTGTATTTTTTTTAATTTAAATTGAATTTATTTTTATACTTCATTTATAAATAATAAGTAGGTATCTTTATATTGTACTTACCGTTGTTTTCACTATTCAAATGATGCTTAATATATGCCAATTCTCCAAGGATGTCAGGTGTACTCTCCGTTTGACCGCGGTAGAATTTCAGTGACTTCAGAGCTTCCTGAAAATCGATATTTTTTATAAATTAAAATCCTATCAAGATACTTTACCATCGATTTGATTCTGAGGGGGAGTCACGACCCTCAGTAATGAGGAATACGAGTAAAGAGGAGGATTATCCTATAGTTCTTTCTACTATTCTTTAAATAATTCATAGGTAAAAGTTTGTGTGTGCATTGTACGATTAGTTAAGCATAATTAGTGTAATTAGTGTAGCATATTTGTTTTTTTAATTACTTTATAGTAACAATGAAAATAAGAGAATTCACATATTGCTATCTGAATATTGCCTGTGTTAATTTGAACTCTATTCATAAACCAGTTTCTTGGTTTTATTTTTATTTTTATGTATCCCTTACCTTATCATTCCCAATCTTGAGCAGATAGCTCGGAGTGTCTTTCAGAAAGCTCATCAGGATAACATAAACCACGAGGAACGAGAGGTTCGTGTAGCAAATGACATTGTAACTGCAGAACCAGCCTTGCAGATACGAAGCCATGATCCCTACATTGTATAGAAGACTGAACAAGCAGGCTGTGCTTCCTCGTATGGATAGTTCTGTGATTTCACTAATGTAGATGAGGATCACGACACAAGTTATCCCAGAAGCTATGCCCATCAGGAATCTGGCGAAAAGGATTTGGATGTTGCCTCTTGCTGCCACTAGAATAGACCAGGCTACCTGAAAAAGGATAATAAAATAAGCTCTCTTGACCTCTGCAGTGATTTAAAAACACTTGGGTTTTTAAATTGTATCAGAAATCTCTTACTGGTCGAGTTCGCTAGCTGTGTACCATGACGTATGGATCTACTATTTATTGTGTTATCTAAACTACGGAAGTGCCCAACGTAAGTGCCATTCGAGCACTTATTAACAATTTTATTTGATTGTGTTAACAATAATGTCCCGGCAATAACAGTATCATTGACGAGTGTTTATAACTATTTTCTTTCTGTTTAGTTGACACAAAATCTCGGCATCTACTTTGCTATTCTCGTTGACCACTTTATACTTTAAGCTGATACAAAAACTAAGATAAGAACTACTCTAATTGTCCAAAACTTATATTTACACTATCATTAAATAGCTTTGACTTAATTTGAATGTATAGGTATAGGAAGAAAGTATTACCGTATAAAGCAGGCCACTCAATATCATGGACTTCTTCCATTCAATACCATCAGTGACATGTCCAGCCACAATAGTTGCCACTAACGAACCCAACATCGGCACCGACCCGATCATATTGGCAACATTCTGGAATATCTTGTATCCTAGCGGTCAGTCGACAACCATTTCAAGCTCAAAAACGAAATATATGTGCTACTGAAATAACGCCTTAAATAATGTGACTACCTAGAACCTACTTTAGATCCACCAAGACTCACGTTCATTGAATTCTAAACAGCTATCATTATCGGGTCATTATTTTGTAAACTACACACTATTAACAAAAAACTGGTAGGTACACAGGAAAGTTACCGTATAAAGCAGCCCACTCAATATCATGGACTTTTTCCGTCCAATACCATCAGCCACATGTCCAGCCACAATAGTTGCCACTAACGACCCCAACATCGGCACCGATCCGATCATAGTGGCTACATTCTGAGATATCTTGTAGCCTAGAGGAGAGTCGTCGGCTTGAAGCATGTTGATCGCGTACGACGGCCATACGGAACTGAAGGAGTTGATACCGCATATTAATGTCACTGAAAAATAATGGTATTTTGCACTTGACCGTAATTCGCCTGATGGTAAGCAATCATTACTTATTTATTTATCTACTAGGCACACAACACAATACACATAAAATACATGAGTAACAGTAGAACACATTAAAGGTAATGATCCATTCTGTGCATCAAACACATGCGTTTATTACGGTCTAGGATGGAACGTGCAATGATGGATAGATGTATAGAATCTTTGTTATATAGTACTATTAGTGCCATATGTGTCTTTTTTTCAGGCTGCATAAGAAAGAAGCACTGCTAAAAGTTTATTATGTTAAGGGGAAAGTCTTCTGGTTTTTGGCTATAGTGTTTGTTTTTGTAAGCATAAACAGTCACACAGTTTGATGTCCAGGTAATGACCATTATAAGTTTGAATGTGGTCAAAAGCAGATCATGTATTTAAAATCTTATTTGACACAAGTCTAGAAAGTATCTTTTTCTCTGGATTTAAAGATTCACTGATTTTAATCTTACGAAGATATAAAGTAAAACCCACATGTTAGCTTGAAAATTTTTACTTACAGAATATAGAACATCCATATTGTATCACAATTCCTTTCATTTTTCAGTAAAATAACACAACTATTTAAGTCAATAACTTTTATTTTATTACAAAGCCGTGTTAAATTTATGAAATCCTTCACCTGACTGCCCTTAACATCTAAAAGAAATGAAATTTCATCGCTCCTGGATACTTATTTGTTAAGATAACTCATATTTTGTTTAAATACACCATAAATATAATTGTATCCCATGTCTAACATAAAATTATTGTTATCAGCGAACAAACATGCTATCTCTTCGCATCTGTGTTCATTGTACTGCGATTGGCTTAAAAATGTACATTCTTCCCTATCACGGTGATTTTAGACGAAGCGTACTATGCATAGTTTGAAGATGTTATTGTGTTTGTTTGTTAGTTAGTTTACACATGAGTTGAAATAAAAACCTTCATTTAGGTAGTTAGAACCTTCTGTTAGATATCTAGGGCGACAATTTTATCATTTTACAGATACAAACAGTTTAAAAACCATTATAAACGCCTACAGATAAATGACATATATTGAATTTAGAACTATTTCTTTTTTGAAGTTGGTTAATAAGAGAAAAGCCATAATAGAAAAGAAGCTTTTTTTAACTTAACTACCTAACACTCAAAACGTAAATAAAAAAATAGAAAATAGACAAGTATAGTCATAGAAAACGCTTATATCTAAACTGTCATTAACATAAAAAAAACTACCAAGTAGTTCAAATAAACCACCGTTTGTTCTCATTAGTCTTACAACATGAACAAGCAAAATGTATGAAACGTTTTCCGAGCCAAATGTAAATTGTTCAAATGTAAACATAACTAAACTATGCAATTTATCTTTTTCACTTAAAACATCAAATGAACAGTAATTTTTTTTTAATTGAGAATTGTTTGACTTCAAGCAAAATATTGTTTTATATTACACAAAATTTATAATAACATTGACACAGAATACATAATACATTGATTAAAATAATTAAATTCTGCTCAAGTTTTTAAACGTCAAATAAGATCACATGACTGCAATAAAGAAACGGTAGCTTAAAATATTTGGGTAATGATATGCCCTGTATTCTTTCTTATTCGCGTAAAATAATAACACGTAATCGCGTAAATAAGTCGTTAAGGCTTGGCAGAGTCTTCGATGGCGGTTAGAAAACCTTAACGTTTCCTATTTTTATCATCTAATCTAATTAGTTACTTTATTATCCACAGGTAATCTAGGACATTATTCATATTGTGGTTCGGTCTGTAATTTGATAGGTACCTAGCATACAACTTCCTAGTACCTATGTATCTGAAAAGTAAAGCCCTTAACAAATAATACAATATGCGTTTATGTAAATAATAAATGAAACGTGTTTTTAAAAATTTTATAATGTTACACAATTTTTTTAAATAATTGTATAATTTCTTACTATCAGCACATTTGAAGTAATGCTTATTTTTATTGTATAGAGTGAGTGCTAATTGGAAGCTTTGTTTCTGTACTTACGTAGGTACTTAAAATAAAAATTTTAACTCGAATTTAGTACCTTTTACTATTTTAAAATACTTCTATACGTTCTACAATAATATTCAAATTAGTCGAATGTAATCTACACATGCTTCACAAATATTCTTCGTGTCGCTGTCACAGCATTTTGAACTTTACAGAAACTACATTTACATCACATTATTTATATCAATCAGTTACTAGAATAGCTCCCCGTTAAAAATAAAAGTAGCGCTCACCGCGCCACGCCCCTTCGTTCTATCACAGAATAACGCAATAGTATGTACTGAGCTGCCAAGCATAGATCCACCTCTTTATGTTATCCTGGTGTATGGAAGCGCCATTTGGCCGTATAATGGTGGCAAGGAATGCCATTCGAACTACCAAACCAACCAAACGTTGCTCCGTCGATCCTACAGCCAACTACTTTCAACTCATGTTAGCCTAGTATTTGGGGAAGCGCTTACAATCGAACGGACGACATCGTTGACGTTTTGTCGACGTCACAATCTCCGGCTGCGTGGTTTTACCGGTGGCAGCCAAATCAAAGCGTACCTTTCACATTTATGATAGCCTAGTATTTGGGGAAGACTTGGACAGTTACGTTTCGTAAGCACATCCCAATTTGTACGGGGATTCTCCATGCTCAAGAACTTGTTCTGCGAAAATGGACCGTCCATACGAAGAAAGCGCAGCGCATCACCAAATAAAATGCTCTCTCTCTCTTTATTTATTGTGGCCAGCATGCCGAAGACACATTCGTAGAAGGCGGTTTATTAAACTCAACTGTTATATCTCTTCGCTATCATGTGATCCTAGTACGTGGAAGCACCGTTTCGCGAACAGCCGCAGCCCTCATCCTCCTCACATTTTGTTCATAGAAATAATCTACCCCACGAATGTTGGTTGCTAAAAGTGGCGCTCGTTTTCGTGTTGCTATGAATGGTTCTGATTCGAGCTACTTTCTCTTACTGTATCATGTGTCCCTAGTACTTGGAAACGCCTTCTGGCGAACAGTGACCGATGAACAAACCGCTTGCTGCTGCACTGTAGCTACAAAACGTACCACTAAAAACGAGCCGCTTGCCACACTCGATTCATGCGAATTTTTTCGATTCGATGCCCCAGAACAAACAGGGCGCGCGCGCCGTTCACAAAAACGGCAATTGTGGCTCGACCAGGCCACTTGTGCACCATATTTATATAATTATTTTAAATGCTATTGAATTAACGCTTCTTTTGATGTAAAATTTATTAAAACATGCAATGCGCCGTTAGTTGCATTGCATGTTGGCTGTGTTGTTTGTCCACAGAGAATCGACATCGTGGAGATAATTATATCAAATAGGTGAAATAGGTAAGACTTAGGCTCTTTTACACAGTGCGAGCTGCTGCCTGGCCAGTAGACAGCTACTCGGTGTGTCTACTCGTACGCCAGTAGCTCGACTCGCCTTTACTGTCTACACGACACCTAGCTGCTGCTCAGTCCGAGGCGAGTCGTGATGTCGAGTGAACTTGCTTTAATAAAAAAACGGTGATACGCTCTATGACAACAATTTTATGTCAGGAATTAGAAAATATCCATAACCATAACCAAAAAAACATGGGTTTCACTCTCAACTGTCCGACTGGCACTGGCGAGCTACTGCCGAACGCGTCCAAACAATGCAAGCAACGGCCGAGCCGCTGTCATGTGCGAATTGCTGCCGGGCGAGCAGGCGAGTAAAAACAAAAAATGATGAAGTAACTCGGATGCGAGCTACTGACCAACTCGCACGTACGAGCTACTCGTAAGTTACGTCCAAACAGTGCGAGTTACTGCAGTGCAGCTACTCGGAAGGCTGACTCGTACGCTAGCTCGCACTGTGTAAACGAGCCTTAAGACTAAAAGATTTTGTATCCATGGTCATGAATTTTTATTTTTAAGTATAAATATTTTTCGCTGTCCCATGAAGTTAGAGGTAGAACTTCATGCGCTGTCCACACCATAGAACCCAAAATAAAAAAAAATAACTCCTGTATGATGTGATGAATAGAATAGCCCCCTTGCCAGAAGAAAGTGGCACCCAGTAACAAAACTAGGAAGAAAAAGAAGATATTTCAATGTTTAATGTGTGACTATCAAAGCACTCGTTCATTTGATTTTGCACTACATATCCGGGTACACACAGGTGAAAAACCATTTGTTTGTGATATGTGTAACTATGAAAGCTCTGATAAACAAGGTTTGAAGAGGCACGTACTGAGCTGAGACACACAGATGAAAAACCATTTAAATGTGATACCTAAATGTGGCTATGCCGGCAGAAGAATAAGTTATTTAAAATTACATAAATCGAAACACACAGAGGAAAAACCATTCAAATGTGATAAATGTGACTATGCCAGCAGAAGTAGTGATTTAAAATTACATAAATCGAAACACACAGGTAAAAAACCATTCAAATGTGATATGTGTGATTATGCAAGCGCTGTTCGAACATGTTTGATGAGGCACATGCGGACACATACAGGTGAAAGACCATTTAAATGTGATGAATGTGCCCACCTATGCTGCCTCTAAAAGTACTAACTTAAAAATACACAAATGTTTAAATGTGATGTATGTGACTATGAATGTAAGCAAAGTGGTAGTTTAAAGACCCACAAACTAACACACACAGGTGAAAGACCATTTAAATGTGATGTATGTGGCTATGCATGTAAGTATAGTAGTAGTTTACAGAGACACAAACTAACACACACCGGTGAAAGACCATTTAAATGTGATGTATGTGACTATGCATGTAAGCGAAGTAATAATTTAAAGACCCACAAACTAACACACACAGGTGAAAACCCGTTTAAATGTGATGTATGTGACTATGCATGTAAGCATAGTAGTAGTTTACAGAGACACAAACTAACACACACAGGTGAAAGACCATTTAAATGTGATGTATGTGACTATGCATGTAAGCAAAGTGGTAGGTTAAAGACCCACAAACTAACACACACAGTTGAAAGGCCATTGAAATGTAATGTGTGTGACTATGCATGTAAGCTAAGTAATAATTTAAAGACCCACAAACTAACACACACAGGTGAAAACCCGTTTAAATGTGATGTATGTGACTTTGCATGTAAGCAAAGTAGTAATTTACAGAGCCACAAACTAACACACACAGGTGAAAACCCGTTTAAATGTGATGTATGTGACTATACATGTAAGCAAAGTAGTAATTTAAAGACCCACAAACTAACACACACAGGTGAAAACCCGTTTAAATGTGATGTATGTGACTTTGCATGTAAGCAAAGTAGTCATTTACAGAGACACAAACTAACACATACTGGTGAAAGACCATTTAAATGTGATGTATGTGACTACGCTGCCTCACGAAGTACTAATTTAAAAATACACAAACTAACACACACAGGTGAAAACCCGTTTAAATGTGATGTATGTGACTATGCATGTAAGCAAAGTAGTCATTTACAGAGACACAAACTAACACACACGGGTGAAAAACCATTCAAATGTAACTTGTGTAACTATGCTGCCAGGTACAGTTCTCATTTAAAAATACACACACTAAAATACATACAGACTAAAACACTCAGGTGAAAAACCATTCAAATGTGTCATGTGTAGCTATGCTGCCAGGGACAGTACTAAATTAAAAAGACACATACAAATACACACAGGTGAAAGGCCTTTTAAATGTGATGTATGTGACCATGCAAGTACTCGACATGAACATCTAAAACGACACAAACTAACACACAAATGAAGAAACCATTCGAATATAATATGTGTAAACATACTAAGTATTTAATAGTTAATAGTTTTAGTTCTCTCCACATCATGAAATTAATGAAAAACAATATTATTATTTTTTATTTTTTCTCTTTAGAAATAAGGCTCTTTAATCCCTAGTTTATGTTATGTAGGTTTATTGTGTTGTTAGCCATGTTGTACCTACTATAATTTGATTTGTGTTTTTATTATAACTTGATATTGTGTGTTTGTGTAACTTTTAAGTTATATAAATAAATGACTTGCCTTTTCCAATATTATTATGTTGTGTGAAATCATTATGTTCTGTACACAAATTATTAACTATGATATTGTACAAAATAAGTGTCATAAATGCATTTATGCCTCGTCAAGCGACAATAACCTGAGTTATAACTTAAATTATATACCTACCTACTTACCTGACATGTACAAGTAAGTACAAATATATGTGTAAGTAAGTACCTCCTACATGTCAAGTATATATAAGTATATTATAATCTTAATAATGTCAAGTTTATTATTAAACTCATGTTATATTTTTAATAATGCAATATCAACTTGTGTAAACTCAACCTAAAATAGACTACTTATAAGTATACCTTTTTGAATTTAAACATGATAATAATATCTTTATAATAAAACCTGATAATTGTATACCAAGCAGTTTGATTTATAAGTTCAACCAACCCCCTTTCTTCCATGTAGTTATTACTAGGTACATATCCACTTTACTCTCCATACTGGGGATGATAGAACATGATCTGTGCCCAGTAAGCATAGCCTTCAGTGCCAGGTGTCTCAGTTTCGATTCCTGCACAACACAAATAATTGTCTTTTTTCAATAGGTATGCAATTATTTGGTTTAGTGTCGTTTCTAAGTAAGTAGGTATGTATGTTTTATTACAAAAGTAAAAGTATTTTAGTATTATATCTGACTAGTGGGTGCTCGCGTCTTCGCTCGCATTCAGAAGTAAAACTTGCATCCCCTATTTCACCCTGTTAAAAGTGACATTTCCAAAAATCCTTAGGGGATGCCTACGTCATATATATTTATTTATGCTGTACACAATACAAAATTAAATTTGAGAAATAACTTAAAAAAGATTGCATTGTGTGACCCTGTTGCTTGTATGAAGTTTAGGGCTTAGCACATTTCTTACAATATCTAGGTACTTAAACACTATTTTTCTTGTACTAATTTAGTTACATGGCTAAATACATTGGTGCTAATTCGATGGCACACGCAATTAAACTAAATTACCACTAAATGGGTTTAGTCCCTGTCAAACTGGTTAACTAAAGAAACGCTGAATAGGTTATAGTTAGTTTTGCACCAAAATAAAAAAATTAGTCCGGCTTATTTTGGTTTGGTCCAATGTTCTCGAATCGCTGTCATTGGCCTTTAGGGCTGTCGGTTTACGTTTATTTATCCGTTCGGCCTTCGTGGGAAAGGTTTGAAGCATAGACTATGTAACAATGACCTGTAATAACGAACAATCATCTATCTACCTATACCTACATATAATAAAGCTGAAGAGGGTCGAAAGTCTGAACATTGAAGATATTAAAAATAAAGTTTGGATATACTTCGAATTGATAGCAAAACACGTTCAAAAATAAACAGACAAAATTTCCAATATGTTGGTTGGTTTGAACGCTCATCACGTAAAAACGGCTGAACGGATCATCATGATTTTTGGTATGCAGGTAGTTTGATGTCTTAAGATTATCAATGGCTACTTTTTATCCTGAAATAATGCGAGCGAAGCCGCGAGCGTCCACTAGCTTAGAATATTTTGATGATTCTCCACATTATTATTTTTCGGCTTTTTTAATTACCTAGTTAAATAAATAATTAGTCATTCACTCCATGTGAAGTCATTGAATAGAACTAAACTGGAATAGTCGCACAACACGCAACCCTGTGAAACTGTTTGATATTGCCTATTTGTTTACTTTAGCCCAGTTGGCTAGTTGAACTACCTACTTTATCGTATAGATTCGCAGTGATTTGCAATAAATATTTATCTTGATAATTTTAATAACTAGTGGATGACTGTGGCCTTGCTCGCGTTGTCTTGGAATAAATTATTGCCTCTCTCAGAAAGACTGCGTCGCGTCGTTAAAATATGGTACATATATTTTTTCAAAAGAAAAGTGTTCGATTTTGGGAAAACACACTTTGAGACCATTTTTGAATGTAGCAACTACTTAAGTCCGTGCTACTTAATCGGTGATGTTTACATAATCTTATTTTACAGGTACTCTAACAAGGCTAACAACAACGAATCTACGAAAGATAACAACGAAATTGAGGAGCTTGACAATAGACCTAAACTACTGCAAAAGGTAACAAAATTATCTAGGCTTTCTTAAAAGTGCTTTTTATTTTGTAGTAGTCAATAGAGTTAATAGGTATCTTCTAGGTAAGCGTGTTACACCCTAGGCTGCAGCAATGCATGTAGTCAAACGTAAACCTATCCCACGTAAAAAAAAACTAGTAGTAATTATTTATTTACGAAGTATGTAGAATGTAATAGTGTGTAGTATGTTTTTTCTTCTTACTTTTGTCATCACCTGTTCTGAATAAACACATTGCTATATCATCAATATTACATAAGTACAGGATGAATTTATAACCTCTTTTATTTGAAGTCGGTAAGTAAATATATTACACATTCTTATCAACCACAATTTATGCTTCACGAATTTTCATTAATTACACAAAGAAATTACTATATTTTACGAACAACAAATGTTAAGTTTATTATTATTGTGTCCATTCTCCGTCTACAATGAAAAGCGCCACATAATTTTCTTTTCATTCAGATTAGCGTATAATACCTAAATGTCAAAGTTTCACAAAACATGCAATTTCCTTGTTTTATTTTAAGTGACTTCTATTTTCATCCTTCATTCTCGCAGGCTAAAGGTAAAGCCGTTGTAAGGGCATGTCATAGAAGATATAAACTAGAGACACCTAAGATAAATAACGGTCCGAAACATAAAAAAATATTACGGTAAACTGTTTACTTGCAAACCCGAAATAATGAATGAGCGGGAGTGGCTCGGTGATAAATACCTACGTCTGTTTTACATTCTGAACCATCCCGGTTCGATTCCACAACAATGGTTGATTTTTCAAATTACTAGTGAGTAGGTATGTACTCGTTTAACAGCAAAGGAAAACATAGTGAGGAAATGTCGGTTTCCTCACGATGTTACCTTGCTGCAAAAACCGTCATACGAAATGTAATGAAATCATTTATTGCCAACATGTCAAGTCACATTCACAACCTTAATTAATAAAATTAGGGGGAATCACAGTTCAAGTTGGCTACGTCAACATTTTTATACTAAATAAATTTGGAAAACATATAACGAAAACCATATTATCATATTTGAGGACCATAAAATCCATGGCACCCGAATGAAGTACCTGGCAATTAGTACTGTAGAAAAATCTCTTAAAGAACCTGCGAGGGAGTCTCGAGTCTCAGTGATGAAGATATGTTTCTAGGAAGATTTCAATTTTTATCGTTCTAATAAATAAATAATAAATATTTCAGGACATATCACACAGCGCCATCTAGCCCCATACTAAGCTTACGTTTGTATCATGGGTACTAGATAACGGATATAATACATATATACTTTTCTTTTGTAAATACATACTTATTATACATAGAAACGACCAGACTCAACACAAGTAATTACAAATTTTAATTCATAATTACTTGTGTTATGCGGGAATCGAACCCGCACCCCTAGATTAGAAGGCAGAGCCACTACCAACTAAGCTAACGGAGCTATGTTCTAATGGGCAGTCTATTAACTAAGATGTCTTTAGGGCCCGCCCTTGACCCGTTTGTGAGCGGAAATGTTTTCGTGACCTTGGCAGGGCTCAGGCCCGCAGGAAGGTACCGCGAATGACTTGCCAAATGAATTTATTGGCTTTGAAAGAACTAGATAAAGGGAAAATTTTATGATTATGTAATATTAGTGGACGCCTGCGGCTTCGCTCGAATTTTTTCAGGATAAAAGTAGCCTTTGACTCTCCTAAGACCTCACACTACCAAAAATTATAATCATCCGTTCAGCCGTTTTTGCGTGATGAGCGTTTAAAAAGTACCTACCTATATTCTTGATCAATTTTGGAAATGTTGTATTTTTTTAATAAACCTTCCTAGTTTACAACGACGTGGTGAAATGAGTTGGTTTCCAAAACGTTTCACACACCCAATTTTTTATATTTTCATAGATATATATTTTCATAGATTTTCATCCCTCATATGAGGGATGAAAATCCTTGATCGATCAATGTTAATGTCGACATTTACATGACATACAAAACAAAAGGTCTCTGCTTCCAACACCGACTTAAAACTAGATTTTAAAAATGGCAAGTATTTCTACTTATTGACTGGAGGACCGAGTTTATATATTGATGCCAAAGGGGATGAAAAATCAGCCAGCTCTATGAGTAGTCTTTTTTATTATGTTGAACATGAAAAGACAAAAATTACACTAATAAACTTAGCAGCTTTAAATCAACCAGTGTTTTATATACCTATACACTATTTTACTACAACTTATTCTATCATCATCATCCACAGCCCTTGGGATCCCACTGCTGGGTATAGGCCTCCCTTTGTATATGCCATCTGCGTCGATCTTGTGTCGTACTTATTCTATAACAGTCACTTATTTAAATTATTTGTACAGATTGTCATTTCCCTCTCAACTCCACTTCGATTTGGTCTATGGTTTTCCCCCTGGTTTCTGGCAGGGCGCACGCGGCTACCAGAGCCCCGAGGAGGTTGACGGCTGCGAAGGTGTAGAACGCCCCGTACTCCCCCACGGCGGCTGATATGCTCCCGAACGCAGCCAGTTGGAAGAAGGAGATAAGCCAGCAGTATGTAACTATGAATCCCATTGCTTTTGCTCGGATCTGGAATGAAAACAAACAAAATTTGTAGGTATACCTATAAGTTTTTTATTTTATTTTATTTTTTACGTGGGATAGGTTTACGTTTGACTACAGCCTGCCTGATGTTAAGCATTGCTGCAGCCTAGGATGTAACACGCTTACTTAGAAGATACCTATTAACTCTAGATTTGAAGACCCCTGGATTGTAGTTCGCAGGAAATACGGTTTGCGGTAATCCATTGTAAATGAAACTCTGGAGAAATTTATCATGTGTTTCATGTTGTTTTTATCTGACGAGGATTAACAATTATTATTCTATGAAGAATAGCTTAACGTTTCATCAGACCCATGGACACTGCCCAATGAAAAGTGTTTGACCATATCGATTCTTTTCTGATTTCTAGATCTATGGATGTATTTAATTTCCTTATATTAAGCTCAAGTATTTCTACATTCTGACAGTCAGGGTATTTATATATTAATTGCCCAGGCTTGCTAATAACCTGTCACCCGCACTAGCAATACTGTGGTGCCAGTATCATCATCCTCATACAATTTAATTTTCTGGTTAAAAACTTACTTGAAAGTTAAACATCTCCGACATCATGATGTAAGGTATGGGAGACACCCCGGCTGCGTAGGCGCAGAGAGACATGACGATGGAGACGACAGGCAACCACCCTGGAGCGCTGCTGCCCTGGTGCTTCAGTAGCTGGGTCGTGGCCAAGCAGACCAGGGAGAGGGTCGTGACAAAGAATGATGTGGCCAGGATTAGCTGGGGAAGACAAGGTATGGGTATCGGTTATTATTCTCCTTGAGTCGTATTTCCCCATGTCTGAGTGTAATGACTCGTCCACAGAATGAATTCGCTAGACAATTTTTTGGTCAGATATATCCTGGTGGAATCCACGAAAGGTTTTCCGTTTAAATGTTCTGGGATCTTGTGGTTCACAAATATATGGGTTTCTTTACGAAATTTATCTTCCAGGTAAGGGATTGTGTTCATGTCCATTGTCCACACATGATTTGAAAAATAGGTCATTGCTGTAAAACTGAAACCAAGGTATGTCAGTTGGTCTTGACTCAATGCCCAGTAATTTCTTTAAAGTGATTGCCTTTCTAAATGGAACATAGGAGTCTTGGCATTCCTAAAAAAAATCTCTTGGAACCCAACATAGCTTGTAAATTTACCTTTCTCCCAACTTTTTCCACACAGCACATGGACAGAAAGGACCCGAGGATCATGACAGCTGGGAAGCTCAGCGCCTGCAGGTCTGGGCTGAAGGTGACTCCAGAAGAAGACAGTATGCTGCTGGCGTAGGTCAGGATGGCGAAGTTTCCATTGATGGAGCAGAGAGAGGTCACGCTCATGATGAGGATAAAGGCACGACGCCATGCTTTGTTTTTCACTGGAATTTGGAGAAATTAGGATATTAATTTGATTTTATGAATGTAATATTTTGAGCTTTTTAAATAGAAGGAATTTGAAAAGGAAACAAGCAGAACTGAAAATACGTGTCTTCGTTGCCTGCTCTTTGTCCAAGTAACCTATAAAACAGAGATTTACTTTGGACATAATGACAGACGAGAGCCTATTTGGCATAAAAAGAAATAAAGTCAAGAGTTTAGAAACTGCACCAGGTCTGTATCATAATATGGTTTGATAACTGGTACTGTGCCCTTCGGGATTCTGTGACTGTGTCGAAAATTGCCATGCTAAAATTATAATAGCTAACTACCAAGGCGATATTAAATGAGTTCTTATTGGTTATAAGCATGCTCCATCAAAGATCCTGTTTGTATAACACGGCAGTCGTTAAGCCATGTCTGAGGCCCTTAGGGCGGCTTCATAAACTCTCGACACCAGAGTTGGCCACTCTCATTCGATAAGAAGAAAATCAAAGATCAAAACATATCCACCATTAGGCAAATTAGTGGATAAGTGATCATCAATTATAAACAAGTTCTAATACTTACAAATACTAATAAAAGAGATACTGGGCAAGGACTTGTAGTACAAGTCGTCGTTGCTCATATAGCTGACTTCGTTCAGAACTGCCTTGTTGTCGACGCTCAGGCCTCGCAGGAACGCCACCGTTGCTGTTGCTTCCTGGAATTTGGGAATAATTAGTTGTTATTACAAAAACAGATTTAATACACAATTCCATTCTAACATAATTAAGCCTTTTAGGGCAAATCTTAACACTCCTTTTTCATATGAGTATGTTTTTCCGGTCATGGTTGGCGTTTGAGAAACCAAAATTAGCTTTTGGCTTAATATAGATTGTAATATATTTTGTAATATCCCTCATTATGATACGCTGAATTGATTTATTAGGTTTGGTTTTATAAGAAATAGGGAGGATATAGGTAATAATAAAGGAGGGAAAGAAATATTATTAGCATAAGAGTGTTTTCAAAGTCCTCTTTATTTGTAAGACTTTGGCGTCTTTTCAGAAATATTCAGAAGTTTCTTTGCAAATGAATTTCATAAAAAACCAACAGAGACTCACTTTTATCTTCCCCACTTTCACCAGGAACGCAGGAGACTCAGGAGCTTTCACCATCAGCACAATAGTCAGCACCGGGATCCCCAACACCGACCACAGCACCGTATTGTAATCCAACTGCGATCCCATCGCATACATTGACAAGATACCAATATTCTGCATCAGGATTAATAAAGAACCCAATAATCCTCGGATGCGATCCTGGCTGATTTCTTTCACATACATGGGGATCAAATTGAAACAGCCCCCAGCTGGTATTCCGCAGCATACTCTTGCTATTATTATGCCCGTTGTCGAGGTTGTGGTTAGCTTCACTATCCAACATAGCTGAAATTTGAGAAATGTTATGCTTCTGCTTGTATAAGTACCTATCATTATCATCAATCATTTTCACCTGAAAGAAAATACGATTTCTCTTACTTTGCCAGTAAAGTGGCGAGGATTTAAAACTCGTGTCGTCGTTTCGACAGTCGATCTTTGCATTTAGCATTCGCTTACTAGGAAAACATAAAAGTAAAGGGACTTACCGCTTGTGGAATAGCAATAGCTATAACGCCTGCTTTACGCCCGAACGTGTCTGCTATGTATGCGTAGATAGGCACTCCCACGACCGCCGATAAGCTCATAGTGCTGGCAATCCACGATAACTCGTTGTCAGAAATTCTGCCCACGGGCGATAAATCCGATTGCAACACTTTCGTCATGGGCGATATCCAACCACTCTGCAGTCCATAGGTCAGCAACGTCGTGTTGGCTGGAAAACACTCCTCGGTTACTATGGTAGCCTAGTACAAATGTGTTTTGTTTTATTTATTTACTAACTTTATTATGCTGATTAATAAATTAATTAGGTTATTTATTTACCTAGTATTGCCACCATCCATTGCACGTAAGTGTGCTCTTTTGACTCGTTTTTCTTCAACATTGTCTGGTATTTATAATTTTTCATGAGTAAATAAACAAAATATAAATACAATTTATAACAAAAAACATGAAAGTTAAGGTTTTACTATTGCTATTTAAAAATTAGTAATTGTAATTATAAAAATTGTAGTCTTAGTTCATATATTAAAGGTAATTATTATTTCAATTTTAATTGTTAAAGGGATGTTCACTATTAAACAATAACAATATTTATGATAAAACTGCTTTTATAACAGCACAGATATAGCTGCATCTTATTTTAGGGATGTCCCAAGTTAATTAGTTGTTAAATAAATAGCACACCAAAAAAATTATCCATTTATGTACACAAGTACATAAATTTTTGGATAAAAATGAAGATCAGTTAGCATTATATTTTATGTAGGTACTAGGTACTCATATACATCACAGTATGGTAAGAAAATAATTAATTACAAGTAATGTTTTGATGTTTTTTTTAAACAGCTGCATCATGCGAAAGAGTTTTTGAAAATCAATCAAATCAAAGCAAAATTTTTAAAAGCTATCAACCCTGCTCCAAGCAGAAACCTAAAATAGATCATTAGTGCAAATATTTAGCATCATGACGTCTTAATTACATATTGGGAGGCGCCAAATCAAACTAATATCATAATAATAGCTACCTGTTATTTACAGCTCAAAGTAAGTACTGATCGCAAAATAGGACCTAATTTAGGAATTGTTCTCATTTGCAAATTAATCGCGAAGTATGGAACGGAATTTTAAATCGGTGGTTCACATAAAGCTATTCTCGTAAATGGACAAATATGTATACATAAAAACACACACACACACAACATGAATAAATTTTACCAGAGGTATAAAATAATGAACAAATTATTTTTTTCATTGCTCTTGAAACGATGTCATCACAGTCAATCAGGCAACGGAACTGAACTTAGGTTCAATAATTATAATCCTAGAAAATAAACAAATGGTTTTCTCACGCTTTTTACGCAGTGCCTTTACTTAAACGTGGGAAAGATTTAATGAAAACATAACATAACCTAATACAAACATAATAATTCATATTTTATTGCATAACTTTACTATGTAGTATGTATCTATATAAATTATGTCATAGTAATGGCGTTAGCTTCCGGAATTACCGTGCAAATGCATATTCAGGAATTATTCCCGGTTAATGCAACTCCTCCAAATTATTTGTCGCCTAAAACCAAGGAATAGTCGCAGTTAACTGTAGAAATATTTTCAAAGACTTCAAAAAAATCCTGTTTGGGTACACTTACATTTACTTACGGTTTTTTTGCAATCGCTACTTTCTCACGCCATTTGCTGCGTAGGTAACTGTTATCTGATTTCATCTCATATATACATCAAAATGTTTATTTAACTCCTAAGGTCGCGTACCTACTGATAAACATTCATACCTATTTACTAATATTTATTGGAATTACCGCTTTCCTGTTTTTATAGTAACAGTTGTGTAGTCTGTGGTGTCGTATGATAGGTCGATGCTCTTTTGTTCAATTGACCTGAGATTTTGATGTGAATTTGGTGATATTTGCTGTGAAGTAAAGTTAAATAATGCAACAATGTAAGTATGTGATGTACTTGTAAACAAGTAAGTCGTTTCATGACATATTTTGATAATTGTATATAATTATCATTAGTACCTACATATTAACTTTATTGTAAAGTACTTACTTAAGTAGGTCTCAAATTTTGGTCTCATTTTTATGTGACACTATTAAAATTACTACATTACTATTGGAGGTTTCTTTATTTTTCTTTAACAATAACAGAACTTAAAAATGCCGTATATTATTATTTCTTCCAATCCAACAAACTTAATAAAAAAAAAATTGTACATCCTGGCAAACTTAATCTATTTAAGCCATTTCCAAAAAGCAGCGTCGTTAAATATTAAACCATAGACGGTTTTTCATTCGTCTCACTTTTTTTGAAATCGGCTAAATATCAGCAGAAGGAATAATAAATATAAGAAAATCAGCAGAAAGACATGAGCCCAAGAAACAATCCCACAAAACAAACTTTAACTACAATCTCTTTTCCAATTTCTGACAGCTCATCTTTCCGGCGGCTATTTTAGGCGTGTCAAACCACCATCAATCATGTTACAGATCAGCTGTAATTTCTACCAACCAGCACCAGGCATACATGAGTCGAAAGAAGTATTATTTACAATGTTGTAACACAGTTACATTCATAGTCGTTGCACTGATACCGATGACGTCACGAGATTTCGTGAGCAAATTGGTGTCATTATCAGAGTAGCGTGCAGTTACGCTTGAGATATGGACTCGATAGGTTTGCAACTTCTTGTTGTCTTTGTGCTCTGTTTATTTTATCTCCATGGAAATAAATCAATACGTTAAATTGCTGTATTCTCATTTTACTGATTTTTGAGTGATAATTTATAGAGGTATTGTGAGTATTGCAAATAAAAAAAAATACAGTATAGTACTCTACATAATATATCTGCTTGTCGCAATTATTCATCATACAAAAAAATTAAAACACTTCCAATGAAATACATTTGGCAACCACAAATACTGCTGTCTGACTACTGCCATTTGTAAACAATCAATGTCTTAATTTAACTTCTTTAAACTTGGTGACAAGTTCAAGCAAACTAATTATTTGGCCTTTTTGGTTCCCTTCCTCACTATTAGCAAGCTAAAGGTGTTCCCTGATCCAGTTCCTCACATCCTCTGTGGCCACCCTGGTAAATATGGTAGGCACTGTGGGGTTGGGGCAGGCTGGTGATGATGATTGCCAGGGCTACGGACGCATGCATCGCACTCTGGGGGCCCTGATCCGCGATGCGGAGGTGGAACGCCCTAGGTTTTTAGTGGGTATGCCGCCTTTCTGGCGGAGACTCCCACATAATTACTCGCCCTCCCGGGGTCGAGTGGTACCTTTAAAAGGTTTTCCTGGGTCAAAAAAAAGGCTGGTGATGATGATGAAGAGTGATATTTCTATGGCATTCGTAAATGACGCTATCGTGAAGACCCTGTTTGGGTCAACATTATCAAGACTGCCGACCAGCTACACTAGTAAACTATTCATGTCTCTAATAATGTTTTTTTTTTATATCAGCACATTCAGTAACCATGTTCAATTAGCTGATTACAGGTTTGTGAGGTCCCGGATCCAGTTCCTCACATCCTCAGTGGCTACCCTGGTGAAGATAGTAGGCAGTGTGGTGTTGGGGCAGAATGGAGACACCCAGCTGGATGTGATGCCCCAGAGACCGTCGTTCCCTGTCACTGGGGCTCCAGGGTCGGGCTGTGGAGACAGGATTTTTTGAGAACAGAAAAACTTGTAGATCAATTCATGGCATAGTAAAAAAAAACAATTTGTGTTATTTGAGAGATATACAAAATCGTGAATCACCACATGACGACTAGATTGAGTTTTCCAATGAAATATTCATATAATAAGTAACCTAAGTTAAACAAAAATCGAAGAGGTCAATCCGTGGTTTCTAAAAATACCTAACTTGAGTACTAATCGTACTATTCGTACAAAGTTTATTATTTTACATACTAATAAGAAAATGACTTTGCTAATAGTTACGATTAGTTAAACTTTAAGTATTTTTGATAACAAAGTATGCCCTTCTGTGTCGTATTTTAGATGACTTCGTTGCTTACAAAAAGCTCTGTTGTCTGTCTTGAAAACAGTCTTGGAAATCTTGTCATTAAACAAAATCATGTCACCCTACCATGCATTCACTATGATATGCCTTCACAGGTTTCAGACACAAGCTGTTCTCATCCAAGCTAATATTCTCCTTGGCCACCTTCCTCTGACACTTCCTGAAGGAAACCAGCTTCTGTATGGATAACCTCATGCTGGTGTGATTGTTCCTCTCAGCTGCTGTTTGGGGGATCACCGTTTCTTTTATCTGAGAATAACAAATAGGTATATTTATTTTGAAACTCATTTGACTATCTTGACATGCTTGTAAATGGCGGTTTGAAGTAAAATCGTAACCTGCATTTATTATACTAAGGCAAGGTTCAAAAGCAAAAAATATATTCCTTTGTCTAGTACGACAGTCGTTAGGCAATGTCAATGTCCCTTAGGGCGATTCGAAAACTCTCGAAACCGGGCACTTTCAATTTAATTTATTTTGTCGGATATAGGATAGTCAGGCAAATATAACATAAGAAAACTTCAAATTAGTGCTACAATTTGTGACTTTATCGCTAAAAGCGAGACTCTCTTCTAGACAATCGTTTGATAGAGAGACAGTGACATAAAACTGTACTCGGTGTGTTCCTGATGATGATTCATGGAATCAATCAAAACAATAAACACTCGTTATGAAAAATAATTTGCGTCTTTTTTTAAATATTTAAAAACACTTACCACGATCCTTGGCCAATACGTGGCCAAGTACTTGGCTCTGACCACTCTCCCCGTAGACACCTTGGTCAAAGGTATTGGTCTAACCTCTGACGTCACAACCGGCGTCGCTGTTCGCAAGATGGCGATGTCAAAACTCGGGCTTCCGGGAGCGAAGCGAGGGTGCAATTTGATGGAATGAATCGCAGTGGTAATTCCTCCTTTTTTGCAGTCGGCTGAACCCATGCGTATTAGGAATAGTTTTATTGTTTCGCGGACGCTGGAAAGTTATAAAATATATCAGTATTTTTAACTCTTATAAGATTGATCACCGCGATTTAAGGAACCGTTTACGTTTAACAGTTGTTTTTTAAAAAAACTATTGTAAGGTGTGTTTCTAAGTGTAGCTGAACAAAAGTTTTAGGTATTATAGTAGGTTTATTACAATACAGAAACTTTTAAAATATGAGTCAAAGTCATTTAGTATAAATTTTAATCTGTTTAGTTAAATACATTTTCCAATTATAATGTCTTTAGTCAATTTTAGTATACTCTAAACGAACTAACATGGTTAGTTAAGTAACTTATTTATTCTGTTCTTAAGGTTAATATAATACAACGGAAACATTAGGGCATGAACGAAATAACTGATACATGATCTTATTTTGCTGCTATTTTTGTTTTCCCATCCCTACCCTATTTGCCAAAACTTTCACCTACTTGTAAAATTCCGCCGCTGAGCTCAATACCCATCTCTCTCCCACTAGCGCACCACTAGCATAGTGCGATCCCTTTCTTTGCACTGACACGGAGTAAGAGTAGTCTCCGAAGTCATTTTGTTCGTCGCTCTCTTTGCTCGCTCTGCGCTCCTGGTAGTCGAGGTTACCGGCCTCGCCGTTGCACGGTGCTGTATAAAAAAAAAAACAAAATAGGACGTCACAGAATAAAATATCAAATATTGGTATATAATAATAATAATACAGTGGCTCCATCTACGTTAATAAGCCGCTAAAAAAAGAAATGAGTGCTTGAAAAATTTTGATTTCCGTTGTTGAAATTGTTGAACGTGCAAATGTTTCTATTATTTTATTAGTAGGTAATAATTAGAAATAAATACTTACCTATTTTAACAATGCAATTAAATACTTTATTAGTAGATAATTATTAGAAATAAAAAAAATACAATGCAATAAAATACTTATGTACGAAATAACAGTACATTAAATGGTAATGGTGGACAATGGTAACAGTCAGGTTTAAAAGAAATCCCATCATAAAATGTCAAATTAAGACGTGATGGTAAATGACAATGCAAATTATAAAAATAATATTACATTAGGCTTTTTGGTATGTATTTAATCCTTTGTTCTAAGAAGCATTACCTGTTATTACTACTCCATCATCAAAATCATCTACAGTATTATCTAGACATTTATTTTCTTCAACTTCACTGTTTTTAGCACCACTAAAATTATTATCATCAGCATTATAATCTCTTTCCTTTTTACTATTTGCTTGTTGCGAATCTTGGATATTTGATTTTCTACCAGCTTTGACATTCGAGTGATATTCATTTGTTTCTTTTGACTCGATTCCATTGTTTCTCGTGAATGTTGGTTGTAATTTCCTTGTGTTTTTGCGAGATTTTTTATAGAAATAATGTTCGGAATTCGGTTCATTGTGCAAATCATTGTGGCTGGTATTATCATTCCATAGATTATCGGTCTCTTCGATGGAGCTGAGTATCTTACCGCTGTGCCATACGTCGTCTTCGTGTGAATTCTTTTTCGTGATAATTTGAATTTTCTTCTTCAATTCTAGAATAAGAAATAAAAAAATATGAATTAAACATATTGCCATTAAACATTTTACCGCGGCCATGATTGCGATCAAAACTCATTAAAAACTTATATAATCCAGCGATCTTCAATGCGAGAGTGAATCGGTTCTTATCGGGTAATTGCACGCTCC
This sequence comes from Macaria liturata, assembly GCA_964023185.1. Lineage (NCBI taxonomy): Eukaryota > Metazoa > Arthropoda > Insecta > Lepidoptera > Geometridae > Macaria > Macaria liturata. The sequence continues at coordinate 11,575,412 of OZ026814.1, read as the reverse complement.
ATCTAAGGGTACCTACGCACTATGCGGTTAGCCGGAATGCAGCCAGCCGTGCGGCTGACCGCAACAAAAAATTTGTACGAGAATGTAGTTTTCATTCGCACTACGACGCGGCTGCCGCCCGACCGCTCCGGTCGTTCTGAGCGCTGCGGCCCGACCGGCGGCCAGCCGGACGGTCGCCATACACACTACACGGATATGCTAGTTTGCGGTTGCCCGCCATTGCCGGTAAACGTGTTCACCAACGTGCGCGCATTTAAGTGAGTTTATTACTTTGGATTTCGATGCCGAAAATTTTATAATCGAGATACAAAATAGGCCAGCAATCTGGAATAGTAAATCCGCAGAATATTACGCAGAATATCCAACCGCAAACCACTACGGTTACTAAACGCACTTTCCGGTTGGAGGTGCGGCTATCCGCCACCCGGCTAACCGCAAGCGCAACCGCTTCTTACGGTTAGCCGGACGGCTGGCCGCATTCCGGCTAACCGCATAGTGCGTAGGTACCCTTAGGCCATAGCCTTTGCTTGCTATCAAGTAAACTATGGCCAAGTGCAAACCCGTTAAAGGTAATTAAAAAAATATTATATAGTATCGAATCCAGAATATTTCCTTAGGTAGGTATTCTTCTAGCTTATTTCCACATATTTTTAAAATGCTGATTATTTATTTTTCTGGCTCTATTTATTATTATTTTTATTATATAATACATATGTATAATAGTAGTTTATGCAACTGTCATATAATGAAGGGTATTAAAACACGAGTGTTCGTCTTGTTTTCTATACTTATTAAATTAAATTCACGCGTACGTGTATTGTCACAGTGATTTTGCCGCCATTAAAATCTAACCAATGAGAGCGCAGCTGCGCGCATCAATAAAACGCGACCAACCTGATTGGCCCTGCAATCAGGTTGGTCGCGTTTTACTTTTATAATTGGTTTTCAGAAAATATATGCAAGCAAAGAACAATTTATTAGGTACATAATAACCCTCGCCCGTCAGGAGAGTCCCCGATCTATATACTTCTATACTAATATTATAAAACTGAAGAGTTTGTTTGTTTGTTTGTTTGAACGCGCTAATCTCAGGAACTACTGGTGCGAATTGAAAAAATATTTTTGTGTTGAATAGACCATTTATCGAGGGAAGCTTTAGGCTATATTACATCACACTGCAACTAATAGGAGCGAAGAAACAATGGATAATGTGGAAAAAACGGGGAAAATTATTCATCTTTGAGGGCTTCCGTTGCGGGCGCTGCGAAAACGGTTCAAGATATCAAAAAATATGTAAAATGAATTATTACTCTTGAAATGATCTAACACAATGACCACAACAGAATATGTCTATCTTTTAAGGTTAACTCACTAGAACCGTTTTTATGGTAGTAATTATTCCACGCGGACGAAGTCGCGGGATACAGCTAGTAACCTTATAAAAAAAAGTATTACCGCTTACCATTTTCGTAAAACTCATAATTATCACTAAGATTTTCAACAACACTTCCATGCGATTTATTTGATTTTAGTCCTTCATTGATTTCTATTCTTACGTTTTTATCTTCTTTGTAAATAGGTTTATCACTATCTAAACTAATATGTATAACGTCTTTTTTGTAACATGAACTGAGACCTATGACATAAGCTAAAACAATTATTTCAAAAATCATTTCTGATAACATTAGATAATAGCAAGATTTTTGAAATCCGTAATAAATGTGATCTTATGCTTCTTTGACGGTTAGTTAGGAATTGAAAAGGCAAAGAAAATGTAGGTTTTAGACATTTTTATGAGCACCAGGTGTTCTATTGTCAAGAGTAACAATGGCTTAATCAGTCTTGATTCGGAGATAAAATGATAAAAAGGTAGAATCATTATTACCTAAAGCTAAGAGAAAGCTATGTTATTTCTTGACATTTATTGTCAGGCATAAGTATATGTAACAAACCATGAAACCGATCACTTAGAAAAAAAGAAAAAATCTTTACTGTAGGTATTTCTGAAATCGGTAAAAGTTTGATTGAAATGATTGATTTTTATCAAGTCTGTGTAAGAATGTATTTAATTAAGTTATAAATAATAATAAATAATAAATATTCCGGGACATTGCACACAGCGCCATCTAGCCCCACACTAAGCAAACGCTTGTGGCGTGGGTACTAGATAACGGATATAATACTTATATACGTTTTTTTGTAAATATGTACATACTTATTATACATACAAATGACCAGACCCAACACAAGTAGGTAGTGACAAATTTTGAAATTCATAATAACTTGTGTTATGCGGGTATCGAACCCGCGACCCTTTGATTAGAAGGCGGACCCACTACCAACTCTATCAGGCCAGTCATTTACACAGTTATGGTTAGATCATAGATAGCTGGTCTTGCAATGCCTCTTTATTGACACATAGGTATCTTCTAGGTAAACGTGTTACATCCTAGGCTGCAGCAATGCTTAACATCAGGCAGGCTGTAGTCAAACGTAAACCTATCCCACGTAAAAAAAAACATCCTTTTTGTTTCTAAGCTTAGAGATTTCATCAGTGGCTTCATAGTTGAGCTTCTTTACATCGAATACGTACGTGCTATATTATTTCGCTTACTATACGTCTATTAAACACGCATTACGGTACATGTAAGAAACTTCTAGATTTCTCACAAAAGGGCACACACGAATTAATCTCACGGCCAGTTTACAAAACAGCTGAGTGTAACCTAAACCAAAATAAGCCCGTATATTACCTACAACCATTGTGATTCTTTTACAATACCTACATAGATTTCCAAAACACTTCTCTAGGCACAGTTAGATTTAATTCCTGGTCAAAGTTTCACGTAGGAAATGTGTGCAAAATAATTAAAATGAAGTTATATTTATAAAATTTGACCCCCTCATATTTGACTGGTATCAAAAGTGCTATAAATATGGGTGTCAAAGTGATTAAGCTACTAATATTAGTTTTAGTTCAGTTAAATCGTAGAGATTACGTACATAGTGGTAAGATTATTATTATAATTTGAAACATAACATCTTTTATTTAATGCCAAGAAGCCTATGTATGTATCTTTAAAGACCGTGTAGTGTACTACCATCATACAAAAAATCACACTGATCCGCTACTCCGTTTAGGCATAAAAAGGACCAATCCGAACAAAAAACATTTTCTCTTATTAAAAAAGTAGAAAGATGAATGAGATAACTCTAAAGTAGGTACTCGTATTCTGAACTGATCAAAGGAGGAAGTTCTAAATTGGCCTAAATAATTTTAGCTTTAGACTAAGTGTACCTGTATAAGTTTGATGTTACCAGAATTATGCAGGTTCAGATCATTTCGTTCCATATTTTTTTAATTAACCAATTTATACTATACCACTCCTGGGCAAAGGTCTCCCACAACTCCCTCCATGCATCCCGGTCGAAGGCCTCCTCACCAGCCAGGCACCCCGAGACCGGTCGAGATCCTGACCAGCGGGTCTTGGGCCTTCCTCTACCACGTCGCCCTCGAGGTTCCCACTGTGTCATGATCCCAGCCCAGCGTTCGGGGCGCATACGAACAAACAAATAAATTTACCAATGTTTTTTATCAAGGTATCCATTTCCATGGAAAAGACTTCAGATCACTCCAGCCTTACGTGGGGTTGTTGCCACTACCTGGTAAAATGTGTATGTAAAGATTTTGTAGCGATGGGCTAACAGTTAGCTACGAAAACAGAAAAAATAAAAAAAAACCAGAAATTTAAATAATTCTGAATTCTGTGGTAGCGATGGGCTTATGTTTTAAAAAGACCCGTTGACGGTTGAAATTGTATAGTACTAACAAATTTAAGCAAAAAAAATAAACTGTATTCTACGTTTATTGCCGTAGTGACAAACACTTGATGAAAATAACATATTATTATCTTACAAGGATATTTTGTAGTGACAAATGATGTACCTATCCACGAATATTAATCGCATGTTAGTAGTATTGTTCCACAGAAAGTTGGGTACAAATTATAGTTATACAGTAACGTAATGTGGAAATTAATTATCGTGCTCGACCCACCAATCTCCTTACCGATGATAATTTAGATCCGTAACTCTGTTGAAGCGTGAAAGAGGAACAAACTAACTCTCGCTTTCACATAATAGTACGATTTCAAACTAAACGATTTCGTTAAAAAACAAATATTTTCAGCCACAATGCCAACAACAGCAAAAACGGATTTAGAATGCGAGTTCCCGCCAAAAATGGAAGAAGATCTCACTCACTTCAGAAGAAAACGACTCACGACTGAGTCCGGGCTTGTGTGCTTGGAGGACTACCCTTATACTGTTTCTATTAGGTAAGTAAGTATATTTGTAAAGTGAAAAAAAAAGGTAAAAAAATAGCTAAGATAAATTTAACTTATTTTTTTTTATTTCACAAATTTTTCATAGTAGCAATACTATGTGTATAACAAGCAACGCCCCAAAAAAACTTATCTATAGACCTACCAATTATAAAGTTTTTTAGCCGCTTTAAAATGTATTAATTCCATTGTGATGTAACTATTTTTTATCCACTCGGGGCGAGGCATAAAACTGTTGAAAATACAATCAAATTTGTCACGATGACGTCACCTCAACTAATTCCACATTCAAATAAAGTTGAAAATGTAGTAAAATTCTCGTTCAAAATCCGAGAACCGGCCAGTTTTCGATCGCAAAGCAAAAAGGCCAAGTTGTGTTACTGAAGGAGGTCGAATTTCAACTGTAAACTCTGGTCATAAGGATGGGAACTAATCGAGTCGACATTTTGTTTAAGACTGAATTGAAACTGTTACTAGAGTCTCGATACCAGGGTCGCATAACGTGAGAGGAGGTTGCTAATGGACTTGTTGACCGCGGTGGCTAGCATCATTAAACATTTTATACAGTGCCATCAGAGAAAAGGTTGTGTCAGTAAAGTATATTAAAAAAAAGCAATTCAGGACATATTATAATTCTTTATATCTACAATGTACTTTCTTGACGCTGAAACGTATGAACTGATTTGCATTGAATTGGATTATTAGATTAGACTCAGAAGTATAAGTAAGTACTTGAAGTACTGTAGTATCCAAACTTTTTTCATAAATTTTACTTATTATTATTATTATTTTTCAGGTTACACGGCAAGCACTGGTGTGGAGGTGCAATAGTTGGTAAACAATGGATTCTATCAGCAGCACAATGCTTCGATTAGTAAGTAATACCACGTAATACTATAATTTGTCGGTCTTCAAGTCGAGAGTAAACCGGTTTCTTCTAGGCAAGCGCGTTAGATCGAAGATTATAACGTTACTTAACATATTCAGGTAAGTTGTAGTCAAGAGTGAACCAAAAATAAACAAATAAGTATACTATTAAATCTATCGCTAAGCCATATCAGAGACCGTTTGTGGTTTGTAAAGTCTGACACCAGAGTTGGCTACTCTCTTATGATCTTAAATATATTCTTGATTTGTTCGTACACCATACTTATATGAACATATTGGAGGAGCCACTTGTAGTACTTTTTTACATGAGATAGACGCTTGACTACAACTTGCCTGATGTTAAGCAACGTTATAATGTTTCTTTTATGTTTTTTTATTTTATACTTAAATTACGCAGACAGGACACACACTCCACCGGCAGCTTTGATTTTAGCTTCAGCTGTTTTTGAGAAAAGCTTGGCTTTCACTATCACAGGCTGTTTGGGGAGCTTGCCTTTGCCGAGCAGTTTGTAGTAACCAGCCTTAACAATGTTGATGACTGGGACCTTGCCGTCAGTGGCAGAGGCATACTTCAGACGGGCTTGCTCTGACACGAGGGTCCACAGCTTGTCTTGTAATCTACGATCTAGCGCGCTTGCCTAGAAGAAACCGGTATACTCTCGACTTGAATACCGACAAATTATACTTGTGCAAATTGTGCATTATTTACTTACTGTCAGATTATGAGCTATCGCCGAAATCGGCCAGTACTTACTTTCGCAAAAGTATAAATAAATAAATATAGTTTTTTAGGGGCATATCACACAGCGCCATCTAGCCACAAGCATTACTTACATTATGTGTAAATGTGTAACTAAAATAAACATTTCCAGTGTAACCAAAGAAGAAGTAACAGTACGTCTCGGCTCCGTGTTCCGAGATTTCGGCGGCAGCATAATGTCTATCATTGATATCCGACTGCATCCGAGCTACAAGATGGATCAGTACTACCCTGAGCACAACCTCGCCATGATCAAGGTAGAATTTTAATGGTTTTATGGACGCCTGGTACTCGTATGTTTTAAAAACTTACACAGGTTTGCACCTGAACATAGTTCACCAGATGGTAAGCAATAGCTATGATCTAAAATGGATCGTGCTTCTGCTTTCCCAAAAAGAACCGGTTCACTCTCGCTTTAAAGATCGTTGGATTATAGTACGTGGGGAACAGGGAGTCAAGCCGGGAGTTTTATTGATAGACTATTGCTTGACAACATAATTCACTCAATAGTACTAATATAACCACAGAGCTTTGAAGTCCATGCTTGTCGCCCTGTGACTAGAGGCGAATTCTTTCTTTATTCGGTACAAAACAGGTGTCACCATTTACTAAAACTAACACACTTTCGGCACGCACACTACGACGCACGAGATGTTCATGTACACAGTACGCTTCAACTTCATCGGCTGTGCAATGTCGATATTTTTTATCGATTATTTACACATTTACTTCGAAGATGGAAATATATATCTTTAGTTTAACTATATTATTTAAGTACAAATTATAGTTAACTAGCTATGGCCCGCGGTGTTATCCGCTGTAAAAACTTTTTATCCCGTGGGATAAAAACTATCCTATGTCCTTACCGGGGACTGAAACTATCTCTATACCAAATTTATTTTTATCTATTTTATTTAATTATCAAATCACCTTCAAAATGACTGGAGCATATTCTGACATTTTTATGAGGAAACCAGTTGTATCTACCGGTCGCCAATATCCATTTATTTTTTAACACTGGATTTTTTGGAAATCTGTAAATTAAGTATGTGTTAAATAAAAACCGTAATCCAGAAATATTTCCATACAAATCCAGAAACATCATATACATTATATCGATTATCGATAATTTGCTAGGTTCCATTTACATTTTACACATCACTTTGCTATCGAGAAGTAGCGTCGTCAAGACAACGAATGTGTTAATGCCATTCAAATTGTCAAAGGCGCGCGCGCGGGGGCGATGTGGCCCGATCGTTGTTCTGTGAATATAACTCTAATTGCCAAGAAGTAGTGTGTCGCCAGCAGACTCTTTAGAAAGCCATTCCAGTCTAATACAGGCAAATACAATCATGACTACAGTGTAGCTCGTGCGAATGTCGTTTCAGGCTAATTAGTCAAATACCTTACTGTCAGATGTAAAAAAAGTCTATAATATTTAGCGAGAAATTGGCTAGACCTAATCATGAATTACTTATATACACAACACATTCACAAACTTGCTGTATGTATTATCTACCTACATGTTAAAATCGAATCCGGTACAATTATTTTTAGTCGAGTAGCCTGTGTCACTAACCTAGAAATACTATTTTACTGGTATCAAATAGCACTGTATGCACTTCAATTCTATTCTATTCTAGAATAACCTTCTCGTCGTTATGTTGCCCTAGTACTTACTAGTTGCAGAAATGTCACAAGGAATGAATGGGTCAGTGAAACCGAACGGACAGACTACTTCCAATTCATGCGCGCCTAGTAAAATGAGCTACAAGATGATTTGAGCGCAACAGAAAAGCGGCTAACTCCGGTTGAATGTGGCAGAAATCGTCTTTAGTTCATTTCACAGAGCTTTGAAGTCCATGCTTGTCGCCCTGTGGGGGCGATGTGGCCCGATCGTTGTTCTGTGGTTCATTTACATCACTAGTTCATTTACTAGTTCGTTTACTTCAGTAGTTCATTTAGTTCAATAATCAGCTCAAAGAACTTGTTCTGTTTGTGTCGTTCGCTTTTCTTTTTCACTATTTCTTTTGACCGTTTGGGACTGCTGAGAGATATTGTAACTAAACTAGTATGTTCGGTGACTGAAAATTAACATCTTGAATCAAGAAAGAAGACAGACATACAAGATCCTTGAGTTGCTCGGGCGCATTTATTGAATTCCGCCTTTTTCTATCTAGTGGCACAGAATTCAGAGTACAATAATGCTAGTAGTTACAACAGACATTAGTAAATTGGTAGAGTAAAATCCGCGGGGAAGTCACGACCCGCAGCCCCGCAGCCGCAGCCCCGCAGCAATAGGAACACGATATGTTTTTGCCGGTGCGGCAAGGACGATGAAATAATTTAAACACTGGTATATTGAGAATATTGAGATGTATAAAAGTATATTGTAGTATTAATTAAATTAACATTTTAACTTATATACTTAATACTACGTGTGCTACGTGCTCTATGTAAACAGCATCTTATCTTCATATGCAGATAGATCACATACGCAGATAAGAAGATGTCGCCTTTTGCTCCTGGTACATGTTTAATGTTCTCAGGTGAACCTGGCCATTCCCCTGGGTCCGCGCTCGCAGCCCGTATCGCTTGCAGTGGCAGACGCAGACCTACCGCCGCTGTTTGGCGAGACCGTCGTCACTGGATACGGATCTGTGGTAATATTTATTCTTGATTATGCTAGAATAATTAATGGTAATAATTAAGGAAAAACAAAGGGGATAAATTAAAACTACTTACTACTGCAACAGAAAAACGCGTTTACAAAATATTTGGAAAAACCTAAAGATAATCTAAGTGCTCCAGCCCACTGCCAGAGCGCAGCGTGCCCAGCATACTGGCCGCATTACCACGCTGGATGGCAATACTGTAAAGCCATATGAAAGCAGCATTTTGGCAATTCATTATACAGAAGTTAGAAGTACCTAAGTCCTCGTTTTCTTAGTGTAAATTCTAGAATTTTGTGTTGTTTTGCAATGTGTCTTCCGTGCAAGGACCTAAGCGCCCACCATTTTGTATCTTCCAAACTCCCCTGACGAGTAAACTCTTCTGAGGAATCACGATCTCAACCCTCAATAATGAGGAAAGTGGAGAAATGTGTGTACATGGAATGTTTTTGTCCAGGTGACAGGCCAGATCCGAGAGGGTGTCAACCAGGAGCTCAGAAGAATGATAGTACGTGAAGTAGCTCGGTCGGAGTGTCGCGTGCAGTACGGCAACGACTACCGACTGCAACACGACCACATCTGCCTGCAGAGCGTGGTGAAAGGAGTTGCACTATGTGCTGTAAGTGCCTTCTACATTGCTATGATTTCCTGGTACTTACAGTTTCAGTATGAGAGTGCAGCATCACAACTTCCGGTCTTGAGATGAAGAAAGGGCTGGTTTTATTAAAGACATTTTCTCTGGTTGGTGAGATGATTTAATTGTCGTATGATGCTATCAATAGCTGTTAATTTATTCAAAACTTATTAAACATTAACATGTTTTAAATTGTTTTCAAAACACCTTCTGACATAATCGTCTATTCTAGCACGCAGAAAAGTACGAATTCGTCTTTAATCCACAAAACGCCTGACTGTTTTCATGCTGCAAAAGACCGTCCCGGATTATTATATAAAGTTTCTAAGAGTCCTTGTGTTATCAAATTTTTTTACTTATTTATATACCACCAAGGATTTTTTATATCAAATTCAAATTCAAATTCAAAGCATTTATTTCGACACACAGGACACAACAATATACATATAAAAGTTGACAACAGATAGAATAGAAAGGTGATATTACGTATCATCCCTCTCTTTCCCTCATAAGATTTAAATTAACTTAACTCTTATCTGTTTACGTTCCAGGGTGACACAGGAAATCCAGCCGTACATTTTAGTGGCATGAATCGAGCGGGAACTTTGTTTGGGATCGCATTGTTTTCTGGTACCGAGGAATGCGCTTTTAAGTCTAAACCTGGGATATTTGCGAAGGTATTTTACTGTGTATTTTACAAACAAAATATTGTTTTAAACCCTCTCAAACAAAAGAGACAAATCGTATAAGTAATATGGACCACAAGTACTAACTTGTTCAGCCGCAACAAAGCAAACATCATCTCTTTGTTATCAGTCAGTAATATCTGATTACCTCCTCCCTAGTTCGCCCAATTGTAAAATATAGTACCTAAATACCATTCTAATGTAGGTAAATATTATTTTCTACAGGTTTCCTACAGCAGAGCATGGATAGATAAAGTCTTGGATGAAATACCGGAACAAATGGAGAGTGCAGACAGCGGGGAAAACACCATACCTTTGGACTTGGACTAAATAATATTGTGATAATTTATTTTAAAATACATAATAGGTGGTAATTAATAATACAAATATTTATAAATAAATATGGTTTTATTTATTAGTACTAGGAAATAATGCTAAACATTTTTGAACGTACTACGAAACGTTATCTCACGTCAGAGTCAGCTGCCTGCCATCTGTCAAGTCAAATTTGACAACCGTCAAACAAAATTTAACAAAAATATGTAGGTTATGTTTGGATAAGATAAAATCCGAGTTTTTCATACGTTTTAGTGGTTTTCTAACATGACCGTACCGAACAAATAGAGCGAAACGACACAAAACATGGATAACCGCCAGTGAAATGTGCGAAAACAAGCTTTCAGCTATGACATTCGATCTATTTTGGGAGTAGGTATTTGGAGCGAATTGTGATCAAAGGTGAAGGTTTTGGATGCGTTTCATACGTTTGTTCGGTTCAGGCTGACCCTCCCGCGCCTCTAATGCTCTGACATGGACGAACTCAAGCACAGAGCCGGCGAAAAACTAGAAGCTTTGCACGTAAGTACCTCTCGCAAGGTTATGGAACCCTGGTAGTTTCGCGCGAAAGTGACTCGGTTGTTGACGTCATTTTTTTTAGCGAAAGTGAAAAAAACTTTGAAAGTGAGAGTTATAGTGAAAATTCGGTCAAATTGTTTTGTTTTGGTTGAAGTGAAGAAGTCAATGCTCCACTTGTGAGACTGACCTTGAATTACATAATGACCACATTTGCAATTCTGTCCATTTGTTATTTTCAGCTGTGGAATTGGCAAACAAAAATATTAAATGATTCATTACCACTGTAGAAGTAATTTATATCAAACCGAACTAGTTTTGTCAAATTTAAAGTTTCTGGTACCTAAGTAATAATTGTCTATAGTGTTTGAAACAAAACTAAATTCATTCATAAAACTAAATTGTACAGGGTAAAGCTTTATTTACAATAATAAAATATAAAAACAAGGGAAGAAAAACTAAACATACTACTTCTAACTACTACAAATAGGGGCACTTAGAAAATCTTTAGAAAAGCCTAAAGATAATCTAAGTGCTCCAGCCCACTACCAGAGGGCAGCGTGCCCAGCATACTGGCCGCATTACCACGCTGGATGGCAATGCTGATACGTTGAGCCAGAAAAAGGCCAGCATTTTGGTCATGTGTCGCGTCAACCAAGCGCTCCGAGAGGTTTTGGAAAATAGTATGGGCTCCCGGACCCCACGGCCCCAAAGTCTCGACTCCAAAAGGCTCAAATATGTAACCTCGGCCGAGGTTAGCATATTTGCGTCTCTTGTGATGCTCGGCAATAATAGCCGCCGCTCCAGCCCGACACCGTGTCAAAGACAGATGAGACGGCGCCAATGTGTCGACGCAAGTTGCGTCCCACACAAGGGGCCGACCGAGCATAGCTGCAACATTGGCAGTGGAAAAAGCCCGGCGAATGATGTCGTTCAGACTAGCGTGGCGGCTAATTCTACCAGCACTCCTCGAACATGAGAGGCCGTGGTGCCCGAGCTGGTCGACATCAGTACCACACTGGCAGCGATGCGGCTCACAGCTCCTCGCACCCAAACGCAAACTAACCGCGAGTCAAAAAGCTGTCGGGTCTAAAAGGTTTCCTGTATTAAAAGAAGGCATGGCCTGCAACCAAAGACCGGATTCCCACACACTGACCGCAAGGATACGGGCGCGATCCGCGAAACTAGTACACGTATCGAGAAGTGATTTCCGTGCTAGTTCGCTGATCGGCCGATCCCACAGTCTCTGGGAACGAGGTGTTGTAGGGAAATCGGTGTTCGGACAGGCCAGGCGCCAAGCATTTTTAGCTTCGTCCGTATGCGCAACTACAACTACGCCAGACGGGCCTAAAGCGGGTGCGAGGATTTTTTGGACCAATTCGTAAGTACCGTGGACAGAAGCCAAAAATGCTGGTAAAGCAACACTTGAAATTTTGCGGACACCCAAACCTCCTAACCGTACAGGTAAGGAAGCTTGCGACCATGTCCTGTAATAAATTGTACAGGTAATTTCTATACCCAGCTAAACAAGATAAACATGACCAGTTCCAAATTGATTTATCATACATACTAAATCAGAGTTATATCTACAAGTAAGTACAAAGTAAATAACAATGGTTAGTTTTCTGGTCCATTAGTGTCAGAGAGGTCAAACCATCAAATAATGAATAGGCTTAAAACTTATGGCTATGGTGCCATCTATTTGCTATATTGTGGCTCAACAATAAGTAACTTTGAATTAGAGTAGACAACTCAGATATTGAGAGTTTAGCAAACCCTTTTTTTAACAAATTTTGCATAAAAAAAACCAGGACCTACAATTACCACAATAACTCAGGGCCTGTTACTTTAATTCCTATTTAAAAATGAAATCTTTTGAGATAATTTAGCATGGATTGTCCGTTGAATAGTCAGTCAAAATAATGTTAATACAGATAAGTCAATAACAGAAAAACATTATCCTGTAAATGATTGCCAAGACAAGACCATGGCATTTCACTCTCAAAAAGTTAGTCATCAGACAGGCATCTTATGTGTAGTTAATTTTCTAGCTTTTCTTCGTCTAAGATTACAACCCTTAAACTTAGGCATCATGTGTGTCTTAGCCAGGGGTCTTCAAATCTAGAGTAAATAGGTTTCTTCTAGGTAAGCGTGCTACAGCTTAGACTATAGTGGTGCTTAACATCTATAGTCAAACATAAGCCTATTTAAATTTTGTAGTCAAGGACCATATTTTAGCAAATATTTATTTTATAAAAGCACACATTGTTGTACCATTGACCTACTCTTAGTTCCAATAGTGTGCACGTGTTATCACACAATTTTTTTTTTAACATAAGATAGGCTCTCTCTTGACTACAACTTGCCTAATGTTAAGCAACATTATAATCTATGATCTAGCGTGCTTGCAAATTATAGTTCAAGGGGATTTTGAACTAAGTAAATTGTGTTTAGAAAAAAAAAAACACAAACTTGACTCCAACCCACCTGATGTTAAACCTCCTGATGTCATTGCTGCATCCTAGAGTGTGACACACTTACCTAGAAGTTAGCCTAGAACTATAACATATCATCTAAAGAGTGTTGAGTACATTAAAGATATTTGAAAAAAAAATGTTTAGGGATACTTAAGACTTTATAGCAGAACATGTTCCAACAATGTATAGAACTTATGTGAGTTTATTTAAACACTCATCACACAAAATGGCTGAACAGATCACCAGATGGATTGGTATGAAGGTAGTATGAGGTCCTGGATGTGACATAGTAAAGTAACTAATTAATTGTTTTGTATGTTTGTCAGGTAGCGGCAGTAACAGTGGCAGGCAACGGCAAGTCCAGGGTACAGGATGCATTTCACCACACCTCTGATACTGTGCAAAAGGTATGTAATATGATTAAAAGCTTAATTTATTAACTTAACTTTAACCGGTTTCTTCTAGGCAAGCGCGCTAGTTCGTAGATTAACGTTGCTTAACATCAGGCAAGTTGTAGGCAAGCGTGAGCCTATCTCATGTTAAAAAAAACTTACTAAATTATCTACATATATGGCTTGATGGTTTTCCAACTAAACCACATGCTTACTGGTTCCAAATATTTATATGTGGAAGGACCTGGGTGCCCAGCACAATGTATCTGAACAAGATAACTCCCCTAGTAAAACAATTCTGCGGGGGAGTCACAACTCTCAGTCATGACGAGATACAACTGAATGAAAGAGAGAGACTGGGTACAAACAGACACAAATCTATTTTTTTCCAAAGAATCTGGTTCTATTGGTTTTAGTGTCTCACCTTGAAGATATTACTGTTTTTTACATGTTGGTGGGAAAATTGTATCCTTACACCATATTACTATTGCTATTGAAGTTTTTTTTTTTAATTTATTTAAAATGTAACAGCTCTACAATAAACATGTAACAGAGATAGTATCATCAAAAAAGTAATTTCTGAGGAGTGGAGTAGTCATTAATTAGTCTAATCTACTGTTGCTCAAATTCCTATAAGTTTATCTTCGAATGATTGCAGATAAGAGATGCATTCAACGAGCTATGGAACCACGAGCTGATAGCAGAAGGCCGAGCCACCATCGCAGCCTGGTCGAGGGAAACCATCCAGAGGATAAAGGAAGGAGCTCCTCCGCTGTCCCCTGTGCTGCTCTATGAGGAGTTACTGGCTCTGTTCCATGATAGAGGTGAGCTTCTTGATACTTCTGGGACCCTAGTACCTGCTAAATCTGCCTGAGAAAACCATCCAGTGGATAAATGAAGGAGTTCCTCCGCTGTCTCCTGTGCTGCTCTATGAGGAGTTCCTGGCCCTGTTCCATGATAAAGGTTAGCATAAGCTTCTTTCTTTTTTGGGGCCCTAGTACTCACCTCGAAGCGGGAAAGCATATGGGAAGATTGTTTCATTGGTCTTCTGTGCTGTTATCCTAGTAAACATTTGCTGCCTATTCTAATCTTGGTTGTGGCCTCTGCGGTATGGCCGCAATTTTGCCAATGTCGCGTGATGTGTTGAAGACCATTTGCTGCCTGGTCATGGAAAACTATAGAAGAACGTAGCTGTGCCATTCTATGTCAAAATTGGACCACTGTATTGTGACCCACCTACACTTCTATTGCCTGAGTGTTTCAGTGCTACATAATCTCTACTAGTACATATATAATCTGTTCTATTCCAGTATGGCGTAAAAGCGTGCTAATATTCACGTGCGGCGTGGCGGCGGGCGGAGCCGTCGGCGTGCTGATAGGGCTCCGGGCGGCGCGGCGCTCCGTCGGCGGCCCGCACGCCCGGGCGCTCCACTCGCACCCAGACCACTCGGTGATACTGGTCGAGGATGCTGTACCTCCTTGTGAGTTATGATTACCTAGTAATGACCTGATAGATTAACTATATTTCCTGACTAAAAAGTGATTTTTTTTTTCTCCAATGTCAATTCTCCAATGTGAATTTCGCCAATGTCACGTCACAAGGGGGACAAACACTTATCTTATTAGCCAGTAAAAATAATTAACATTTGATCGGTGCGGAATTACTAACTTATTTGAAATTTATTGAGCTTATTTGAGTGTTAACACAATACATATTTACAAGCATAATTACAATTTTATATTCTGGGGTTCCATTGTCAATCCCTTGATACTCGCTAAGAATTATGTACCTCTTGTCAGTTATGCTTAACTGATACTTAGTCCAGTCATTTAAGCTTAAATTAGGTAAGAATGAAAAAACCCAAAGAAGAAACCCATAGGGAATGAGATATTTACAAAAAAAGCGTAAAAAACCGATTTTTGTGACCTTGACGTTGAAATTTAATAGTCGCGTACACCCTACCATATGTAGGTTTTGAGACAACTTTTAGGGTGTCAATATACAAGTATTAACAGACTTACAGCTGGGTATCTCGAATTCCGAGATAAACTTACTATAATGACTGGACTAACTTGAAATAAATGATATGACCAAAGATGAACTTCACCACAAAGAAACTTCATATTGTACACCTCGGTGTCTTCTGTCGTACTGAAGATGAAGATTCTTCTGCTCACTGTCTAACCCAAACAAAATCAGCAGAAAAAAGACTGAAAATAGCTGACCTGTCTCTTACAAGCCTAGCTGATTTAAGAGTCACAGAACTACAACACCCTCTTTAAAACAGTACTTAGTGCTTATGTTATGACCCTGCTTATCGCAGCAATAAAGATAAGTGTATTATGAAAGGGTTGCTATAGTCTAATAGAGTAATCCATCTCTGTTGTTTTCAGGTTTATCAGCAGGCGAAGTACTAGTCCGTGTGCAAGCGTTCAGCGTATGCGCGTTGGACAGACGCACGCTGCGGGGGCGCGGGGCGGGGCTGCGTGCGCTGCTCCTGTCTACGCACGTCACCGTCGGGAGGGGGTTCGCAGGTATACTTGCTGGAGTTTATTAGACCCTGGTACGTAGGTATATATATATCCAGGTGTACCAGCGTCTGTTGCAGGGGCGCGGGGCGGGGTTAAGTGCGCTACTGCTCTCTACACAAATGTCATGTTACTGTTGGGAGAGGGTTCGCAGGTATACTTGCTGGAGTTTATTAGACACTGGTACTTGGGTATATAATATATATCCAGGTGTACCAGCGTCTGCTGCGGCGGCGCGGGGCGAGGTTGAGTGCGCTACTGCTCTATACACTCGTGACCGTCGGCAGAGGGCTCGCAGGTATACTTGCTAAAATTTATGAGACCCTGGTACATTTACCCAGGTGTACCACCAGCATTATTCCAATTGGACGCCACCGTGTGTCGGATGATACGTTCAATTGCAGTTATCGGCCGTTTGCCACAATACGACTGTGGTTATGACCCATCAGAGGCGGTTTGCAAACTCGATATAGTTCAGCCAGTACAGTCAGTCTCCTATGTTAAATAATAGTAATATCATACCGGTTTTAGCGATGATTACCTCTTCTGTTTTTTAACTTATTGTAAAAAAAAAAACTTAAGATAAGAAGTGTAAAACGACTGATTAAATTCCATTTTTGTATTCCAGGAGTGGTGCTGGACGTAGGCCACGGAGTTACCGACCTGGAGCTAGGAGACGAGGTGTGGGGCGTGGTCAGTGAGTGGGCGGGCGGGGCTGCCAGCGAGCTGCTCACTATACGCAGGTATGCGTACAGAAATCTATATTATAATATACTCGTATATAAAACTCAAAGGTACTGGTACTGACTGACTGACTGATATAGTGATCTATCAACGCACAGCCCAAACCACTGGACGGATCGGGCTGAAATTTGGAATTAAGGTAGATGTTATGTTATGATAACGTAAACATCTGCTAAGAAAGGATTTTTGGAAATGCCACTTTTAAAGGGGTGAAATAGGGGATGCAAGTTTTACTTCTTAATGCGAGCGAAGCCGCGAGCACCCACAGTAGTAACTTATATTATTTATCCCCAGCACCCGTGTGAGCAAGCGGCCGCGCTCGCTGGCGGCGGACGGGGCTGCGTCGCTGCCCTGGGCGGGGGGCGAAGCCCTGGCCACGCTGCGCCGGCTGCAGCTCTCGCCTGATAATGGGAAGGGGAAACGGTCAGTTTTAATATAATCTGCAATATTTATAGAACCTGGGTCATTAAGTGATTTATATAAAAAGCGGTGAAAATAAATCCATCTGTTTCGCTTTAACTTGCTTTTCACTCATTATTACATAAGTTTATGGTGAAGCGATTTAAAAACATTTTTATTCCTTAGAGTGGCGGTGTGCGGCGCCCGCAGCGGCGAGGGCTGTGTGCTGATACAGCTGCTGTCAGCATGGGGTGCTCGCGTCACAGTGCTGGCCCCACGACACGCAGCACTCACTCTCAAGGATCTAGGTAAGGTATATTATATGCAGCGGCGAGGGCTGTGTGCTGATACAGCTGCTGTTAGCATGGGGTGCTCGCGTCACAGTGCTGGCACCACGACACGCAGCACTCACTCTCAAGGATCTAGGTAAGGTATTATGTGAAGCTGACGTAAGGTGAGGCTGATGAGGTCTCTGGCATATTTAGAGAGGGCAATGCTCATCAGTGGGACGAAACCTGTTGTGGATGATGATGATGATATGTATTTAGTTTTTTGCTCCTTATTTATTAATTGAAGGCACCTAGTGCACTTACTAAATCTCTAGTTTTGTTATGTAAAGGTATTAAAGAACTATACTTGTGTTACCAGGCGCCCATGAGTACGTGGACATGGACCCGGTGTCGGAGTGGGCGGCGCTGGAGGCGCGCGCCAAGCAGCACGGCCCGTGGGACGCCGTGGTCACGTGCTCGGCCGCCACCGTGCCGGCCGGAGACAGGTGCAACACTAGTGCTCTGCTCAAGTAAGTACCAGGGTCACATAAGAACGGAGACATGGTAATATTCACCTTAGGCTTAGATTAATAATATGTGCAGTGTTAAGCCATGTTAGAGGCCCTTAAGGCTTGATAAACCCTCGACACCAGAGTTGGCCACTCTCATTCGATAAGAAGAAGATGTGCTTAGATTGTAAGCACATAAATGCTTAAAAAACAACTGATATGAAAGTCGACGAAAGCTACAGAATACAAAATACGCCTAGCAAAGCACTTTTAAAGATACAGTATTAATTTTGCTTATTCTTGCACCGACAGGTGACTCTTTAATCTGCTTTAGTCCTGGTCTAATCGCATCCCTCGGCTCGCTTCTTGGTTCTTCTTATCGTATGAGAGTGGCCAACTCTGGTGTCGAGAGTTCATCAAGCCGCCCTGAGGGCGTCTGGCATGGCTTATCGACTGCCGTACTAGACAAACAGCCGGGACTTACAATTTAACGTGTCATCCGACCAACGGAAGCGCCCAAAATGGAATGCCACTTTTCGGTCACCCATCCAAGGACTGACCGCTTAAGACTCCAGTCTAATTGACTTCCTTGCTTTGCTTTTGAGGCGGATAGATAGCGGGAGTCGGCTTTGTTTTATACCAACTAGTAATAATCTTTTTTTCCTCCTCAGAGCGACGGTCCCCCGCCGCTCCCACGTGGACCTGCGCCCCTCCCCGCTGATCTCGGATCGCCTCCCCGCGCCCTTCTACCTCGTGTTCGCCGCCACCTTCTACACGTATAGAGTGCTGCGGGTAAGTTGGGACATTAGTCTGGAGATCTTTTTTGAGTTATGGGACCCTGGTTCTGATTCGGAGCCCTAGTCTCCTCTAATCATATATTCCCATCGCGGTACATTTAAAATATCGGTCGTTGTTGTGTATTTCTTCTCTTCCCTTCGGTATCGCGAAAAGTATTAAAAAGTACCTACATTATAACCTTTCTCGCTCGCTCGCACAGATTGCCGTCATAATTTAGCATGATGACACTAAAATAACAGACAAGCATACAAAGGTTAAAACGCAGTGCAATATTGCTGATTATGAAGATGCATGAACTATGATAAAAAAATACATTTATTTGCATGATATGTTTTGTATTTAAGTTACTGTCACATAGCAATGATCAATTTACCTGTATTATAAGTTTCGGTAAGGCATGATTAAATTTAGTTGTAATAGCCGGCTAGCACTTACGTCAATAATTATGTCGAAAATTAGCTCGACATGTTTCGGAAAACTGAGGTTTCCATTATCAGGAGGACGATTTTCGACATAATTATTGACGTAAGTGCTAGCCAGTTATTACAAATTAAACAATTTACCTCCCTGTAACCATATTTAACAGCAAATTATGGCACTAAGGAAGGCGCGAATAATTTTATCATCACTAATTCCTGTCATATTATTCCCGCAGTGGATGATAGGTTGCGGGTTTCACGCGGACTTCCTGGAGGAGCGCTACAAGCTGCGCGAGGGGCTGGCGGCGCTCGCGCAGCTCGTCGACTCGGGGGTTCTGGCACCCGTGCTGGATAAGGTAACTAGTAACATTTTTTTAAACCGACATGTTAAAGCAGGCTTTCGTTTCGGCAATATAAAAGGACTAGTGGGTGCTCGCGGCTTCGCTCGCATTAAGTAGTAAAACTTGCATCCGCTATTTCACCCCTTTAAAAGTGGCATTTCCAAAAATCCTTTCTAAGCGGATGCCTAGGTTTTAGATTGCGATTTGTTTGTGGACGAATAGCTGGTTTTATAATGTGTGACTAGTTTTAGT
Organism: Macaria liturata; assembly: GCA_964023185.1. Classification (NCBI taxonomy): domain Eukaryota; kingdom Metazoa; phylum Arthropoda; class Insecta; order Lepidoptera; family Geometridae; genus Macaria; species Macaria liturata. The sequence continues at coordinate 11,555,448 of OZ026814.1, read as the reverse complement.
ATAAGCTTACGGATAGACATTTTTAAAAATTAAGTATAGTTTTAGAATAAACTGAATATGAAAACGGCAGGATGCCGTCAGTTACACCAAGGTCCACTAACAGTTAAACGAGAAAGCCCACACTCATTACCAAGATTTAGGTCTCTGATAAGGCTTAACAACTGCTTACTATGACAAAGAACTTCAAAGCGAGAGTGAATCGGTTCTTATCGGGTAAGCCCGCTCCATCTTATGCCATATCCTTTGCTTACTATCAAGCAAACTGTGGTCGACTGCAAACCCGTATTTGTCATAAAAAAAGCTGTGACATTTTAACGTGTCATCCGATCCGACCCACGCAGGTGCTCATATGGAATTCCACTTGTGGCCGTCGTTCAACCCAAGAACTAAGAATTTATGCAATTTATTTAACACCGTACTTTGAACGCAATAAGTAATTTGATGATTACTGATCCAACTATCTTTTCCAGGTATACCTGCCCCAAGACTTCGAGAGTGCGCTGGCGCACGCGTGCTCCGAAGAGGCCATAGGTACCAGCGTGGTGCGCTTCCCATAACACCACCCCGGGGTCCCGCCGGCCCCACCCATCTACACCGTCAATAATAGGCTACTGTTCTACTGTAGGAGGTACGATTCTGAAGTTGACGATTAAAAAAAACATAAAAGTGGTTGGTCTAAAACGTATTAGGTCAAAATAAGATACAGTTGATGAAGATGTTGGTCGAAATAAGATACAGTTGATGAAGTTGTTGGTCGAAATAAGATACAGTTGATGAAGATGTTAGTAGAAATAAGATACAGTTGATGAAGTTGTTGGTCGAAATAAGATACAGTTGATGAAGATGTTGGTCGAAATAAGATACACTTGATAAAAAAAATGGCCGAATCAAAATGACTGTAACTTTCTTCGCTGTAGTAAAATCACTTTGCAAAAGTCGGCTTCAGTGAGATATGTTGGTGTATAGAGAAAAAAATATGTAGGTAAATTGTAAAAAGAATAAAATATTTTTAAACTATCGAAATATATAGTTTCGTTGTTAAATGAAACTAAATGCAGAGAAAAAAGTGTCCAAAGAAAAATAATTCTGATGAGAATCGAAATACATTATGTGTTTTGTATTTAAAAACAATTGTAATATATAAAAACTTATTTTTACTATGTACATATATTACAATATTTGCTTGCAATTTCTAATATATAGACGGCAATTCTGACTAGCTATGTACAACAAATTTGACTGTTGCAACTTATATCTGTCCCTTTCCAATCAAATATACAAAAAAGAAAGAAAGAGGCAAAAGATTTTTGGAAAAGTAAAATTAGCTTCAGTTAGGAATCAGACGTCATTTTAAATCAAATTAAGTAAATTAGTTTAAATGAAATTGTAAATATGTACTTTATACAAAATTAATGAAACAGCAAAGAATTGAAACTGTGAATCTGTACTGAGTTCCTACAGCTTTTTAGTATTTTTACCTAACAATAGAAAAGCTTCCTTCAAACATAAGTTATTAAATAAACTTTTAAACATTATGCTCCGCTTGCTACTAACTAGGTACTTTTAAACTCATTTAGCCATTATTGTTTTAATAATTTTGACATTAAATGTGTTTAAAAAACTTGTGCAAGTGGACTTAGCAGTCTTATTTAAAAACCTAAACGAGATATTTATTAGTGGATATATTTTGTCTTTATTCATAATTTTTATACTTTTCAATGCGAGTAAAAGACAGATCACCTTTTATATAATCAATTGCTAATTCAGGTTTTTAAATAATATGGTTAAAATATTTTGTAACTTATGTATGAAAGGATATTTATATCACATAAAGATCTGTATAACCTGTAAATAAAAATATATAAATACTTAACTTAAATATAAAGACACCTTCCTTTCAAATAGTGCCATGTCTGTTTTATAGGCCGATGAACTTTTTAAAAACTGTTAATTTTATTTCATAACTATAAAAAAGATATTTTGCACTCAAGTATAATAAAAGGGTAAATATACAATTTTGTACCGATTTTATCGAACATTTTAAAGAAGCTTATGCTATACAAATATTTAGTTTTTTGTTAATAATATTATATTATATGGTTAGTAAATTTTTTATGGCCATTTTCTATGGATACTTAAAAATATCGAGCAAAAATCGTGAGCGAAATGAATTTATTTAAACATCACAAGATATACATAATATAATACATATATATATTAAAGTATATATGTATTATATCCGTTATCTAGTACCCATGATACAAGCGTAAGCTTAGTATGGGGCTAGATGGCGCTGTGTGATATGTCCTGAAATATTTATTATTTATTATTATTATTATACTTATGTTAGTTATAAAGTTACAGTTTTAAACAAATAATGCTGCAATATTGTATAGTCATTATTAGGGTTTTATAAAAACTACAAGCGATTATACAGTTGGGTGTGAGTTTGCAAGACGTGTTCGAATTTCTAAATTTTGAAAAAAAAAAATTTTACATTTTAAAAAAATCTATAAAACAAGGTTGCGACTGCCCCTTATAAGGAATTGTTTTATCAATAAAATTCTAAATACATATAAAAAGAGACGTCCAAAGTTAGTTGATATATACACTATGTAAAGAGTACCTAATATATTATATAGTCTGTATTGTAGATAGAAGATCAATGTTACAAATATACCTATTTGTTGTTTTTATTCATGTTTTATTTATATCCTCACGCTCTTAAGAAGGTATCGTGTTTAAAATCCAGTCTTAATTCAGCTAAGCTAAGTTTGTTGAGTGGTTAACTCTGGTGGCTATAGTTTTTAAACCGCCCGAAAGTACTCTGTCTTGGTTATAAGAATGGAATGAGCTCGAATAGCTGGCACTTCACATCATAGGGTGACATCATACCTACAGAAATGCACAGATGTAAGAGTACCATTTCTTCTCGCACACCCATTCAAAGATTGACTGCAAGTTGTTGTTATATTTTGTCACAATAAATGCTTTCTTTATTTTTCTTTCGCTATATCTATATAAAAATAACTATATTAGCCTAGACTATTTTTTCTGGAGGCCTAGGTTTAAAATTTTGTCGAAGGATCTGGGTGCTCACCACGATGTAATTGCCCAAGAGAACATCCCCAGTGAATTAATTCAGCGTAGGAGTCACGACCCTCAGTAAAAAGGAGTATAATTAAGGAGAAGAGTATAAAAGAAAACAAGAGATTACGATCGAAACCACGTTTAATACACAACCTAGTCAGATTCGCATAACATTAAGTACAATAACGTGAACAGTACAACTAGGATAAACATAACTGCATTATTATTAAACTAAGACACACTTTTGTAAAAGATTTCAATATCTTTGTAAAAAGATGAAAAAGTACTGTAATGCTGTATGCTTGATGGTAAAGACTTATGATTGTTTGTTATATGACTTGTATTTTTCTTGTTTTATCCCTCTCTCACATTGATATTTTTGATAAAGAGAAAAGAAGACAAAATATTGGTTAGTCAGTATTTTTCTAGTCATTTTTTTTAACATGAGGTAGGCTCACGCTTGAGTACAACTTGTCTGATGTTAAGCAACGTTATAATCTACGAAAGTTTAATAATAAAGCAGTTTATATAACTACCTCCATCTTACATACATTCTTTCCACCATTTTTGATATAAATATTGCTGAAATTAATTATTAAATACAGTTTAACTTCGATAATTAACAAGTAGATTCATATTTGCTTCTAGATTCTTACAGAAGTAGTACATAGATGTATTTATTACTTTATGTTTCGTCGATATCTTTAATGAAAACTTTATACAATGGTGGAATTTTTTAGATTAAAAAACAAGTTTTGTCTATCTAGTTCAAACTGTATATTTTTAAATATGAACTACGAAAATTATACACCAAATAGAATTATTTAAAGATAATAAATAAACACAAAACGTTAAACACATAAAATATCACTTCCTAATTATAAATGTAATATATTTCTTCCATATTATTCTTTGAATCTCTGAATCTTATTTCGTGGCATATTGACTTTCCTTATTTATCTCGTGATATTTTATATTAGAGAAAAAATATCAGAAAACCACCGTTTCACTCATTTCTCTACCTGTTATCAATCGATAATTTACATAATCATTTATCGATTCTGAGTTTATTAATCGTCAATATGCTCCAAAATCAATAAATCATAATTAATAATTTAAATAATTGTCTATAAAATGTCTGAATGAGAGTAATATAATACACAAAAATAATACACATATTGGTCCCTACACAAACCATAAACTTAAACACCTCGCACCATATTCACACACCTTTGGAAAGGTACTACACTTTTGCGAAAGTATTGTAAGAATAATTTTACACTAACTAAAATAGGGTATAGGGTTATAAGCCATGTCAGAGGCCTATAGGGCGGATCTATTTATTTATTTATAATGATACACAAAACAGAACGTGTTCCCAAATAAGCTAAGTATACATTCAAAACTGGTTTTGATCCAGAACAAATTCCTAAGATAAGTGTACACAGCTTGAACAACATAAATGCGATTAATAATTTCAAAAACCTGAGTTAGACAGAGAATACAGTACCTAACTGGTACTGTATTGATTGATGGATTGATAAACTCTCAACACCAGAGTTGGCCACTCTCATTCGATAAGAAGAGTTAAAAAATTAAGTGTTCCGGTCACATGTCTGACTGTAAAAAAACACTCACAACTGTGATATGCTCAGCATTTCCAATTTTTCACAAAAGTGTAGTAAAATTCAATTAATATCTAATAAATTAATTAATCAAGTAGCCCCTAATAGATAAAACATCTTAGGTCAATCGAAGCTAGCGTGAATAGTCAAATAATTATTGTCAAAGAACAACAACATTTAAAGATTATTTAAAGTTACTTACATATACAAGTTGATTGATTTGAATCTATTCTTTTGACAATATAATGATCAATTTAGGTATTTATTAAGTTAATCAATTTTCGACCATTTTAACCAATTAATAATAATAAGTTTGACAACTACAATAATATTGCCAAAAGTTTATTTTATAAATTGATGAATAATTTTAGGTTTCATTTACATACATGCTATGTACTCGTATTATAAGTATACTCAAAGAAAGTTTCGTTTCATAATTATTTTACCATAAGTATTTATCGAAGCTGTCAAACTAATTCTTTATTTATACAATATTCATTTATAATATCAAACTGTATGTAAGCCATGATAATTGGCATTATATAAATAATAATAGATTTTCGCGTATCGTTAAAAATATCGTGACAAATCGCTATATAAAGTACATTATATACATTAGTGACCAACATGAAAACATTCTTAAACTTGTTGACACTATTCTGGCAGTGGTAGATAGAAAAAAAAGACATTCCTCATAGTGAAATCTTGCGACCAAATTTCCGCCAATCAGAGAAGCTCAAAATGTTGTCTTAGGCTTTGATTGGCTGATGGGTAAAAAATAAACGCCCTTACTTTTAAAATGAATAGATTAATGATAAAACAGCTTAGTTAAATATTGCTTTCTTTCTTTTATAATTTTATAAGATATTTTTTTTATTGAATTTTGATTATTAGCTGTGTAACCATTAGCACAATTTATTTATAAATAAGTAAGATATTTATATAATAATATTATAGATGGAGAACAAGGTAAACGTTTATTAAGTTTAGCGATATATTTTTTTAAGTAATTTCTTTGTCTTAAACGCAAATTTTCTCTCGTTTCTCGCTAAATGTTGTCCTCTAGATCTTAAAAGTAGTTTAAAAAAACGAGATTCTATCTTACATTTAATATCTTAAAATCTTGTCAAATTCAAAAACTGATATATTAATACTTGAAACAAATTTAAATTTATAATTAAATAATTTTATATTTTTTTAATGATTAATTTATGATCACTTTTCGTATGATGGTAAGCGATATTGAAATCAAGTGCTTGACTTTGTTCATGTTTTGATAGACAATCTTCAGAATATATTTGTTATGATGCATAACATATATACTTACAATACTTTTTCCCACAATCTCTTGAAAGTTAAGATTTAATCATTAAAAAATTACGTATGATAAATTTACACTCAAAATCTTACAAAAAAAGCTGTGATTTTTCAAAAAAATACAATACCACAATGACATTAAAAACAGCCACGAATATATCAAATTTCGATTCTAGTGATTTATTTTCACCTGATAATAAGCAATATGTATTTAGCTACGGCCTAACTTCGGTATTTTTATATTATAGTCATCATGCATATTTTTTATATGAATATATCTTATGAATGAATACATACATAAATCAAAATACATGAATAAATCTTAACTTTCAAGTTGTCTCAATCCTGATTTTTCGAGCAAAATCCGCCATCGCGACTGCACCTTAGTATTTGTGATAAATCGACAAACCGTGAACTATATTAGGTATAACTATTTATTGAACATTATAATGGCTAGTTAGGCTTTTGTCAGTGTGTTGTGAATACTGCTCCATTCTGAAATAGATAAACAGTGTTTTTTAAGTTCCATCATAACTACCTGCTTTTATATTTTTTCGCATTAAATATACAACATTATAATATTACGTCAATTATGTATTTCATTACGTCAGTAAATATATTTTGTATTTGTGTTTGTACGAACAAAAGCGCCTGTCTTAAGTATTCGTTAAAAAATACGAATTCTTGATTAAATAAACAAAACCCGCTCGGGTAGACGCTAGAGAATCTTTCTAAATGTACATCACTAACTATTAGTTATGCAAATGTAACAACCTAAATCACCTTGTTTCTGGGCAATAAATACATCCATTTAGTTTTCATTTCAATTTTATTTCCTGACTTAAGCCATAGGTAAGGAGTTCGATCCCGAAACAACGCAAGTATTTTTGCACCCACATAATTTTTCTCTATTTTTGTTCTTTTTTCTCATATTTTCTTACCTAGTAAAGAAACAGTTCCGGGAAATACTTGGTGTATGGCGGCACGGCTTGCTGGTAGGAGCGCAGCGGCGAGCCGGGGGGCGCCACTAGCGGCTCTGACGATATCGAACTGAATAGTTCTTCTAGTTTGTCTTTGATCTCCACCTGGGGATAGAGTAATAAATTGTTATACCGATTATACATTTTCAAGAGTTGTTGAAGCTAGATGACTTGGAAGAAATCTCTAGTATGTGATCAGACAGTGTATTAGTCGTGTATCTCTTGTATATTAACTTATGCTATCTATATACTTATGAATGAACATTTTTTTATAATTTAAGGCTGACATACGAGTAGATAACAGTGCCTAGATAGTGTTTCGTAGAGGCAAAGATATGATAATTTTTTTTGACGTAACTACACGGGGTGCTTTCCTTACGGTAAATCTATAGTTTACCTTAGGCTGTGTAAGTGTAAGGAGATGGTCAAAAGGCGCTGTTCTAAACGCGTTGTTGAGAGTTGCCTTCTTCCTCTCTGCGTCGCGTCGCTCGCTCTCATTGGGTCCGGCGGCGGCACGACGTAGGGCTTCGAGGCTTATGCTCTCTGACTGCAGTGGGTGCTGTAAATAGATGTAAAGAGATCTTGAGATAAACTAGTGCTTATATACAAATACAAATTATGTTGATTCAGTGTGTGTACATAATTATGTACTAACATAGTTTAAGAAAACATACTTGACGTAGAAAACGATAAAACAGATTTCACTTGATTGACTGAATGAATTCCACGACTACATTGGTCAAATTCCTTTAAAAAGGTGTTGAGTTTATATCTACGAATAAAATGTTACCGCCGCCTTACACATAAAAAATGGATCAATCATTAAACAGCTACCCGTAGTGTTTCTGTAATTAGTGTTTTGTTTTGTCTTTTTCTCTCATTGATAATTTTGACAACCGATATCAAAAACACAAACACTACACTCATCAGCTATCTAATCATGATCACTTCTCTACAAGTGAAATAGATATATTAACCACGACATCTTTATCTTTGTCCTTCTCCCTCGCGTGGTGCTCGCCCCGTGTTAGAGAGAGATCTTCGTGCCGCCACACCCAGAACTCTCGGTCTTCTCGCTGGATAAATAGGAAGGTAAGAAAGGAAGGAAGAAAACGATAAGGTAGTAGATAAAAACAAAACTATACAACCAACTACACTAAATAATATTAAAAAAACTACCTATTTGGTTTGAATATTGATATTAATTACTACGTTAGTTATTTGTATAAGAGTGGAGACTATTCTATCAAGTTTTCTAACCACTCCAGGGGCGTCGAAATTGGTTTAACATAAACCGACTTATATAAGCGTGCAGACAGTCTAGTTCCCCAATTTGAGAATAAAGAAATAAATGAAAATTCCGAGTTTTTCTACACAGCGCCATCTATCGCCCAAACTAAGTACACTAATGAAAGTATTTACATAGACTCCAAAGTTGAGCATAGAGGGCCGGTGGTTGTAGTTATACTTCTCAATGAACATGCGGTACTCTTCGTCTAAAGCATCGTACTGGGTTTGTTGCTGCTATGAGAAAAGGTATTAAGAAAATAAAATAAAATGTACGGAGAGAGTGTGATTTAAAGTTTTTTCCCCGCCCTGGGGTGGAGTCCTCATCACTGAGGGTTAAGTACTTTGACTAAGGGGCAAGGAGGATAGGGATGTCAAGGACTGTTGTTGAAGATCGAGAGGTGGCGCGTACTCAAAAGATTAAAGCCAGGATTTTACATTGTGACAAAGCTATTTCAGTTTTGTAAAATTACACACAAAAAAAAAGATTCTTACTCGAGTGACTCCGGGTGAGCTATTAGCGCTGTCCATCTCAGTGATAGGTCCCGCCGTGATGTCTGCCAAGCTGTCACGACCTGCCGCTGCGCCTGCGATACAACACAAGCTGTTAAGCAAAGATCTAAATGTATAAAACTCAAAGGTGAATGACTGACTGATATAGTAATCTATCGACGCACAGCCCAAACCACTGAAGGATCGGGCTGAAATTTAACATACAGGTTGATTTTATGACGTAGAAATCCGCTAAGAAAGGATTTTTGGAAATGCCACTTTTAAAGGGGTGAAATAGGGGATGCAAGTTTTACTTCTTAATGCGAGCGAAGCCGCGAGCACCCACTAGTATAGAAATAATTTGACAAGGTTTTGATGCATGTGAAAGAGCATATTCGCATATTTGTTTCGGTAATTCATATTTTCGATAAAAAGTAATCGAGAAAGAAAGAAAAAAAACCTGTTGTGACAAATATACAAGTCAGCATTATGGTGGCTGCGTAAGAGGAATCAGCGCTGGTCCTCTTTTGGGGTTGGTGGATAGCTCAATGACACTCTATGACTCGCTTCATACCAAAAAAATTAAGATCTATAGCTTTGTTAAGGATAAAGTAAATGAAACTAAAAAAAATTATAGTGTTTTTCCGCTGCGACTGTTCCTTAACCGACTTAAAACAACAAACTTGATGGTTTTTAGGTGTGTTCCTCTATATACCACCGCCTCATCTCACCTCCTAACCAACGTGGCCGTCGTCAGCCGTCGTGGCTCTTAAGATTTTACCAACACTGCTCCTTGTGTCTTCAAGTTTTATAGTTCTCCTTCGGCTAGATATTCTCGTCGACGCGTGTTTCGCCTCTCCACGAGGCATACTCAGGACGTGTTGACTCCTCGAAGGATAAAGTGTCAAACTCACTTTTACATGGAAATCAGCGCCATCTGTTATCGCGTACGTAACAACAAAGTACGTACCAGCCTCCACCCAGCTGTGTCTGTGCGCGAGGTGCGCCGCGCCCGCCGCGTACGGAGACGGGGACTGCAGGCGAGCTGGATCTACTCCGTTTTGTTTGATACACTCGCATAGCGCCATCTGGTGGAAAACAATAGAATTACTGATAAAAATAGAAACAAACGATACTACAACATAAAACTTTGCATAAATATTATTTCCCAATAACTGGAATATGAATTTGTTTATAACTCTATATTGAAAGCGCAAATCACTGACACGTAACACCTCACTGAGGCGTAAAACTGCGTTCAGCCTCCATATATAGGAACATAGCAAGAAAGAATTCATAATCATAACTCAGTCAGTTAAAAGTCCAGCGATCATCGTTGATTCGAGTATTAGTTCTTGAGGGTCAACTTCGCTTGCGCGATTCAGGCAACGCGCTGTGATTGGCTGAGTGGCGAAAGTGGCACCATAGGTGCTGGGCCTCCTCGCGACGTGCTTCCATGACAGACAGACAGACAGTACCTACCTGGTCTATCATGAGGTAGGGCAGCTTGGCGGGCATGTTGGTGGGGTTGAGCTCGGGGTACTCGGCCAGCAGCGGGGGCAGAATGTGCTGGGCCTCCTCGCGACGAGCTTCCACTATCTTTACGGAAACACATATGTATGTACATTAGTATTGGCCCCGTCAGAGGTTCTTACGGCGGTTTGAAAACTCGATAGCACAGTTGGTCACTCTCATACAAATTTACTTTTGTATTGAAATCTAATTATTGACCCAAATATCACTAAAACAAGATAACAGATATCACTTGTTAGATCGGGTCCAGAGTGAGAGTGGTTGGAGCGCATTGAGCCGCTATAATAAATAAGAAAAGAAGGGTGCTGGAATTTTCTATTTTAACGATGTTGTTTCCGATAAAATGACTGGAAAACACATTGCCCAATTTATAGTCATATCTGTTATTAGTATGACGCGTCAACTGTATTGGTTCCATTTTGCATGAAGCGCTCGGTATTGACTAAATCGCAATAAATTTAAAATTATATAGGGGATGACGTAATCTCCAAAAAATCTTAACGATTGATAAAAAAACAAACATAACGAACAATACAAAGCATACATACGAGTACTTTATCTTCATAAAATATTGCGAAACAGCTCAAGATCTTGCTTCCGCCGAACAATTCAGATAGTAAACTGTTTGATCAATAAAATCGTTGCTAATTCAGAAATGATTCTGCAACACGCAATATTGTGCGTGATGGAAAACTACGCAATATCTTGAAATATCTAGGTATTTTTAATGGCGAAAGTAACGATAAAGGACACGAAAAGGGACCGTTACTTTTATTGAAAGAAAAAAACGATGGCTGAATAAGATGTTCTACTTTAAACGTTTGTTTAGTAAAAATGCTAAAACTATACCAGTATTCCATTATTTTCATCAAATTTTAAGACCACAGTTCCAAAATTTCCGGCTTTTTACAAAGCAAAGGTTCATGTTTCATGTTTGACTACAGAAAAAAGCCTGGAAGAAATCGCTATTAGCGATAAGGCCGCCAGTTGTGGCACTATTTTTTAAGTCGTTTGTGTTTCTGTTTGTCTTTATTTTTTTTCAATGTGTGTTACAACAAAGAGTTTTATCTATCTATCTATCTATCTACAGACTAACGAAATATACAAATTACGGTCAAGTGCAAACTCATTCCTTGTCAAAAAAAGCCTACCAGCTTTAAGGCACTGTTAAAGTCTAGGGTGTAACACGCTTATCTAAAAGATAAAGATAAAAATTATTTATTTCCACTAAAACAGGTTATCATTTGTACATTATATAAAAGTATCTAAATTAATTAAGTTAAAATTTAAATTGGGGTCCTGTCTACTGCTTTAGGATTCCCTGTGTTGCAGTATCCAGGGTTCTTCCACAGTGTCAACTATTGAAATTATTATTAAATTATTATTAAATTAATCTAGAAGGTACTCATTTACTCTAGGTTTGAAGACAGGAAACACAGCACCCGGTATTTTAGCTGTACCTACCTATACTTATATTTGGGTCAATCAGTTCGTAAATTGGCCGATTTGGCCAGTTGACTTGGACACTACCTATCATCTAAGTATCTATATAGAGATTACTTTGACGATGAAGTCACCAATCAGGACACTCATCTTAAGATTTGTATGTTCCATCATGTATTTATCCTTGTAAGTATATTGGTATTTTAATTTGGCTGTATTGGGGCATCACAATCTTAACATGTAAGTTTGGTAAGATTGTGTGTCTCAATAAAGATATTTCTTTCTTTCTAATGAAGTGTTTATCTATATATCTTACCGTCCTACAATAGTCTTCAAGTCTTGGTAGAGGCACCACTATAGGTACGAGCGAGGCGAGGGAGAGTGCCACCGCTTGCAGCTGACACTGCGCAGACATCGTCAGCACTGGGTTGGACAGACCGCTGGCTTGGATCCTGGGGGGCACAGGCTCGATTAATACTCATACATAAGTGATATATAAAATAAAAATAGCCTTTATCTCCCTTTGAAATTATACATGCATAATTTTTAAAGTTATAGTTTTAATTGGTTATTACAAAAAAGTCAATTAAATACTCATAAATGGCACCGTTTTGATACAAATACATAAGTGATAATTACTAGCAACTTGGTTACTTAGTTACCAGTTCAGTTCTATAGATTCCAGGGGTTCTCATTTTCCTTTTAACAAATTTTCAAATCCAGAAATTATTGGGCTTTCTTTAGGTCCACATTGAATAATTCTTAGTTTCAGTTTCTTCTAGGCTAAATAAATCATGGATTGCAACGTTGCTTATCTGCTTATCAGCGAGTTGTATTGCGCTTATAAGGATTGCTATTCATTAATGTCGCTAGAACTCAAGAACCACGGGACAGATTTCGCAATTATTGGAATTTAATTATTTGTTCAAATTGTAATAGGTTCAAAAGGTTAATTTTATTACATATTTTTTATCATTCATTGATTTACAGGCGTTGTAATGTTCGCTGTGACAGCTAGTAACGTATAACAACAGCAAGTTATAAAATATCTACTTACGCCAATATAAGCTGCAGTATGTCGCAGACAGTCTCCTCGGATCCCAGCTCGATGATGAGTAAAGCCAGGGTGGTGTATATAGCTTCTATGTTCTCCACGCTGTTGGTCTCTAGCTGCAGACCTACAGACAAACAGATATATATAACTTAAGTATATTAACCTACAGACAATTAAATTTATATAAGTTAATAATTATAATTTTGTTGATTTCCAAAAAGTAGGTACATAGTACAACATTTGGTAATATTGTATGTTTGTTGCCTTATTGTAAATTCTTCTTAGCAGAAGACGAATTATGCTCAAAAAAATGGGGACACAAACCCATTTGTTGTCTATCTACCTATTATTATACCTACCTACTAAAAATCTTCTCCGTAGACGACACGTAGAATAATATAAGTATAATAGGTTGAATATTACTTTTATGGTTTTGTTTATACGCTTACATTTATATATGTGAAGTTATAAATAAATACTTTTCTTTCTTTTTTTCTTTCTATTACCTATTATCTTAGATCAACAAATGTCGAGCAATAAGGAATATGTAGATATGAAAAAAATTGGTCTGTTACTTTTTCACACCTCAATTAAATGGAAGAATGAAAGAATCGTGCAGACCCGTCTGCACGATTTTTAATTGGGTTTTATTTTACGATTCCGAATTAGATCAAATTTTACCCCGACATAATGCATTATTTAGTGCCATGTGCGAGTGTGGCGAGGACATCCAGACTATGGAGCATATATCCAACGCTGTCCCTTCACATCCTATAACGGCTCACCCGGAGATGGAGATATGTTCGATCTTCCACCTGACGCAGCTAACTGGCTAAGCAGTCTTAATATACCTATATAGCCTACTTGATAATGCCATACGATTAAATAATAAACTTAGTGCAAGTAATAACTAGTAAGAAAACGTATCTTACCATCATACAAAGTGCTGAAGATAGCGTATCCATGTTTGCTGACGAAGATCAGGTCCTGGCGGGAACACTTCTCAATTGTCAAACCAAGCTCAGCGTATTCCACACTTAAACAAAAATATAAAATAAGTAAATTTAATATTAGGTCATTTATCCTGTTTTTATAAAAATGGCTTATAGGAAAATTGAGCTTGCAAAAAAGCATCTAAAACAAGAGGGAAGAGTTGAATATATGTGTCGTGTGCGCAAATGTCACATTTTTGAATTTTCCTAATAATTTACTCTCGTAAGTAATCACGCCATATGTTTGGTATTTCTGTTCCTATCCAACAGGGCTTTAAATAAATAGATTAACTATTTCTCAAGACCGCGGAGGACAGGACATCATGGAGAAGTATAGTGCACCAAGTGATCAAGTCTTCAAGCTAGACACGACCTTCAGCAATGAAGATAACGATTAAGAAGAAGATGTCCTTTGACAAATTAGGACTTTGTACCAATTACTTATGTAAATTTTCCAATTTGTGACATTTTGAGCTTGTTATACTTAAGGTATAGCGTAAGCGTTGCTTTTCCAATTCAGCAGTGTGTGGCTAACGCTTATTGCCTTCACGCGAGACAGAAAAGTGGCCTTTGTCATACTGTGACTTTTCTCGAAATATAAATTTTGTAATACCGCGACATTGTCGAAAAGTGACTTGTCAAAATGTAACTTTTTACACTTCGTTCAATAAAAACACTCGCGTAGGTTGCGTTCCTGTTCCTAAATCACTATTAGTTTATAGTCTATTTTAGACGGTTTCTCAAGTGTGGCCGGGTTTGGACCAATTGTCATTTTTGACAAAATGTCACTTATGCCATATCAAGACATTTGACAAAGTGTGACAAAACATACAAAGCGTTTATTTCAACATTCAAAAGGGTTTTACAGTAAGGTTGATTGAACATAGGGGATTTTATAAACTAGGGTTTTGTGTATTACTGTACACTAATAGGCAAACCCTGAATATCATGCTGGGCCTATTCCTGTGCTGTGACATCCAGTTATTCTTATTTTGAAAGCAACATAGCACTAATTTAAGATTTTGTAAATAGTTTGTGTATACAAGTAGAAATAGCCTAGCACTGTCAATGGGCAAAAAAAAGCATTATGTACCTTGAGCACTAGACCAGGAACATATACTACGATTATTATGTCTGACATTTGTCAATAAGATATTGAATCAAGCGTTACTTTGCGGAAATCCATTGTAAATGAAACTCTGGAAGAATATGTAGTGTTTTTCCGCTCTTTGACATTTGTCAAATTGTAACATTTCATCATTTGGACACTCACGTGGGTTGCGCCAGGTGTATGGCGTTTCTGTTCCTATCGAGCAGCGTGTGTAGGATCCTCTGCAGCAGCACGCGCGGCCCCCCCGCGCCCCCGCCGCCCCCCGCGCGGCACATGCGCAGCAGGGAGTCCAGGAACGCGCCGGGGAAGGCTTTGCTTAGCTCCGTGGTCTTGTATGTTGTGCCCACCTGGAGATAAATAATTATATGGATTACTACATACTAAGCTTACGCTTGTATCATGGGTACTAGATAACGGATATAATACTTATATACTTTTCTTTTGTAAATACATACTTATTATACATAGAAACGACCAGACTCAACACAAGTAATTAGAATTACACATGTTAATAATATTAATAATTACTTGTGTTATGCGGGAATCGAACCCGCACCCCTAAATTAGAAGGCAAAGCCCCTACCAACTAAGGTAACGGAGCAGTCATAAATGTACTTCTTGTTAATTAATATAATTAATTAATATAATAAATAAGCAATTTTTTAATCGTAGTAGTATCGTAGTAGTGCACGACTGTGCAAATTTGCGAATTTATGTGTAGATCGCAATACATGGAGAATTTCGAATGTTGAACTGCATATTATGTTTGTATCTGATGTCCTTGTTGCTAACGTCGAGATATACAAAGGCCAAGGTTCGAAATTTGTGAAGTATTTATGTAACTAAAAGATACGAGGCGTCCAAACCGAAGCTACGATTTATGTTTCAAAGTATATGTTTGAATGAGTATTCGAGATTACTGCTAAGTTTTAGATGTCATTTTAATTGTGATTTCAGTTATTAGGTACTTATGTATTAGTTTTTTAACTTTTGACATTTTAAACATAGATATTCTACCTTCAGCAGTGATTTGAGCAATATGCTCTGCAGCATAGAGTCCGCCTTGGTTATCTTCCCGCGGGTGTGAGACGGTATCTTGTTCACGATGAACATCATGATGTCTATTTTTTGGAAGTCGGGTAAATGGTCCGCGAACTCTCCCAGCGCGTTGATGAGGGCTTCTTGGTACAGCTTCTCGTCGGTTTCTTTCTGCAATTGGAAGAAAGGGTTTTATAATTTATTAAATATAAACTATTATAAAACAGAGGCCGTTTTTAAAAAGGATACATCCCGTCTTATTACAAAAAGCGGTTTAAATATTAGTCCAGGACTTTAAAAATAAAAAGTGGGTTCTTGTTGTTCAGACATCACATACAAGCAGTCAAAATGTCAACTTCAAATTGGAAGTTTGATTTAATATTGGTACATTTTGACAGTTTGAAAATTATGACAGTAGACAGACAATTTTCCAACAACTAAAAAGGGACTTGGTCTAGACTAATATTTAAACCGAGTTTTGTAATAAGGCCCTTTATGTTAAAGTAAAATGTCAGCTTTCTAGTAAATATGAGAATCAACTTTTACAACTTTTTTTTAAATTTAGTTTCTATGATTTTTTCTGTAGGTACGTATGAAAATGACTTAGGTACCTCCGAATCTCTAGCGACGGAAGCTCTCAAATTGGTGAGAAGGTTGTTGATAATTTCCAGCACAGACGGGCCTGAAATAAAAAAATAAAGAATAGCTATGACATGATTCAGTTTTATAACACCGGGAAATGAGGTTGCAAATGCATTTGATTGGTGCATTTTTTCCGATCAAACTTGAAATGCTTAAAGATGGTAGGAATTGCACTTTTCTGAGATAGATTTATGGTACAACTAGAATAATTTCTATAATATATTATATGCTGCTTTTTTCAGGTTATGGCTAGTTTTTGCAAGTTGGTGTTAGTAAAACAGCAAAGTTAGTATTTCTGGCTTAGTGTAGACAAATCCTAGATTCTAACAGATAAAGCTAACGTGTTTCAACGCTAGTTATCAAGTCAAATCGCTTAGAAAGCTAGCTTGAAAAACGAATCCTAACTTACTAACTTTTCTTTTATAATTACTTGTGTTGAGTTTGGGCGTTTCTATGTATAATAATAAGTACTTATGTATTTACAAAAGAAAAGTATATAAGTATTGTATCTAATAGACTGACATGTAAATGATTGAAATGTATGACTTGTAATAATGGAATTATCAATAAATTTATTTTATTGTATTGTATCCGTTATCTAGCACCCACGCACGACACAAGCGTTTGCTTAGTGTGGGGCTAGATGGCGCTGTGTGCAATGTCCAATATTTATTTGTTTTATTCAGGGTATTAATTAATTAATTCTGCGGGTGAGTCCCAACCCCCATTAATGAGGAGTAGTACTCCTCCTGGCTTACCGACGCTGTCCCCGGCGGCGATGGCCACGATGTTGCTGAGCACCTCGGCGCGCGCGGCGCGCACCGTGCCGCCGCCCGCGTCCAGGTGCTGCATGAGCGCCTCCACCACGCTGTACGAGTACTGAGCCTGCCACCATACACACACATATTTGTAACTAAAATTCATGGAACCATCTAAATATTTTCAGACCCAATACTTGTGCACTGTATCGTATGAGGACACGGAAGATTTGCTTAAAATCCCTAAGTAAAAAAAAAATATACTCACACACACACACCTCAGACACACACACACGTCGTTCGTTGTTTTTAGTCTAAATCTATTTTTGTAAAATTATTTAACTATTATGAACCAAAACCGTAGCTGCATATTTAAATCATACCATTTTAAAAGCACCTGTGGCTGCCGCGTTACAGGGGTACCTAGTGCAGTAGCCACTGCTACTATAAGGTCAATTTAGATCAAATTTAAAACACTGTTAATTATCTTGAAGATAAGAAATAAATTATATCATTATATTCTAAATATATAAAACTCAAAGGTGACTGACTAACTGACATAGTGATCTATCAACGTACGAGTACAGCCCAAACCACTGGACGGATCGGGCTAAAATTTAGCATGTAGGTAGATGTTATGACGTAGGCATCCGCTTTTTTAAATTTATCATAGGTTTTTTGAAAAATTTAATGTTACTTTTATAGGGGTAAAATAGGGGATTTTTTATTTCTTTTTGCGAGCAAAGCCGCGAGCACCCACTAGTGGAGTATATTCTCGCTGAAATAAACCATAATCGCCGTTTACAGACACGTCACAAAATCCGGAAGCATGCGGGTCACAAGTCGATGGCTAATAGCAGAAGATCGCTAGTCATGAAAAAATCTAGAATAAGCCTTATGATAAGAATATAAAATGAGAGAAAAAAGGAGTAAAATTTTAAAAAGCTTACTCACTTGAACAGAAAACATGATGATTTTGAACACGTGTACAGCGAAGTCGGTCGGGATCCATAGTTCGTGTCGGTCGAAATGTCTGTAACAACAAATTTATAGATTTAAATATTTTCATCTTATCGGAGGCTTTTCATATCGATTGCCCACTAAAGTGTTTGAAAAGGCATATATTTTTTTCATGGCTGTAAAATATACCGCAAATCAATTTTTATTGCAAGAATACTAAATCATACAGAAATTAGCGAGTATTTTGGTTGTCAAAATGTAGCTAGCTATGCCATATTTTTACATGGAGTATAACAAGGCAATCTGTTCTAACTAATACTATTCATATTACACATAAATTGCCCTTAATATTTGTAATTTGTATGTATATTAACGTTAGCACATGTCGTGGCACGCTCTTAAGACTAGATACTGTTTCGTATTTACTCCAACTAGTTGCGAGTTTTGCCTATGTAAGACTACCCAACTTAGGATGATTCATATGGAATATAGCAAGGCGACCCTCTCTCACCAATTTTATTTCTATTACACGTACATAAATGACCCTTAATATATGTATGCAACTAAGTATAAACGTTAAATTGTAGGTCCTGGCTGTTTGTCTTGAACGGCTGTCGTTAAGCCATGTCAGAGGCCCTTAAGGTGGTTTGAAAACTCTCGACACCAGAGTTGGCCACTCTTATTAGATAAGAAGAAAAAAGTATACTCACGTTAGCACAGGTCGTAAAACGCTTCTAATATGTCCAAAAGAGGCCCTTCCCACTAATTCACGGAGACAAGCTTCAGCGAGACGTGGAGGAGGTTGTTCCATACCGTCTCTGGTGTCAGTCTCTAGACAAGACACTGTTTCGTATTTCTCTGCAGTCTGAAAAGAAGAAAGGGACAAAATAATTTCAACTATTCGGCAAGAAGTTATTTGGTCTGTTTGTTTCTCATTTCTAAACAACAGGGCAGCGGGCCTCTGCTAGTAAAGAATTTTTTATTATTATATGTCTTTCTCTGATTGGCTTTACAGAATGTAAGTCTACGCAATGGATTACCGTTACGTTATTTACTAAAACTTTTATAATATATGATTAAACGAACTTACTAAGTGAAGTTCGATCAATATTATATGAGTAAGTTTCATGCGAAGATATTAACTTTTTAGTTTCCATAATAGCTATCATAAAATTATGACAATATGCTAACTGTAACATTTAGCAAACACTGCAGAGTTGATAATCAAACATGCCGCTTTAAGAGTTAGTTCTCGTGTGTTTTATAAATAAGACGCCAGTTGAAGTAGCCGCGTGTCCGCTACATCCGAAAGACATGCACTGCTGTCAACTAAGACTTTTTAATCCATTGGCTCATGGATTGAAATGATGTTGGCCTATGTGGTCGTTTAAAAGTTAATATTAAATTGCTTACTAATTAAAAGGTACAAAAAAATAATCTTTCAATGCGGTAGCAAAACAGACTCATATTATCGTGAATATATGGTTATATCAAAACTAGTTGATCTTCCTTATGCGTCTGAAGTTTCATTACGCCAGGTATACTTGTGTATTTTGGTTAGAACCTTTGCTGCTAAAAATCTCAAACAAGACTATGTAATATGTATTAGAGTCGTGGATCTTAGAATGTAGACTTCATTCTAATCAATTTATTGCTTTTAGCAATGATTACGCTGAACGATGAATATACAGAGAGTTATACGTGTCTAGGTACGATTTAATCGTTTAAAATTAACAACCTTAATATTTAATTTTCCGTTGAGGCATTACATCCATCACTGTTGACAAGTCCCATTGTATTTAGACATTAAGTTGTGATAGGAAAGCCATCATTATTGGTATGTACGGCTTGACTGGGCACTCTGTGGGAGAGTTGGTCACGGCACGGGAGTGCAGCGCTCGAAGAAAGTACCCCGAAGGTTCTTGCACTTTGGTCCCGGCACGGGAGTGCAGCGCTCGAAGAAAGAACCCCGAAAGTTCTTGCACTTTGGTCCCGGCACGGGAGTGCAGCGCTCTCGAAGAAAAAATACCGAAGGTTATCTGCTTTAATCCCGGCATGGGAGTGTTATATCACTTAAAAGCTTGAGCACAGTTTTCTTTCGAAAAGTCAGTAAAAAAATTTTGCAGGTAGATACTTAAATATTTAGACTCACCCAGATTATCTTCGGTATCGCATGATGAATGCACAATTAAACTCCAAGACGTTGAGTCCATTGTAACTTGTGATTTAAAAATTATCGAATTTCATTCCAAAATTTTCAATCCGTTATAACTTATGATTTTACAAATTCACTTTTATCCCGGTATGGGAGTATTATATCACTTAAAAACTTGAGCACAATTTTCTTTCGAAAAGTCGGTAACATTTTTTGCAGGAAGGCCCAAATTATCTTCGGCATCTCATGACGATTTAAAAATGAACGAATATTATTCCAAAATGTTGAATCCGTTGAAACTTGTGACTTTTTAAAAAAAATTAAGAATATATTTTATTTAAATTTTGAAGTTGCGCTTAGGCGCTTGACGCGTGCGTTGGTTGCCGTGCTCGAAAAAAGAATGAGGTCGACAGCCAAGATGGATACCAAGATGGCTTCCAAGTGAAGTTAGAAGGACTTTATTTTACTTTTATTGACTATAGTCAAATCAGTCTCTAAATACGTGCAAATATTGCCTGTAGGATAAAAGTACTACCATGTTTATTATATCTGAAGCATGAAATTTACGAAATATAATGTATGTTATAAGGCTAAAATGCTTTATGTATAGCTTTTTAATATTTTTGATGATGTGCATAACTCACCTGCATGTTATAAAGCAGCGAGGGTACAATCTTGTCCATATGTTGCGCCTCCCAGATGTTCTCCACTAAATCATCTGACACAGTCTTTCTAATCACTCCCTGAAAACGATAGAAATACAATTTTAATTGATTATTTTAACATAGATAATACTAGGTACTAAAATATAGTGTATTTTCACGTAATAAAACAGGTGTCTCTGTGTTGTTCTGATACAATAAAACTTTGATTCTTTTGTAATATTTACTATGACACATAGCACTAAACTTAGACACGAAGAAATCACACCTACTCACATCTCTTGTCTCTTTATGTTACTCTGGTACTAACAATTTTTCACATTTTTTTTAGTATTTTATAATGACCTCTGTAGAGTTATGGTCTGCTATAGCAAATTCAACTGTAAGTTCATAACCATACGATACATTATACATAATTAAATACTGACCTGTAACCCCTGTATCCCAGCCAGCCTAATCTTGTCTCTGGCAGGTTTATCTCCGTGGTTACTATGACACATAGCGCTGAACTTAGACACGAAGAAGTCGTAGCGACGGTGGTACGACGGCGTGTCCTCTTCGATGTTCGCGAAACGAACGAACTGGAAAAGGAATGAGAAAATTTATGTAGACAAAGATAAAGAAGAACCTGTACTCCACAACACAGGTTATATCTTAATGTGAGGTGCAGTGAACAGTAAATTTAATTGATAGTAAAATTTATTTGAAGCTTCTGTGTCTCAGTGTGACTGCGACTGCGATATCTTTTCACGATTATTATATTGATTTAATCTTTGTAAATTTTATTGAATTGAATTTGATAATAGATTCTCAGGTACCAAATTATAATTTTGCACACCAGAAATGGTAAGATGTAAGATACGATAAATAGTTTTGTACTACATTTCTGACTACATCTTCGCAAAAAAACGAATTTGAATTTGATTACTAAAGCTAAGCAATAGTCGAAAACAGTTTTCGGATGGGTGATAGTGGCAAAAGACAGCATAGCATTTACATTTGGGCACTTCCGTGGGTCAGATAACGTTGACTTAACCAAAATGGTAAGCCATTATAACTGTCTAGGATGGAGTGTTCCTACCCAGTAAAATTGGATTCAAAATCGCTTTGAAGACCGTAAGATTACTTTAGTAGTAATTATTTATTATGAAGAGGTTGTCTCAAGTCACTTTGACTGGCCTGTTAGCTTAGTTGGTAGTGGCTCTGCCTACTAATCTAGGGGTTGCGGGTTCGATTCCCGCCTGACACAAGTATTTATGCATTTTAATAATGTATAATTTCTTGTGTTGAGTCTGGTTGTTTGTATGTATAATAAGTATGTATTTACAAAAGAAAAGTATATAAGTATTATATCCGTTATTTAGTACCCACGACACAAGCGTTTGCTTAGTGTGGGGCTAGATGGCGTTGTGTGCAATGTCCCGAAATATTTATTATTTATTTATTTATTATTTTACTTATAAAGAAGTAGTTTGCAAGCACTTGTAGCGGTCCCGATAAAAAGAACAAAGTTTCTATTGAAACTGAGTCCAATCCACTTCTTCTTATCGAATGAGAGTGGCCAACTCTGTTGTCGAGAGTTTATCAAGCCGCCCTCAGGGCCTCAATCCACTGACTTATGGGTTTTGTAATCCAATACTCACGCTCTGAGTGGCCAGGATCTGCAGCTGCGGGTCGGTGGACTCCAGCAGTTTCTGCACCATCTTGAGGAAGCTCTCCACGAACAGGTTGAGGGTCTGAGAGTGACATGCCACTAGGAGCTGGTCCATCGCCTCCATTGCTATTATCACGAAACTGGAACCAAGGGTAGAGAATTTAATTTACTCTATTTCTTATCCGACGGACCGGGACAAGTGGCATACAAGAAGAGAGGCCTACGCTCAGAAGTGGGCGATAACAGGCTGATAATGATGATGATTTCTTATCTCACCTCTTCTCATCTCTTACTCTCATATTCTGTGGTCTTTACATTTTAGCCAAATTTTACTCGTATACCACTTAATTATAAAATTGTAATCTCCGTGTCTTTCGTGGAAGGACCTGGGCGGGCGCCCATCATAATGTACATATCTGCCCAAGAGAACTAAGAAATTAATTCTGCAGGGAAATCACGACCCTCAGTCATAAGGAAATACGACTAGTTTCTAAAATATAGAGCTCTACAAAAAACGTGGTCTCTGCACTATAGGATACTATAAAATTTATTTATTACCTTGCATAGTGATAAAGATTATTGATCTTCGTACGATAATCTTATCAGTAAGGGCTTAGATTGTCAACAAGAAAAGACCGTGCACGGATGAAATTAGAACTAAAAAATCGAACTAAAAAAAACCCTGTGAGTAGTACAAGTGCTGCCCTCACATGTAGAATTATTTTGAGCTTTAGTTGAGATGTTGATAATCTTGTCTGAAAACTGGACAAGTTTGCACGGAAGAGATAAATAATTTTCAGATAAAGATAAACCGTTTTTTTTGAAGGTTTAGCTGTGTTTTGTTTACACACAGTATGGACAATTTGTTAGTATATTGATTTAGTATAAAAAATATCTCTGATAAAGAAATCCATATCGTTTTATTAAAATCGCTTAATTATATTGTAAAAATTAAATATTTTATTTTGACAAGTTATTATCATCATCAGCCCGTTATCACCCACTGCTGAGCATAGGCCTCTTTTCTTGTACGCCAGCCGTCCCGGTCCTGCGCAGATTGAATCCAGGTGCTCCCTGCTGTTTTTCTAATGTCGTCAACCCACCGCATTGGTGGGCGACATCTGTTTCTTAGGTAAATTAATTTGAATAATTTGCCCAATCAGAGATTAGCGAGCTTACTTATCAAATAATTTATTATTATATATTTATTAATATTATGTACAAATGAATATAAGTAAAAATAAATATAAGTAGGCACAACAAGCATAAATGATTAGTAAATCTCCCATACTGACAGTACAGTATCAAACTATTTCCTAAAAGTGTACAAGTAAATATTTAGACACCTCCCATTACAATCTGTCAGAGGAAGAATTACTTTGAAAACAAACATCGTAAAATGAGTATTCTATCTCGGTTTTATTATAAACCTTGATACCTTTACTATTTATCAAGGTAAAAAATAATTTGTAGAAAACTGCATAAAAAAAGCTTTATTTTGTGATAAAAAAATTGATTATTTTATAAACTAATAGGTCTACGAAATAACTTTTTTACGCTTTTATTCACATACAAAATATGTAATCAAATAAAGAAATGTAAGAGAAATAATGTGGTTTTTGCATGGCACGCACACAACAGCTGTTCTATAAAGTTCAATGAACTGTAATGTATACAGCTGTTGGTATGGTTTTTTTAACTCAATAATTAAGTACACGTCTATGACACCGAAATGTTAAGAAATATCTACTAATTCAGATGATAAATATGGTAAAAAATTATGTGTGGACCGAGTAGTACTACTTACTTAGGAGTTCCAGAAAGTACTATAAAAACCCTCATTTTGATATGTTTTTAAAACATTTACACTTGACCACAACTCGTCTAAAATTAAGTAACGTTGCAGTATACTAACAGTATCTCATTTGCCCAGAAGAAATAAGGATTTTCCCGAGAAGACCGACCTATAGCACCATGGGAACAGAGATTACATGGATCCCTACCCATGTATTTTCCTATAAATAGCCTTTTTCTAAAAGAATTTGGGCACCTTTCGACTTGAAGACAAGTTTGGTACTACGGTAACAGTTATGCAAAGGAGCCTTACCCATGTCTCCTTCTATAGACATCTTTCGATGCCTTCTGAAACTGGTGCTCTCCAATACGGTCCAGTATAGGTTTACGCATGATCAAAAGTCGGTTTGTTGCAGTCTACTAACTACAAAGCACTCGCCCAGAAGAAATAAGGATTTCCCCGAGAAGACCGACCTATAGTACCAGGAGAACTGAGATTGCAAAGAGCCTTACCCATGTCTCCTCCTATAAATGTCTCTCGAAGCCTTCTGGAACAGGTACTCTCCAATGCGGTCCAGTTTCTCCGGACTGGAGAGGGAGTAGAAGGTAAGCTTCTCCATATTGGACTTGACGAGGCCATCTTGCGGCGATGCCGGGAAGATGTTGTCTACCAGCCGCTTGTAGCGCGGTCGGAGGGCTGAGCAGCAGCCGCAGCAACCTGGAACAGGGAGGGAAAATTGGTTAGATGGATTTGATTAATGATTTTTGTAGTATGGCAGTCGTTAAGCCATGACTGAGGCTCTTAGGGCGGCTTGATAAACTCTGATACCAGAGTTGGCCACTCTCATACAATCTTTGCTACAGTTTAGTACAGTAATAATAATAATAATAAAAACGTTTATTTGCAAACTTATAAGGGAATATACATACAATAACTTAAAACTAGAAGTATAGTAGGGAACTAGTTAATGTGCTATCAAGTTATAGTATTGAATGATGGAGATTTATATCCATTCACACTAGGTATTCCTGTGTTGAGAATGGAATTTTTACAACACAATTATTTATAGTGGTAGATTTTATCTGCGAATTTCCAAAGTAGGGATCTTTACCATTTGCTTAGTATGAAGCTATGTGGTGTTGAGTACAATGCCCCGGATTTTTTAAAGGAGTCACATGATATTCGTATTCAAAAAATTAGTTCAATGTATGACCAAGAGTTGAGTTAATAAATGAGAAAAACGTTACTAAAAATTTTGCACATGCTGTTTCTACCTAAAGGTCAGTAGCCCATGATAAAAAGTATGGTCCAGGCAACAGCTGATAAGTCATTATAGAGCTATGCAACTTTAATACTAGTTTTGGCTTTAGAGTTAGCTACAGAGCAAAAGTTTAGAACATTGTCATGAGCATTAATAGTTTTTGTGTTGAGTTTTGAAAACTCAACATTAGAGTTGGCGACTCTTATACGATTAGAATAAATATTCCTTCGAAGTTCAAATTCAGTTTCTTATAAAAAATGTCATTTACAAATTAAATCTACCTATGCATATAATTTTAGAACAAGGTAACAAAAATTGTATACAAAAAATACGAATTAAAAAATATATTATAGCAAATAAGCAATACTTCTTTATATATCGTTACACTTCATTTTGTTATAATTATAAATGTAATAGCTAATTAATCTATCTATGGTATCTACTTTCTTAGCTTGTATCTAGCACTTACAGATAAATGGAGTGTAAAGTGGTGTTTTACAAGTGATTGATTGATTATTTTAATTAAGTATAAGTACACATTTTCAGATTTATATTATAGGTACATACTTCGTACTGTTACTAGCTTTTCTGGGATAAAAAGTTGTCTTTGTGTTAATCCAAGGTAAACAATATTTTTTTTCAATAAAAAAATAAAAATAAAAAATATTTTTTATTTTATTTTGGACAACATAAGAGATCCAGATAAGTGTTAGTAAACTAAAAACTATAAACTATATACAACTATACTACTATATAAAATGATCAAGGTCTAATTTTTACACTTAATTTCAAATAAATCGGTTTAGCCGTATGAGCATGAATGAAGAAGGATTAGATAAACACACAAAATTATTTTATTTATATTTTGTTCAATATTATTATTATTTTTGAGATAACTGTGGAAAGATATTGTCGTTCAAACAACAATAAATATCTTATCGAAGTTATCATCTACAATAGATTTCCGCTAAGAAACGCGATTTAATAACTTATTTCTTTCTTCTATTACGAGTACTTACATGTCATATACAAAGTCCTGCTTATGAAGAAACACGCTTGGTTCGCTATTTTACTCATTGGCGTCATCACTTTACACTTAACACTTAAATAAACACACAAATTCTATAATTATTTGGAAACTATAGCAAGTATATATCGTTTTCGCGACGTCGGTTAAATTGTCACCAGACTGTCAATATTATGTATTAAAATATATCCTGTCAATATATCCATATATACATTAATATCCTTTTTAGTTCACATAAACTTACTGTTTCGGTTTATTATGTTATTTTACTTGTCGCCACTAAAACAGGGAAAACGATACCTATTAAATTGTTATTTCGTCACTCTGTAGTCTGTATGGTTTTATGGACAAAGTAATTATTTCTGTTTATAAGTATAATTAAATTTAACCACAGTGGTCCACATATACAAACAAAATCACAACCACTGTTTCACAACAAACATTTTACTATTGATTTTTATTCACATCATATAACATAAAATAATCACAACAAAAACCCTTTTTTCAGGTCCAAACACAACCGAAACGCACAAGGAAAACCGTTTTAGTTTCAAAATTCGAACACGAATATTAAATTTTATTAATATTTATCTCTTCGCGAATAGCTCCAATCGCAAGGAACACATCAGACGTGGACGTCGACGGCGGTATGTCTACAACTGACTTATATCGTGTGATAAGACGTGCGTGTGATAACAGATGATACACCCGACTCATGACCTACTCATGTATAGGATGATTTATGATTATATTATCTTTATTATATCTTTTAAGCAATATGTTAAAATTTATTTTCACGCCTACGAGTAACCGAAATCAGTACTAAAAAAATTCTAACTGGAAAATGATTTAGAAGGCTAATAAGTGCTGCCACTAACAGAGAAATCTTGCACTAGAGTTACATTGTATGAACTCTTACCTATAGATTTTAGACTGAAGAAATTATGTCATTAAAAGTAGTGGAAGTTCTAGCTTTAATAAATTTTTACTATCAACAGGCTATTAAAGTTTTTTTTCGTATGATTTTTTGTTTGGTACTGCCGGTAACGACCACATATCATTAAATTTATCAAAAAAAATAACCGATTTCAAATGAGAGGAGGTTCTTAATTAATTTACTCATATGTTTTTTTGTTTCAACATCAGACTATGAATAAATATAGGTATGTATGTGCTATGTACATCTACAAACACATGTAAGATGTAGTTATGATGGTAAGATACATCTGATTGGTTACTCATAGCTTGCAAATCAATATGAAGTGCGAAATTGAGGAATGTAACATGCTATTATTGGGAAATAGATTACCTAAAAATATAAACAGAACATTTTATAGGGGATACTTATAAAGGAATTTGTGTTTTGTTTGCTACTGCTGTGAGGTTTTTACTAGCCAACAATTTTTTTTGTATTCCTGAATGTGTAAATTGATAAAGAAAAGGGCTAGTCTTCATTGTTGCACAAAAGAACAAGAGTTCATATGAGCAATTCTGTTTTTTAATATGACGTTAAATTTTTAGTTCTCAATATAATTTAGAACTTCTTGCAAATCACTGTAACTATTACTATTTGGGAAATTCATAGTCTGATAGTATACTAGCATCGGCCTATCAAACGATAAGAGAAAAACTTTAGGTATAAAATAGCAAATACGAGTTTAGGGAATCGAGCAACTACCAAACCAGATGCCTACTTATTTATTTAGACCTACGTGCATCCAGAATGTTACTCGGTTCGAATGTGACCGGCCAATCAGGAAGGCGACCTAGAATAACAAAAGCAAAATGTACTTACAAAAATATTTTGTTGGGAACTTTTATACAGACATATCAGGTAAGTTAGACATTCGACCAGCAGGGTACTAGCAGCGACACCCATATGAGAGACAGTGTGGTCGAAGGTGGGAACCTTGTACTAAATTAAGCATTAGTTAATGTAGCCATTTGTAAAATTATCTGAGTAGGTAGGTACCTTTTATAATAGAAAGGTCATAATATTTTATCGGACTCTCAATTAAAACGAAGATGGAGTTGCAGATTTACCCGCTTTGTGTATTTACAAAAATACAAAGTTAAGTAGGTACCTAATCATTTATTTTAATTCAGTATTATGATTGTGAATATTTATTATACAGACACTGATTATGTCATGTATGGGGAATATTGCCAATATACACGATATGTAATTACTTTTCTGCGAAATGTGACGTCATTCGTAAGGTGATATGTATTTTTAAACGCACAAACCTGATAGCTAGATATGATTTAAAAATATTTATAAAAAGCTGAATAAATAAACATGTTACACCTCAGACCATTAACTCTACCAACACATTCACACAGAAAAACTTTAAGGTGAATAATTTTCTGTTTTATTTCTGCTAGGTATAATATACACGATACACCGTATAAAACTTTCGTTACAAATTTTTTTCGAGTAAATTATTTTTAGGTCTATTCCAGCTAGATTTAGAAACAATTGAGTAGAGTACAAGAAACAATTCCTTTGTCAAGTAAATAGGAGCTTTGTGTCACATTATCAAAATGTATTTTTTACACTTGATATATGCCTCGACTTTGTTCTGATTTTAAACAACAGTCTGATTTATCGTATTTTATATTCGGTGTTATGTGATTGCTTCGAAAAAACCGATTGAATTAATAAAATATATCAATATAATCGAGTAAATGTCGTTATATTTACGCGAACGCGTCAGGCCGGCGGTACCGGGACACAGTGACAGGTGACTGGGCTAAAATTATCCCGGTCGTGTGCCCTACGCCTATCTATAACCAGTGGACTTAGCACTGGCACCATATAATAATACCACGCACTGGTGATTCACTTGCATACTGGTAATATGTATAATATAATGTCATAGAGTTTAGTTTTTATTGTATGTACTTATGTTTAAAACATCAGGTTTATGTCTTAAAAATTTAAGCTTTTAGCTAAATTCCGCTTCTTGTGGTACTTTTTGTGTCAACTATAAAGAGCTTATCCATCTCTTCTGATTTCAGTTTTGCATTTGCCATTATTTTCTTTACAAAATGTCTTTCATTTGATCTGTAATTTTGTCCTTCTGGGCCTTTCCTGCCCTTACTTTTCCAAACTTCTCTTCCATGATAAATTAATCATGCTATGGTAAGTGACCATCTATCCTATCATATTATAGTAGTGACCCACGACAGAAGCATTTGCTTAGTGTGGGGCTAGATGGCGCAATGCAATGTCCTAAAATATTTATTTATTTTTGTCATGATGCCATGTTAAAATATTCAATACTGCTAATCATCTAGTAACAATGCTATGAGATACCTATAGATAGGCAATTCATATTGCTAAGTGAACCATGCTAATGCCAGTGGATTTGAGTGGATGCTGGAAATAGATGAGTCGCACGTGTTACAGCTAGCTTCGTGCCGTGGTTTCACTTGCGTAATAAATATATTAATATTGCTAGAAGATTGGCCTGTGTTGGTTTGGGATACAAATAGTCTCAGGACCCTATATCATACAAAAAAAATTGTTGATCTGTTCTTAAAATGCAGCGAGAAAGAGGAATATAGTAACAAACACTTATGCTATTAATTTAATGCTATATGATTCTTATACAATTTTACTTTGTTATAAGATAATGATGAAATAAATTGTCATTTTATGCATTGATAATAACATGTGGAGCACAAGGAATAAAGAGATGCCTAAATAAATTATAGCTCTTATATGATACACATATAGATGAGTATCTCGCTGATGTACACAAGTACAGACCATCACAACCTATCAACAGTATCAACTATTAATTAAAATACCAATAAAATCATACTTTACATGTTAAAATTTTATTTATTTAAAAGTCAACTTATAGCTACATACTATACACACACTAATGCTTCCTTTTATCATCTCTATTATCTCTTGTTTCACGTCCCTTTCGATCATAATCATCATATTTCCTTGAGCTGCGGCTACGACTCTTGTCATCAACTCTTCTCTCTCTAGATCTATCTACATCTCTATCTCTTGAGCGGGACTTGTGGCGTTTGCTAGAGTAGTCTCTTTTCCTATCGTAAGGAGACCGAGATCTTGACCTCCGCTCTTTCTTCGTTTTATGAGCTGGATGATACTTAGATAACGGAGGGGTTTTCGGAGACTTGTCTTTCTTGGTGTCTCTCCTAGAGTCTTTTGAAGTGGAAGCCGAAGGAGACTCAGGTTTCTTCTCTTCTTTGGCCTCACGTTCACGCTGCGCCTGCATGTGCTTGTTAGCTTGATATACTTTACGGAGAAGCTCCACTTTGCTTTCTAATTCTTCCGGATTGACTTTGGGCCGTTTGTAAAGCTGTAGGATCCTTACACTGACATCTCTGATGTCTTCTTCAGTTACTTTGAACAGTAGGAACCAGTGGGGATTGTTAGGTAGTGGCAGGCCTATTTTACGGGCTGTCAGGTAGATGCAAGCACAAGCAATGGTCTCCGGAGGGAACCTCATGAACACATCAGTACGGAGAGCATCATTCATGTAGTTCCATGCCATCTGCATCAGCTGCCTGTTCTTCTCATACTGCAGTACTTGAAGATAAACCACAATGAGTTTGTGAGGATGTTTCACATGAACACAGAAGCCTAATTCTTTCAGTATTCTACGTTCAGCTTTAATCACTTGATTTTTGAGTTCAATGTAATTCTGATCCACAATAAGTGGTGAGATTGTCTTCTGAGCGCGAACCTGCTTGATGTGGTGGAAAACATTGATGATATCTCGGATTCTGCATGGTTTCTCTTCCACTTTGGATGCTAAGTAGATACTACCCATTGCCATTGTCTCCATAGGGTATCTGACAAAGGATTTGGAGTAGTAGAACCTCTGGAGATACATCTGACCGGTTGCCATGGCGACTTGAGGCAAACGGAGCAGGATTCCAGCGGTTTGAATCATCTCACATCCGAGAATTCGTAGGTCAGTTTCAGTTTCGACATCAAGGCCATCGGACTGTGAAGGCGTCTCCTTGAAGACTGACTCGGGTAGCAGACAGTTGGAAAGCGTCAAGACGATCTTCCCGTATGTTTTTTGAGGCTTGGCAGGCGCCGCCGTCACTGCTTTGGCCTGGTTTGGTGCCGTCGAAGCTGTCATGATGAAATCACTACCCCTTCACTTTGGTAACAGCTTGACACAAGAAATATATGTTTGTGCCAAACAATGGTGATCTGGCACAATAGATTTGCACTTCAGATCATAGTATTTACGATTATTATAAATATTGAAAAGGATTTTGTCCCAAGAAACACGAAAACACGCCGATTGCAGAATGAGTAATGACAAATAGCCATTCAAGATGGCGCCACTGTAGACCAAATGTCAAAGTCCAGATTTGTTGCGAGTTTTTGGGAATATTAAAGATATTTTAGAAAATACACGAATATGGAATCATACCTGGAGCCATTATCTTCCATCCACTTTCACTTTTACTAGCAAAATAGTCTAATTGTACTAGTAAAATATTAAAATAAAAGACACGGGTTCTGAGTCAGACAATCAATATGCAAACATTTCGTTTCACGCACATACAAAAATACTTTCACTTACCTAAAATAAGCAGTATTCTAATGAAGTATACAAATAGTAGTGTGTAAAAAAAACTACTATTTATAATTTTTGCAAGGTTTAAATAATTTCGTTATCAACAATAAAAAACAATTAAAAGATAAACGGCTACACACATAACGGAACGTTTTACCCAACAAAACCGGAAGTAGATAAATATTATACCGCCAATTTTTGAACAAAAATCGATAATTACAACATAGGTGGAACGTATGTAAATAGAAAATCATTAGTTGTGTACTTATGTTAATTGACATACACTTATACAATCAGATTTGGCTCACTGCCAACTACAATAATTTAATTACCTACAGATATGACCTTCACATGCGACACAATATTATTTTATTGCGAATACTTACATCCAGGGTCTGTACATTTCTGTACAAAGGAGTCTACGAAATCATGCCCTTCTCCAGACTCAAAACAACACTTGACGAATGACATTTTCACTCAACAATTTGCTATAACAACATTAATTCTTGATAAATTCAATCACTAATAAAATTATTCAGTCAGTTTCAGACTATATTTTGGAGCGGGAAAATAATGAAGTTATCAAAGAAACGGGATATAATTAATTACTTAATATCAGGTACACAGACATATAACTACTATTTAGTAAGAGATAGATTTCATAGAGGCAATGTAATAAAATTATTTTATCACTAGATAACAGGGATTTGATTAAAACTTCAATAAAATCTACAATAACACTTTCACTAACATTAGATAGAACAGGATAGAACAAACATTCAAACTATGACATTACTAATAATATTGCTAAAATTGACAATTTGTGTTCGAATTATTTGGGTCACAATGTCACATCTTTGAGATTGTTACACATTTTTCTAAATTGAAAATGTCAATGCAATCCAAAGCAATCATAATAAGATAGCCCGGCTATGTAAAAATTATAGCAGGCTCGTATGTTGTTCTATACCTTACATCGACTTCACAATTTGTTTGGATAATGCGCGAAAATATACTTGAAGTTACGGAAAACTGGCAATAGATGTCGTTGCCAAACAAATTATTAGTTCAACTACTCAACAATAGATGGCAGGACACATCAGTACCAAATTATGTAACACTACAGATGGCGTTACATACTAATTTTAATTTGAATATAATTTTGCAAAGCAACATGCTAATTTGTATCCAAAATGTTACTGCATAGAAATAACAATCAAGATAAGTAAACTTAAGTTACCTGAATAATAAGAATTGCTGTAATTAAGTATGTCAACCGCTGAGAAACATATAAACCTTTCGAAGGCCTCCATCCTCTTTTCGTCGTACCTATTTCTTTATTACCACTTACTAAGGGTCGTGTCTTCCCCGCAACATTGTTTCGTTTGGGGAGTTTTCTTTTAGCAGACAGACACATCGTAATGGGCAACTAAGTCTTTCCACTAAAGATGTTCTCGGATTTTAAGGTCCATAAAAATGATTAAAAACATGTAATGGTGTAGGGGCTGGGATAGAACCGGGGCGCGTTAGAATGTAAGGCGGGCGCGGACGCATACCACTAACCCACACTAGTTTAGCAAATTCTATCACAACATAGGTACCTATTGCTACAGCTACGTACCTACCTACATCTTAATCTTCTTCTAATAGTGCCTCTCTAACTAGTGAAGGCTAGTAGTCAGCCCTTGCTACTTTATTTTATTTTTCATCTAAATGTTCCATCGTAACATGTCAATGAAAGAACATCAATTAATTGAAACTTTCTTGTATGTAATGACACTTCTTATTAGTATTAGGTTAACTCGAGCTTTATTCTCTCGACGCGAAATTCGTATCTTTTGAAGCGTTTACAATAGACCAAATTGATTGGATTATAGATAGACCAGAGATTTAGCGTATCGTAATTTACAACATTATATAATTGGGGTAATGAAATTAAAGTATGATTACCACAAGATATGCTTATTGATGGGTTTTCCTTATTCTCTCGGTTTTCTAAAAGGAAAATCGAATCAACATTGCAAAATTTAAAAGTTCAAAACTGTGAATACTACCTTGCTTAGCCTTTTGTCCGAAATATAAAAATGACTACCTATGATCTCCAATATTTTCATTAGGCCACCTAAATGACATCAGTGTTTATTCATAATCGCACCAAATACGCTAACGCCTTCATCCATTAAGAAATAAAGTGTAAAATAAAACGGCAAGTTGTTTTCCTTGCCAGCAGCCTACGGATTCAATCTGCAAACCTCCGCGTCTCTCACCTACGACTTGTTCAGTCGACCTCGCCAGTCGCCAACGAGCGGTGGTGTAACGCCATCTTGCATTCGAACTGTCAATTTTTCGCGCCGAAAGTGATTCTTTTTTTGTAAACTGCCAGCTGTTTGTGTTGTGATTATTTTTTACTTTAGGTTTTATTCAAAAGTGATCAAGGAGGTAAATTTTTTTGTGGCAATTTATAAGATCTTGGTCTGTGATTGTGTGTTCTGCCGATTCCGGTTAGAACTGTCGCCGTGCACCGAAAGGACATTATTTCGGTGAGTTATTTTTTAAATAAATTGCAAGGTGCCGCCATTTATTACGTTTTGTCGCAATAAACGTTAGTTTAGTTTATGGCGTTGTTTGTCTTGTTCTCGAGATTTACGACTCAAACAAGTTTGCAACTAAATTATATCGCAGAAGAATAATTAACTTGGACAGGTGTTATTTATTAAAGGTGACATGAAGATGTATAAAACGGTCGTATTTAAATTAAGGTTACACCAATTTAAATTCCACGAGAAGTGTTTAATATAAATGATCTACATCATGTATTTAGAATAATTTATGACGCTGTTTCTTTAAGGATTATTCGAATAGCGCAGAGGTCAGATAGAGTACGTCCGCAGGTCAGGAAGAATTTCGAAGGTATTAACAACAAATATCATAAAAAGGCCCTCCTATTTTCGTACAAAATTATTCAAGTTCCATCCGAACTTTAGAAAAAAGCATTCTATAGAAATTTCTCAATTCTGCTATTTTGTAATGTTTCAATAATAATGAGGTACGTATTTAGATATATGTATCTAAAAAAAAACTACAGAAGTAATATAGTTCATGTTATCGGCGTATTCTAAAATGTATTTCGTAATCCTACCAACAAATTGTAATTTTACTAAACTTGCCATCATCTACGAATAGCTTCAAGATCGTCTCCTTCAAATTTACATAAAACCTCACACTTTTTTCCTTTTATAACATAACATGTGCTAAAGTGTTGCAATTGTGACATTGTGACATTGTAGTTGCAGTATAGTTAAATGATCACTTAACTTAGTAACTTATTTAAGTGCCACCATTTTTCTACAGGTATTACGACATTTTTAAAAGTTTTTTTGTCTCTTTTATTGATTAAATAAAGCTTAAGATCGGAATCAAAGACTGATTAATTTTACAAATTAGTCCTTTAATTTAACGAAAACGAGAGAAACGGACAAAAAATATTTTATCAATTTATTTATTCAGGTAAAAAAGAAATAAAATAAATAACAATAGTTATCGCGATAAAATCTAATGACAACAATACTCTTTGCTAAGGCAGGCAAAATGTATTTAGAGCAAAGAGTCCTTTAAAAGAAGGTAGTAAATAAACTTCTTGACTACAAAAAAGTGTGGTAGCAGCGCCGACGCCAATGATAATTACTGTTATACTTTTTGTGTATCATAGGGTATGGTTCTTTTGATAGCGAGCATAACAACTTTTTCCTCAAAATGTTTTTCAATATTTTATGTACTTTTTGTCCCATTTATAAATCTTTGCAACTGCGCTCGTGGCTCAATAAGCCAATGGGAAAGCCATAGGCATAATAGTATATTGTACGCTTTAATTCAGGAATTCTTTAAAAAAATGACGCAAATGTTTACTTTGAAAAAAAAATATTAGTTGAAAAAAATTACTTCAACTTGTTTGTCTTATACAGCGTGATGCCATAAGATAAATAAATAAACTGAATTGAATTGATATGTTGTACTTGTAACGGAGTATTCTAGCATACTCTTTATCAAAATGTAATAAATATCAGATCTTAACTTTTTTTATTGGTTAAAACTAAGTAAGCTTTTAACCTGTCAAACGTTACACCTGACCGCTATGCGCCCGCGCTTGTGTCTTTACATGTACGGAACACCCACGCAATGGCGTCACCGCTCTTTGCTTTGTATCTGATGACGTCATAAGCTGATGTTGGTATTGGATATTTTTGCAGGGATTTAATTGGATTTATACTGTACATTTCTATAATAACTGTCGGTGTAAAATACACATCTTTTTGTAATGAAAAATAATATCTTTCAAGTTCGAAAGCACTAGTTCGATTCGCAACTGACCGATTTGTTTTTATTTAAATCAGGTATGTATGTTTAAGTTTTTGACTGAGCGAACAGTTGAAATTCATTCAAAATCACTTCACTAGTTCTTCAGATAGTGACAAAGGAATGAAGTTGGTTTAGTTTTCTAATTATTGCCTGTGGTATGTAAATGCTCCTTGGATTATAAGTATATAACGTATAGGGATGTAATTCCGAAATAAATGACTTCTAAAAATTATTTTCTAAATTAAATTCAATATTTAGTACCCATGATACAAGCGTAAGCTTAGTATGGGGCTAAATGGCGCTGTGTGATATGTCCTGAAATATTTATGAATTTTATTTTATTGTATCATATTCCTTATTACCAAGGAACTCGTGACTCCCACATAGAACAATGTTATCCATTCAATAGGTAAAATATATATAGGCAGTCGTTAAGCCATGTCAGAGGCCCTTAGGGTGGTTTGATAAACCCTCCACACCAGAGTTGGCCAGACTCATTCGATAAGAAGAATAGGTAGAATTATTACTATTTATAAATCCTTAAATTTAGACAGGGACATCGCAATTAGTGTCCAGATTTTTCCACAGATGGCATAGATCGTCTTATTTGCACACGCGTATCTACGCGCAAAAGCTTCAAATGAAAGACTTCAACGGGGTCAAATTAATTTATATTATTATGTTAATTTTTAAGAGTTTTTAAATTATATTTCCTAGTTTGTAATTGTATAATTAATATCTTATGAGTTGAATTAATTAAACTAATGGCACTGTTAAATAAAAATACGTATAATAGGATTGTTAACATGAAGTAAATACTAATAAACAATTAACACCATCTATAAAATGTATCGTTTATGACGCGAATCCATTTGTAACACTGACTACACAAATCACATTCTAGTGTTAATTTGATTTCCTGTAAAGACGTGAGATGTTTTCACGGTGAGATACTTGTCTATCAAGTTTTAATATATTTTACCAGTTTATCTATTTACTAGGCGTATGTATAAACAAACAACTTTGGCATAAGACATTTATTGCGGCGTCAAAATATATAATAAAATTAGATTTTTATCTATATACCTATAATAAAATTAGATTCCTTCTTGTTTGGCATTGTGTTTTCCTGTTATGATTCAAAGATAAATTTTAATATTAATGTGTTTTCATATAGGTACGAGAGTAAATCATTTGAGTTTCACCTGAATCGCCATTTAGAAGAAGCATGTCTTGACTTGAATGAAACTTGCTTTCAAGTGTGACCACCGGAACATCCCATTAAGTGATCATCATATTTTACACTTAGGCGTGGAAATAATAGTAACACATCTAGTAAATTTCAGTCAAGACTAAACCCATTTTAGAAATAAACACGTTGTGAATATAACCTTACCACCTGAATTCCCTGGTTTCCATGAATGAGGTTCTATTTACATCGAGCCACGACTTGGCATGAGTCGGCTTCCAAAGAACATGTAAAACAAGCTTGCATTATGCAACACATTCGGGACTTTTCCTGTTTAACTGTTTATTTATAGAACTGGGAAAATACTGATGGGTAAAGAGTTTGTAGTCTATTTGCGTTTTTTTAGAAGATAGATATTTAAATTGAACGGCTGAGAGTTTGTGAATTAATTAAATCTAAATATATAAAACTCAAAGGCACAGCCTAAACCACTGGACGGATTGGGCTTAAATTTGGCATGAAGGTAGATGTTATGACGTAGGCTATCCGCTGAAAAGGATTTTTGGAAATGCCACTTTTAATGGGGTGAAATAGGGGATGCAAGTTTTACTTCTTAATGCGAGCGAAGCCGCGAGCACCCACTAGTTGTATGTATATGTTCAGTGTTTTTGATACTTAGTTAAATAGTTTAAACTACACCAAATACGTAAGAATTCAAAAGCAATACAAGCCACATTGTGTCAAATACAGTATATTTAAATACATATCTCGTATCAGCGAAATAAGACAAAAATGCACATAGAGTGAAAGTAAACAACCTTGGTACGACTGATTGTAAACTGGCTGCGGACTACGCGTGTTTTGGAGGGCTTTATTTATTATTTTTATTCATTTATTTTATGTATTTTGTATGTATTAATAACTTATTGACTCAGAGCCTACCATAAAAAGTAGATACATAGGTTTTTTTGTGTGTAGTTTTAGAGATATAAACATACATATTTACATACTCCTCCACAATTATTAATCCCCTACGGTGTAGGGGACCTTTTATAGGTTTCTTACTTGTACCTACCTAATAATTAATGTACTTCATAAATTTATTAAAAGTATTTAAAAAATGAGATACATAGGTTTGTTTGTTGGTCTGTCTGTTCTTTGTCCATGCTAGGTATAACTAAACCACTGGGATTGCCGTGATTTTGGGCATCAATCATTATTAGAAAGAATTCAGAAGTTTTTCATTTTACTGTACTGGGTAACTTGTAATTTACGCAGAACCTTTAAAATGAATGTGTTACATGAATGTCGAATACTTGTATATAATCACTTTTTCTTAAGCAGTACAGCCTTAAGCCTACATAGCATAAAAGTTAAAACAAATCAATTTGGAGTTACTTAAAAGTAGCCTTATAAATTATGTGATCCAATTTAATCACAATGTTTTCCTTCACCGCCAAGCGACTTCAACATACCAACGACATACCAACAATACCTAACATATTCCTCTCCAACCTCCTTGTCAACATGTCACAGAAAGCTACCGAGACTCGAACAGGTGTACCGATTAGATCCAAGGTCGCCGAGCAACTGTTACCTCACTATCACTTGCACACTCATTGTGAACTATGGTAGGTACATACATAGGTATAAGATCTAGGATTTTGAATCGTGAATTGCTGATTTTTTTACGTAATTAATTAAATTAGGTGTTACATTGGTAATACATAAAAATGATTAATTATTGAATGTGGTGTAGTAAGTATAAATGTACGACTCGACGCGTCGTTATGAAATAATTATTATTTGTAAACCAATTGTATTACAATATGACAGAACTGACAAGAAACGAATCTGAATCTATTATATTTTTGAAAATGTTAGATAAAACTAAAAGGGCATATAACTTTTAATTTGCGTGTCATGTAGTGAGACTTAGCAGATAGAGTCTAGTCAAAATAGGAAAACTTTTAAACTAAAATAAGCTCTTTATCAAAACACCAAGGAAAATAATCAAAAGACATATTAACTTCCTACTTATTACAATTAAGTTGGTTTTATCTCCATTAATTTCAACACTAAACAAAACTTAAATCTACAC
The DNA here is from genome assembly GCA_964023185.1 of Macaria liturata. Taxonomy (NCBI): domain Eukaryota; kingdom Metazoa; phylum Arthropoda; class Insecta; order Lepidoptera; family Geometridae; genus Macaria; species Macaria liturata. Next base: position 11,515,344 of record OZ026814.1, on the reverse strand, counting down.
CACAAAAAAATGTTGCCAATAATCTTAATTACGCTGCTAAGTAAACCTTGCAAAACCAACTTGATCGGTATTTGCAGAATTGACCAACAGTAGACTATACCTTACTTGTAAAGTAGTGCAAATATGGAACGTGTACGACCTTCGGATTTGTCCACTTGCTTCGGTAAATAACTATCATTATGGCAAGTAAGGATTAAACGACTTGGAAGAAGTTTTTTTTAAGTTGTCGAAAAGTTATTATTAGTTAGGATAGATTAACGGATTAAACAGTGTAATTATATTTAAAAAGGGTTAATACAATCAAATGAAATGGTTAGTGACTACTTTTCTGTTACTAAGAACTAGCACACTCAGATTACTATAAATAATGGCTTACATTTGTGTGGATTATGTTTGTTTCATCTTCACACTAAAATAGCTGAGTAGATTTTGATGTAATTTAGTGTGAAGGTTGAAAATTCCCTGTATTGTCCCTGTTTAATTAATTGAAAATATTGGAAAAAAATTAACATAGGCTACATATATTCCGGATCCCTGAGAGTTAATTTTCTGTCAAAATAAAACAAAGTAATTATTCTATAAAAAGCTGTATAGAACTCATTTATAAAATGAATAAGACCTAAAACTAAGAACATCCTCTGAGCATTTTTACTAAAATATCAAAACGTACTTATATTTTATAAACTCCTTGGTTCGATAGGTACCAAACCTTCCCAAATCCGTGCAACGTTATCTCCAAATAAGACTTACATGAATATAACCTACATGTTTGTAAGGCAACCTGTAACCAATGAGATCTAATATCTATTAATAGGCGCCATTCTACGACCCTGACTTTTGTAAACGGACTCGAAGTCAGACCGATTCACGAAATAAGGCCCATGGAGATGTTTAAAACTAACATTTTATAGGTAATACATGTTATTATAAGGCGGTAATGGCGCCGTACCTGATGGAACAATTTTGTTAAGATTGTGAGCTTGTAGATCAAATAGTAATGGTCGCTGAAGATGGACGATATGATTTGTCTAAATTCTTGGATGTATTTCAACTGTTTTATGTATAAAATATGTAATTGACTCTACACTTACTACAATTGGTAATTAATATTAGATAGACTGAAGTCAATATGAGCCTAGAAGCATTAAAAAAGTAAATTTGATAATCGCGTGCAAATATATCATTCCATTGCATTATAAGCGCTTGAAGAAAATTGTTTCGACCACAGCCAGATTGAAATAACAGTAGTTACTTTTTTGACAAGGCTTTTTATATCAAATAAAATAGGAGGGCAGCACAATCGAAACTCAATTCATATTCAACAAATGTTAGTTTGAACTGTCTGGTCTAAACAGTTTTACTCCATTGCACTGCAACTAACCGCAAAGTTAAATCATAACTGAGTTTACGAGCGAAACGTGTCTTACCGCCACGTTCTGCCAACATAACAAATATCAATTCTACAGTCAGCAGTAATGCCTTATCATTCGCAACGAACCTACTTTGTTATCAGAGGAGGTTTGAACACGGTACAATGTAGGTTTTATCACGTAGGTTTTAAGTGAATATGTCTAGGTTTTACGCATTTTACAATATGCGTATTTTGAACATTTTATGACGTTGTATAGTTTATCTACTAATGACGTCCCGCGGTGTTAGGTACTCCAATGATATTATATGTACAAGTACGTGTTACTCGCTCTAAATCGAGATAAAATAGTAGTCTGTGTACCAATAATCCATTTTCGTACTAAATATTATCAAAGTGGATAATCCAAACGGATTCATTTTTACATAGACTAACATTTTAAACATTATTATTATAATGATGAATCAACTTTATTTTTCGCAAATTTGCTTTATTTGTATGCACCAAAGTTGACCGTATTTATACACTACATACTTTGTTTTTTTATGCATGTTACTTAAGAAATTTATGTAAATGTCATTAGTAGTCGTAAGAAAATATACCAACGTTAAAAATATACCAAGCAACTGATGCGTTCTAAGTAACTGTTGACAACTCTTTTAAACTATCTTAACGAAACCAGCGATATCAGTACACCACTATAATTCCAGCACAATGCAGGTCCACGTAACTCGACCTTGCTCGATTGAAGCATATTGTTCACACCGCCAGTGACATAGTGAAATGTATCTGGTGAAGTACTTTATAAGGGACGATACGATAGGACGTAGCTCTGCTAACGGAGGCAATCGCATGCGATTACCGATGTTAAGCAAAGGTCGACGTGGTCAGTCCTTGGATGGGTGACCGAAAAGTGGCAATCCATTTTGGGCGCTTCCGTGGGTCGGATGACACGGTAAATTGTAGGTCCCGGCTGTTTGTCTAGTACGGCAGTCGTTAAGCCATGTCAGAGGCCCTTAGGGCGGCTTGATTAACTCTCGACACCAGAGTTGTTCACTCTCATTCGATAAGAAGAAGAAGATACGATAGGACTACGAAAATACTTAAATACTATGCGTCGTATTGAAAAAGTGATAAACAATGAACAGTTGTTAAAGTTGAGACATAGGTACTTTGTTTTATCTCTCTTTTATAATTACGACAATAAGTTAAAAAGATACACCTATTTGTTTAATTGATATCTTACTAAAATTATTTAGGCAAAGGTTTGTTTGTGTGTGTGTTACTTTTCCACGCTAAAACTGCAAAACTGATTTGGGTAAAATTTGGTATACAGATAAAATTGTACCCTGGATTATCGCATAGACTTTTTATCACCATTAATGCGGGCAAAACAGTGAAGCGCTGTTGGAATATTTATGAATTTACTCAATTGTGGCTTACAGTTATCTTCTTAATCTAATATTTCATGTTATTACAGCTTGCTTGATAAACTTAATACCTAAATTATTGTGGGTAACATTTGAAGTCTGGAATTTCCTAGCTTTTATTACAGCTGTAAAAATCGTAACATCGTATCGGAATGTATAAAAGTCCTTCTCCAGTAATGTCTTTGACATGTCCAAGTCTTCTAGTCACATTGTTGCTCCGCTTTTGTCCAAAACGGTCACAATAGGCTTGAATAATTCCAAAACACTTTCGACTTTATTTCTTTTATCTTAAAATCGATAATTGCTTAACTTTATATGCTGTTAAGACTTGTGAGTTAAGTATTTAGGCTTTGTTTCTTGTGTTTAGATTTTTGAAGGTTACATGTAGTAGTGTTTTAATACGGGTAAAAGCCTTGGATTTGAAGACATGTGACATTATGAATGGTCGCATTTTAATCTTGTGGTAAATATTAAAATGTTTTACCCTCGAATTATGTTTATATGTACATATAATTTCGATTTGTCTTCTCATTTTTAGTTTGCAAATTTCATGTATTTACAAAAAGAGATTTAAGTTTTTTTTTATGAGAAGAAGAATACCTAACTAAGGGTGGTTTTCCATTTGAACGTATATTCTGGTATCAAAGGGGTACGCTTTTCACTAAGCTATTAGTTTCTGAATAATGCTGTAAGTGTTTATTATTATTCCGATATTTGGAACAGACCATGTATTTTTGCATTTGTTTTTTTTTTGTTTACGTTTGACTACAGCCTCCCTGATGTTAAGCATTGCTGCAGCCTAGGGTGTAACACGTTTACTTACCTAGAAGATATCTATTAACTCTAGATTTGAAAACCCCTGGATTGTAGTGTGATAATCTAGCGTAACGCTAATTTTCACTTAGAGTCCCATTTTCTTAAGCAAATAAACTTTTTTTACCAACATCAAGGATATTACAAATATTACATACTAACGATTAAACTCTTGTATTCAAGACATAGCATAGTACATGTAATAAAGCTCCCGAATTGAGCAGTTCAGCGAACTACATTAGAATGCTATTCGCATACGATACAAATACAGGCTTACAATATTATATACATACGTGAGGGTCATATTAATGCATCAGGATGTTGTGATAAATTTAATTTTCATCCCACCATCTCGGAAAGAGTATTTTTGCTCTTCAATATCTGAGCGCAAAAGCCGTTTTTATTCTCTAGAGGATAAAGTAAATTGAATTTAGAACAAAGTGTGTAACAAGTTTTTGAATTAAAAAAATCATTAAACCTATTTACTGCTACCTCTATGGTGCCGGATATATCATAAAACTTATTTAAATTTGTTAAAAACTCAGACTCGGAACCTTCTTGGTGTTCTTTTTTTCAATTTGCTTTGTACGCGGGTCTTTACGCGATATATTTTCACGTCATTGTTTAACCTTATATTAAAAAATATAATATGTAACTAGAAACTTGAAAACCAGTGAAAAAACTAAAATGAGTGATTCTAGCGACGAGGAAGTTTGTTTGACGCCAACAGAATTCACTGAAACTGTTAATAATGCGCAAATGAGCTTTCTCCCTCAACAATCACGCGTTTTGCATTTAGTCATTTACTCGCTGAGGTGGAGTGAAAAGTTACGTGTTGCACTCGAGTGCAAAGATTTTTCACCTCGTGCTCTTTTGATTCCCTCGCTAACGCTCAGGATTCTAATTTTGAATCACTTGCTGCGCTCGTGATTCAATTTTAGAATCCTTCGCTTGCTCGGTCATCAAAATTGAGCACGCGGTTAAAATGCAACTTTGCACTCTTGTATAACAAATAACTATTATCAAATCAAATTACTTTATTGTACACCAATAACAAAAGAACACAAGCAATCACTGTATTATAGTTCCCGTAAGGCATGATTTAATTTAGTTGTAATAACCGGTTTCGATAAGGTGTCGGTCTTGGCCAAGGAGAAGTTCCTAGTACCGAGGAAAGTTCGGGAAGCAATAGAAATAGATCGACATCCAAACTTTAATCGAGACCGAGGATGGACATTGGCACCTGCGTGGAGACCTGTTTTAAACTCTGGCCGGGAGGACGTTGTAGCTGAACATCTGCCACTAGACACGGTCAGCATAGTGTGCGCGGACCCCAATATCTTGGTGCAACGGGTCTCAAGCGATGAGGAAGAAATACACGATCCTCCGGTGGCGCCTCGATCGCCTATCCTCACCCGTCGCGGTGCGCGAGCGGCTGCGAGAGCGGAGCGGGCGCAGAGTCGCGGGGGTGCGGCAGCGGGTCGGCGAACCAGTCTGGAACTCTGGACGAGGCGGCCAACCGGGACGCGCGTGCTGACTCGTCCTCCTGATGATGGAAACCTCAGATTTCCGAAACTTGTCGAGCTAATTTTTCGACGTAATTTTTGACGTAAGTGCTAGCCGGTTATTACAACTAAATTAGAACACAAGCATACAGAAATTTAGAACATAGGATTGGGACAGAGGCGGCCTAATCACTTGGAGTAATCTCTTCCAGGCAAACAGTAACGCTGGCGTATCTACTAAAAACTATTTATGATTAGTAGTAACTTTTTAAATTATGGATCCCGACTGTGTGTCATAGCATGGTAGACGTTAAGCTATGGCAGAGGCCCTTAGAGTGTTTTGAAAACTCCCATTACTACAGTTGGCTACACTCGAACGAAGAGGAGGAAGTGACTTTTTTAACTGGAAGTTGCTAAAACTTTTTTTTTCTTTTATATTTGGATCTTTTTAAATATACATAGCTATAAATATATAGTTTGATATATGTTAATCAGAATTTTTAAAACTTAGGTACGAGTATTTTACCTTTATACCTAAAACTTGTAAAATTTTGCGTTGGCCAAAAAACAGTGTAAAAGGCATAAATTACGTTACAAGGACTAATCAATTTCATACAAGTATCGTTTTAATTTAAAATAATTTGAGGTTTGAGAGCAAATTTACCCCATAAATGGTGATATTGCAATCTAGTTTTCGCAACCACTTGAGTGATGCAAATGTGTGCTGTATAAAGACTGCCGCTTAGTGGTAGCATGTTTGCCTTACAATTCATCGTGATTGGGTACGATTTCCTTTTGCAGACTTTTTTTTTTATTTAGAAACACCAGCGCAAACGACACCGTGGTTAAAAAAGGAGTATTTATATTCTAGAATGAACTAAAAATTGAAATTATTATAATAATAATTATGCAACACCAATGTATAATATCCGTTATCTAGTACCTACCAATGGTACAAGTGTAAGCTTAGATATGATAGATTATGGGCATAGAATGGGGCTAGATGGCGCTGTGCAATATGTCCTGAAATATTTACATGAAAAAATTGAATATCTGATTAATTGAACATTTTAGCCTCTCGTTTGTTATAATAACTGTTACTGCAAGAAAAAAAACGACAATTATGAACCAATCTTACTGAATTTTTGTTGTTAGTGCGCCCACAGTGTGCCCATTTATGTCTTTTTTCTAAGTAAGGCAGTAAGACATAAGTTAAAGCTCTAAGTAACTAAGTATGTCCTGTATTGCACTAGTACAGTTGTCGCAAGTGTCCACTTCAGTATGCGATGCAAATGTTGTGTTGGCAAACTTTTGGCGAACAGAGCACACAGAGTTGCGCGGGCGCAGCTGACGTCACTAGGGCTGTCTACTGGTAATATTGATGTTATTAATCGTCTTATTTTGAAATAATAAAATAACACAGCGCCAACTAGCCCCATACTAATCTTACGCTTGTATCTTGTATTATTGAAATACGATCTATGATTAAATAACTGACGAGTTGAAATTTTTAGTCTGTTTTACATGATTTCATAACTGTCAATGTGAGAAAAAACCATACTGTCTAATTATTATAAGCAGTTGTAGTCTAAGATGTAGCTCTCTGTTCACATAGAAAAAACTAGTCACTTTGAGTTAGGAAGACTAATCATAATTTTGGAATAGTTACTTGAAATTATTTACGCAGCCAGAATTTCCTTAAAGTATGTATGATATGATGCCCAAAGTTCACTGTTTGGACAACCCTACGATTACAAGTACCTGATTGGTCACAACCTGCCTCGATACCCACGCAGTGCAAACTATGACCGACACTATACCCACGCTATTATAACCTAACAAGATAAATCTGCGTACGGATAGAATTGGGACTAAAATCTTCTTACTGAATTATAACGTTGATTGAAAATGTGCTGCCATCAGTCTTGTGACAAAATCTTGTGTACACTCTACTACCATTTTTTACTTCACATTTTTTCACAGCAAAAGCCAGCGCAGCGTAGGAAGGAAATGTAATGAAAATAACATTGGAATCGATTTGACATTGAAAATATTCGATTATGTAACTCGATTTGATCAATGATGTTGTAGGATTGTTTAAATTGTAGGCATCTTCGGCAATTGATTCTGTTTGTAGGCGTAATGGGCTTGAGGTGGCAACGAGAATGATGATTGTATTGTAGAACTAGAGGTGCTCTGTGCGCGGACTCCAAGGGGCTCGCGAGGGGGGTTCAATAAAGGGGGGGGCTCCGATATATATGAAAAAATATCCATAGGTCTCACGGGCAAAGTGATGGTGAAGTTCGGCCTTCAGCCTCGCTTCTTCCTCGATTTGACTTCACAGCACTTGCTCCGTCATTAAATTCATTCTGAACCATCAAAGTGACAGTGAAGCTCGGCCTTCGGCCTACCAAAATTCCCGCGATTGTCCAAAACAAACATTTTTATCCTTATTTTTATTAAGTTTGGTTAAGTTCCATGCTTTTGGTGTTCTCTCTTGAGTCGTTTTTCCTCATGCACAGAATTAATTTGTTAGGGGAGTTTTCGGATAGGTATAGGGGATAGATATTGTGGTCTTCAAACATGTTGGTTTCGTTTACAGTTTCAAACGATGATTTCCTTCATTGTGCAAATCCACACATAACCTGAAAATACAAGTCATTGGTGCAGGGCCGGATTCGAACCAAGGTGCGTCTGGATGGAAAGGAGACACTGGAACCGCTGAGCTACACTCGCTTTTAGTAATATCCCTGCTTTATACGCTTGTCAAACAAGAGCTATCTGAGCAGCCTCGTTTGACAGCTAGTGTCATTTCAGTTCAGCATTAATAATACTTCAGTGGGTCGGATGCCACGTTAAATTGTAGGTCCCGGTTAATCGTGAGGTCCTTAGGGCGGCTTGATAAACTTTCGACACCAGAATTGGCCACTCTCATTCGATAAGAAGAAGTAAGGCATTCGACCACGGTGTCGCTTGTGGATGTTTTGCTTCAAAAAAATTTTGTGCTTATGCTCTGTCATGTTTTATAAGGGAAGATACTAGAAATCTGCTTTTCTTCAAACACCTATAAAGTACGTAACTGAAATCAATAAACAATAAACCAATCAGAGGCACCACCTTCTCACAATCAGACCATAACTTCAGTACTGAGTGAAATGCTTTGTTTTAATCCAAAGTCATAACTTTAACATATACCTAATATATAATAACAAACTTTCCTTACGACCTTATAATCATAGCAATAAAGTCTATATTTCTTTGTTTTTTCGTATAAGTTAAAACCAGAAGGCGTAGAGCTCATAAGTTTGTGATATTGACAATGTTATTTCAACATTTACTTTGACCCTTATCTTCTTTCATTTAAGAGTGAAAATGCTTCGTATTTGTATGTAATTAAGTTGGTATATAAATAATAGTGACGTGGGCGAGGCAAGGTGACACATGACGTCAGCAACCTGCGCGAGCGCAGGCAATGAGATAGTTGATACTTGCATTTTGCACTAGTGTCTTTATCGACTTGAATCACATCATAAAGGGTGAAGTTTGTTACTTAGGATTCTATATCAACTTGAATCATAATAATGATGCATTCCAATCCAAGTCAATCACAGTTATAATAAAAAATACTTAAAAATAAAAGAGCTACATCCGAATTTCAAACAGAGTATTTTACATTTTTGGTAGTTAATTTGTTTACGATTAACTTTCATTAAATTATTGGTTAGTTAATTATTACTATAACGTTGCTTACCATCAGGCAAGTTGTAGTCAAGCGTAAGCCTATATCATGTAAAAAAAAAAAAAGTTGAGTTGTCTCTTTCTTGGTGTTAGGTCCGCCTGTGGCCGGAAAAGCCTCCTCCAATTTTCCTTCTGGTTGTAGCTGTCCAATTCCAGTATTTATATCAATCACAGATAGGTAGTTATTTCTAAATGTGTAATATGGTAGCCTCATTTGAGAACTAGTTCTATTCCAGTGGCAACAGTGTGGTTAAAACTGATACTTATCAGTAAATAGATAATCAAATGACTGAACATCACATGCAAAACAATGCATGTTTCTAAGAAACATACAATTAAAATGACATGCTTATTGATTACTAATTTACCATCTGGCACACAGCTATCTCCCCTGAGAATCTCGTCACAATATGTACTGCATACTAAGCATGGTATATGAATGATTCGACTTGTAAATGACTGGCACGGGTCTTAACGCCGCCATTTTGGGTTATCATTTATCTACGCTGATTTGACGACAAGACTAGATTGTGATGTTTCGATAATACTTACAGAAAATTACTAAACTACCTAGTCTACTGCTTCTTATTTTCGAATGAGAGTGGCCAACTCTGGTGTCAAGAGTTTATTAAGGGCCTCTGACTTGACAAATAACTATTAAAAACTGGTATAAAATATAGCAGAGCTAAGATAAACGGAAGTTCTCTTCGGCATGTCATCAAACTTCGTGTTGGGCGCCCAGAACCTTCCACGGTAACTTTACCAATGAAACTATTTTACGGGAGAGTCCAACCCTCAGTCATGAGGAATATGACTTGAAGAGAGAGACGCTAATCGCTTTCAATCCTTGGGTGGGGTTGTAATCGTTTGGCATAATACTGTTGTTTAATAGAAGCACAGCCCATAGGAAAGTTAAACACCTATCCACTTTTTTGGGCCTAGAAGTTTACTGTTGTAATATTAATGTAAAATTGGCTTAAAAAAAAAGTAAGTATTTGCAAATCGTATCACCTTAAGACAAAGCTAACTTGAAAGCCAATATTATTAGTAACATATTTAGATCTCTATTTAAACCACACTAATCAATTTTAATTTACACGTACATCTTTAAGTATTGAAACGTAGTCACGATTGTCAATTTGACATCACGTCATTATTATGTCAAACTGCAGAACGTGATGTGAATAGTGATGGCCAAATTATCGACATTGTGCGTGCACAAACACGAATTATCGATAGACAATACACACAACACTAGCCTAATAAGGTATGGCAATCGAGATAAATTTGAGAAATATGTTTTGACAAGGTTTAAAGTAAATTATACAAAGATTTGTTCGTTAGGTACTCTAGTACTTTTTTATTTCGTTCAAAATAATATGTAGCTACTTTATACAACTTGGATTAATCTAATTTGTAAACTTTTATCAGATTACGTACATATAGTATTTTACACAAAATCGGTCTAACTTTTTTGTTGAATTAATGAATTCTGTTGTATGAATAACGATTACAGCAAATAAGTAAGTTTGTACGAGTGTCAAGATTTTCAAACCGCCCTAAGGCCTCTGAAATGACTTAACAGAACCCGAAAAATCCTACCAAAATCAAACACAAATTCACAAACATTTAAAACTTATATCTTCTCCTTTTGCGTCACATCTCTGCATCAATTATGTAGTACTTAATTAACATGTCCAAAGAGCACAATTAAAATGCATCTTCTGTAGGAATGTTGACATTGCATTTGTAATTACAACTCATGGTAATTTGGATCGTGTGTGGATCGTAAATTACCCGTGTGATACGCATTATGTAGTAGATGGAATAATAGTATATGGTAAGTATTTATCGTTTATTCTGTGACATTGGCAAATATTTTAAAAGGATTAAAGGTAGGAATAGCAAGCGATCAGATGCGCGATTTGTTCTTTTAGGTTTTAGGGTTATCTCTAACATAACTTCAGTAAGTATATACATAAGGTTGCACGTGACCTTTTTAGCGTAGTGACGTGACCGTTTTAATTATGTCCGGATCATCATCATCATCATCACCAGCCTGTTATCGCCTACTGCTGAGCATAGGCCTCTCTTCTTGTATGCCACTCAATTCTTATGTCAGGATACTTCAATACAAGAAAAGACTATAATGTGGAATACCTACCAAGAAACTATTAACATCTATCGTAATGAAGAAGGAACAATACACGGTACTATAATATTGATGTAATGTCATGATTTTCCCATATATAAATTACTTATCTTAGTTATTTGATCCATACCATACTCATATTATTACAGATTACTCTACAGTTGACAAAGTAAACAAACAATAGAAACCTGAGACACAACACGACCTTGTATATCTTGTAAATGTCCTATATACACATAGTATATGTCTATATATAGACATGTACTTATATGGAAGAAGTTAGATATTGTATCTTGGATGTCTTGTGGTTTTCCGCTGTGACGATGCTTACATAGTTCTTAGGTGACGGTCGTATGTGTACATACATTATATAGGCTATACTGGCGTGTATATTATTGGATAATCTATTTAATAAATCTATAAAATGTATTACAATAACAATATCTAAAAGCTATCTATCACTACAACCTCTAACCCTTAGAATGTTTGCTTATAATTGTTTTGAGAACGTATTTCCGTTCATTTTTTTAATAGCAAGTAAATGAATATAAGTATAAAACATCACATGAATATATGAAAGGAAACCGACTTGTTTGAGGACCACAATATCTGAGAACATGTGTCTTCCGTGGAAGGACCTGGGCGCCCACCACGATGTATCTGCCCAAGAAAACTCCCCCAACGAATTAATTCTGCGGGGTAGTCACGACTCTCAGTCATGAGGAAATACGACTCAAGAGAGAGATATGAATACATAAATGGTAATATGCTGAACATAATGAACATACTCCCTTATTATATTAAACGTAAGTTTTTAAATATAGGTTACATCCGTTGTTTATCTAATCAGATTATGTTTTTTTTTTCAGGTAAGCAAAACCTTCAACTTCGCGGCAAACAACCAAACCACGGTGTAATCCACCACTGAATAGGTAAAATATCAGTTTTTATACGTAAGTAACAAAGAAAACATGAGGAAAAATCAGATGAATCAAAATCAGATCATTCGTCAAAGAGATTACCAATAGGTAAGAGTAACAATTTTCAGATTGTACTTGCAATGCAGTAGGTATTATGACAAGTTTTGAAATCCTATACATCTGAAATGGACAAGCATGACGATTTACATCAAGTATATGTTTTCTTTTCATCATACATTTTCATAAACATAAATTAACTTACAATATATCCATTTCTTTATCAGGTATATTCTTCATCATCAAACCTTTTTTTTGGCGAGGACCTCATTACCTCTCAGGTTGGCGCACAGCAGGGAGACCCACTGGGACCTCTCGTATTCAGCCTGGGTATACACAATATCATCACAAAATTAAAATCACCTTTAAATGTGTGGTATTTAGATGACGGCATCATTGCAGGTCCACCAGAAGTTGTATACCAAGATTTAGAAGTAATTATTTCTCAATTTAAAACACTGGGATTGGAGGTCAACCCCGCTAAGTGCGAATTTTTCCCGTGTAGCGCAGTTGTGGCTTCAAAATTTACAAGTTTTAGTGCCTTGTTACCCGGCATCAGAGAAATTTCCCAAAATACATTTACCCTGTTAGGTTCACCTATTTTTATGGAAGCAGTCCCTGACGCTATTGCCAGCAAATTGTTAATATTACTGGCAATTCATGAGCGCCTCAAATTAGTTCCTGCACACGTGGCCATTACTTTAATCCGCATGTGCTTTGCGTTGCCAAAAATCACATACCTTTTACGGACCACCCCAACCTGGCTTTGTGTTGAGGAAGTGACCTCTTTCGATGATGCCCTAAAATCGGTAGTAGAGTCTGTCCTGAATGTAGCTCTAAATGATACTCAGTGGAGGCAGGCTTCCCTTCCGATTAGATATGGTGGCCTTGGGATACGTTACGCACGCGATGTGGGCTTGCCAGCTTTTCTAGCATCTGCACATGGAGTTGCTAACCTAGTCACTGTCTTGTTACGTTCTAATGGTGACTTGGGAAACATTCCTTTTGTGTCTGATGCTATGTCAGCTTGGTCAGTACTCAACTCAGGCGTACCGTGTCCAGAAGCGAAGCACGTACAGCGGGCGTGGGATGATGTTGGTGTGAAGCGTTTCCATAAGCAGTTGTTGGAGGATGCTGTGGAAGTTGATAGAGCCAGACTACGAGCTGTGTCGCAACCAGAGTCCGGTGCTTGGCTACATGCACTACCGTCTCCACACCTGGGCACTTTTCTTGACGACGACTCTCTGCGTGTGGCGGTGGCTCTCCGCCTGGGCTGCAAGGTGTGTGAACCCCACGTATGCACTTGTGGCACCATGGTGGGAGCTGATGGCCATCACGCATTGAGTTGCCGACGTTGCTCAGGGAGATTCTCGCGGCACCATGCTCTAAACGACATAGTTCGTAGAGCTCTCAATTCTGCAAATATCCCGTGTGTCCTCGAGCCTGTGGGGCTGAGCAGATCTGATGGCAAGAGACCGGACGGGCTGACTCTGGTGCCCTGGAAGAACGGCAAGTGCCTAATTTGGGACGCAACTTGTGTCTGCACTTTTGCCGCCAGTCACCTGAGTCGTACCATTCACTCACCGTCAGCTGCTGCCGAGGACGCCTGCAGAAGCAAAAAGCAGAAATATACTGCCTTGGAAACGCTCCATCATTTTGTTCCGGTTGCCGTAGAGACCATGGGCAGTTGGAGTGGTGACGCTAAAGATTTCGTCAGGGAGTTAGGCCGAAGAATTAACGAGAAGACGGGAGACACCCGCTCTGGATCATTTTTGGTGCAAAGGTTAGCCATCGCGATTCAACGTGGCAACGCGGCGAGCGTAATGGGAACCTTTGCGCCGGGAGCAATCCGGGGTGGGCTCTTTGATTAATTTTTGTTTGTTTTATTTTACTTCATATTTTAGTTATATTATATATTTTAATATTATGTTTAAGACTTGTAAATATATACTACTAGTCAGTTACTTTATGTTTAATAAGTTGTGAATAAATTAACTTACTTCTTCTTCTTCTTATCGAATGAGAATGGCCAACTCCGGTGTCGATAGTTTAACAAGCCGCCTTAAGGCCTCTGACATGGCTTAACGACTGCCGTACTAGACAAACAGCCGGGTCTTATACTAACTTACTGCAATATCATCAGTTTATTATTAAACAACTTCATCAATGTCTGTCACTGTATACATAAAAACCGTACTACACTATTCATTATACAATTACATACCTGGATACCTGTATGTATACATGAGTATTTGTGGTTGTATGTTTGTTAGTCTGTCTGTTTCCTTTCTGCGTCAGAATGGAGCGACGAATCATCGTGATTTTCGGTATGGTATGAGTTTAGGATCCAGAGAGCGACGTAGGCAACTTTTTATCCCTTTACAACGCGAATTAAGCCACAGGCATCAATTAGTACACACTATAATAAGAGAGAAAGCGTGTTTGTTCGCTTGTCAGTCAGTTTGTTTCTCTTTCTTGTGGCAACAGAAATAATTTAATAATAATTAATACTTAATACTTATTACCATAATTTTCTATAATTTGTCGGTCTTCAAGTCCAGAGTAAACCGGTTTCTTCTAGGCAAGCGCGCTAGATCGTAGATTATAACGTTGCTTAACATCAGGCAAGTTGTAGCCAAGCGTGAGCCTATCTCATGTAAAAAACAGTGTGTGGGATAATAAAAATTCTGGTATGAAGCTGATATCGGGTCCTAAAGGTGATATACGCTACTTTTTACCCCGTTTCTTCGCGAGCGAAGCCACCAGCATCCATTAGTATTCAACAAAAACCATTCTGTTACAATATTCATAAAGACATAAAGTTGTAGTGACCTATAAAGGTAATAAAATGCATAGAATGTATAAATACAAGCCGGGACCGGTTACAGTGTCCTTCAAAATACTTCCTAGATAGAGCTCGATCAGAATGCAACTAATGTAAACTAGTAGACAGGCGCAGAAAAAGTAGTGTATTTTGCTGTCTGTATATAATAAGTATTGCAGTATTACAAGCCGTTTTATTCCAAAACGTGGTTTAAATATTAGTCTAGAACTTTGGGAATAAAAGGTTCAATTCAATGCATTTCTATACCTCGTTATGAAATAAGGCGGTTACGTTCACAAGCGTGTTCATCCAATTCGGTCCAGCTGTTTAAGAGTAAAGAAGGAAAAGATATACCAACACAAATCTACTCTTATAATAACACGTTTATAATGTTAGTGTGATTTATATTATCTATGGTGGAAGGACCTGGGCGCTCACCACCGTATCTGCCCGAGAGAACTCCCCTAACGGATTAATTCTGCGGGGGAGTAGCTGAAATTGGGTATTATATCTACAAATACTTTCCAAAACGCATAGTTTCAAAAACCATTGCACCAATTTTAAGAACACTTTTTGTCATGACTGTTTTCTAAGTGGAAAGTGTTGAAATAAGCTTGGTTAAAGTCACATTTGGTGTCTTTGTTTTAAAGCCTAAATAAAAATGTATTCCAATTCCTATAACATTAAACATCAAATTAAAATGCTCCTTTTTAATTGATCAAAAAGCATTATTGATTGAATGAATGAATGAAAACAATGTTTTGCTTAATTACAACGAACATAGCTGATTACAATACCGATTACTTCGTATTTAACAAAGAATGGCTCACGGATACGTTTTGCTTGTAAAAAACATAAAACATCAGGAAGAGATTATATCTATTGCACCACTTTGCAAGTGTTTAGTTTATTACACGCTTTTATATGTAGTTCAGACATTAGACATGCCGAGTCAATTAAGATTAGGTTTAGATTGATTTTTATAATGAATATCCATTTGATCATATCTTACATATATCTAATGTTTCTTTTTCTTCTTTGTTGGCCATGATTATGTATTGTGCCAGTTCTTAAGTTAAACCAAGGATTTTTTATATCATCCCTCTCTTTCCCTCAGTTAAACACATAAAGTTTCGATATTTTTAAAATTTTTAACAATATTAAAGTGACGTTCCCGTTCGACTGTCATTCGACTTTGACAGATTAATAGAAATGCCATCTCCATCCATTTTCAGAAGGAAACGATTGAAGAATAAGAAAAAAGAAATGTAAATGCTGAAAAAGCTCCCAGTTTATTCCCGGGTATTAAAAACATTCCAGAAAATACCTTATATTAAAAATATTTGATTAAAATCATTATTTCATAACGCAACGCCAGTTTATTACTTGACATAATCTAACCTCATAAACTGTTGATTGCATTGATTATAAACCACCTTATTTGCCCAAAGACTGGTACTACTCTATTTACTTTTATAAACTCAAACAGTAGTATCTAGGCTAATCTAGACGTTTAAGGCCTTATTACCACAAACTAGTCTAGCGCGGCGGGCTTAGTATGGATACTATATTTATGTACCGTTACGGAATAAATAAATATAAAGTTTATTTTTGCCACATTAACAGATTTTATTAATTATTTGTTCGAATTACTTGTGATTAATTATTATAATTAATTAGAAATATTTAAAATTCATACAAGCTGATTCATTTAAAATAAAGTTTGCTGAATTACAGTACTGTCAAAAATAGTTCTATTCATTATATTTTTAGGCATGGTTTGCATTTGAGAAATGATTCAATTAATGACCATAATTTTCAGATACGTTTTATTTAGAATCCTAATTCATACTGTGGCCCGAGCACACTTATCAGTAGTTTACATACAAATGCTTCTACTCAATCTATGAAACGACATACATAAAAATATTTAGATTTTATCTTGGAGTTGTCAAAATCTTAATGCTGATACATTGCTTAATGCATATAGGCTTATCTTGTCAAAGTTTTCTCGCGAAATTAAGTCAGATTCATATTATGAATCTTAAAAACTAACTGTGCTAAGCTAACAGCCTTGATGTTAACTTGTTTTTAGACCAAAGCTTGTTTAAAAATGTTGGCTGCAAGCCAAGCTTGTAAAGTAAGTTCTTAATAGTGTATTACGCTGCAAAATGTTAATGTTTTAGGAAATTGACGTATTTCCTTCGTGATATGGATATTCAGAATTTTTTGTAACTTTTATAATTGGACCAGTTATGTATTTGTAGTAATGCTATAAAATAAACGAGTACTTATTTAGGTTATTAGACAATTTTCAGTGACATCTTTCGTGGAGGTATTTTTCAGATGCCAACTTTTGCCTTCCGACGTTAAGAGTAAATATTGTAAGTACATAATCTTTAAAAAAAAACTTCAAAAGTTTGGTTTCATTCCTTAGTATATTGTGTAAGATTTAGCCCCTGAAAATCATTATAGACAGAAGATATGCAAAATTAAAAATATTTAAACAATACCATAAAAACCCTACCGATTTGAAAGTTTAAATCTGACTGTAACCAAACACACATTTTAGCAAACTCAACACAATGTATGCTTCTTCTTACTTTCATGCTAAGAGTTCATTATAATGAGGGCATAAATAACAAGCAAGCATGTAAACACGACAATTACGTAGATAAACTAGTTTGTAAAAAAACACAGGTTTTTGAACCTATGAGAGCAAAACTTAGCTATTGTTCGAGACCTTGGGTGGCTGAGATTTATCTGCGAAGTTTTATTTAAAAAATCGTCTTAAACTATAGATAAACAAATTTTAAAAGGAAAGTTATTATAATTGAAATGGTAAGTCAGAGGCGAACATTGTGGATTATTTAAAAAAAAATTGTCCATAACTTGATCAATACGAGTCTTGTTGTTAAGAATATATTATGTGTGAACATACCATTACCATGACAAATTTAATCGAAATCAGTTCTGTTGTTAGTCTTGCAGAAGAAACAAATAATACATACACTCATACAAATGTTCGCCTTAATTATCTTATGTCACAGAATACATAATACAACTTATGTTTAGAAGAGTTAAGGGTTTCATACCATAGCACTAGTTACTTACATAAATGTGTATTGTACTGTCTAAAGGCACGTAAGGTTGTTCTCTAATCGGCGCCGGCGCATAACATGCTATCGTTTAAATGTAACAGAGAGTAAATTATGAAAACGAGGTTTAATTATTTATAACAACTAACAAGAGGAGTAGGAATGGATTAGATTTGGAATTAACATGTACATTCTATAATTCGAGCCAGTTTGTTTGTTTATGCTCGGAATAAAAAAGTTAAAACATACCCCGATTCCAAATATAATGTTTGGGAAAATAGTTTTCAAGTGTCCTGTATGCCTGTCCCTTTCCTATTTTTATAGAAACTACAATATATACTAAACATACTTATATCTAAGTATTTTTTTAAGTAACATAAGTAATAATATAAAGAAAAAAACAAAAAAAAAAATTCTCAAACAAATTGTCATAAACAACTGGTTTGCAAGCATTTTGATCCTTCTGCGAATCAGGTAATCAAAACAACAGAAAAGGAAAAAACACAAATTAAAATCTAACACGTGTTTGCTGAATTAGGCGAAATCAATTAATATTTAGATATGGTAACCTTTAACGATAATTTATTTGGATAAACCAGACTTTTGACATACATATGTACATCGGTATTGCAGCATTTATATAACGGAGCATTTTACAGATTTTAGATAATTACATGTCGGAGTTTAAATTGGCGTTTAATAGTTGTAATTGAGGATGGTATTACTAAATTTCGCAGATTCAAAATACAACAAAAGCATTTTACAAGACAAATTCCAAAAACAGGCCATATAAGATTTGAAATATTTTTTTGCTAAATCTCATCTTTCATTTTCTTAAGTTTTTCACAATTTCTTAAATTTTGTTATTTACCCACCATTAGGTCAAAGAAAATGTGACAATACTTAACAAACATGGCGAAGGTGAAGTTAAAAAAGTATTTAACAAAACAATTATGTTAAACAAAAGCGAGCTAAATTGCAGGTTAAATATGTTGTTAACAATTATTTCCATTCCAACCCAGATGGCAAGCTATAACCGTGTCGCGATAAAGTATATGTGCACTTCAAGCTGTGCTACTAAATAAATACACCAGATATTTTTTCTGAAAAATTTGATCAAGTGCTATAGAAATCCACAGTTTATTTTCTCGAGTTAATTCTGCGGGGGAGTCACGACCCTCAGCCATGAGGAAATACGACTTAAGAGAGAGACTTGATTGTAAGCATTGCTAAACTCTAGAATATATGTAACACGCTTACAAAGAAGGTTTCTAGGTACTTATTAACTGTAAGTAAGGAGACCGTTTTATGCTCAACGCGACACATAATAGACTACACAGATTATAGTTTACACGTGAGCCAAGATAAATAAAAATGCAGAAAAACCATCGTGTAAACAACAGCATTCGAGACCATATTGACACTAAAACAAAGACACATAATCAAGTTTATTACTAATTGAAACAAATTAACGTATTAAAATGCTGTTTCTTTGCTATATCTTATCTTTTCTTACAACTGTTCCCTAAAGTCGTTCAAGTAATGGCGTATGTCAAGGTGACCCGCTCGGACGTGAGTTATAAAAATTGAATGTGATTGAATCATAATGTAATTGGATAATAGACCTGCAATTATTGTTGCAGCTGATATTATCGCGCCTTGTTTGGTTTAAGTAAAGTATTTTAATGTGTAGAGGACTTCTACCGGGACCTGGCCAAGCGTTTGGTGGAAGTGACAGATCTCCAGAATGCTGGCTACAAAGGTCTGCTTTGCTCAAAAGGTAAGCATTGCTATGCAGCACGGAAATGCCGCCAGCATTTTGGAGACCTTTCCTTCTACTACTGGCATTTTAGATTAAGTTTTTAGTTTGAGAAGTACATAGCTTAAGTTTTTATTATTATTGTTAGTACTTAGTTTTTTGAGTTAGTTTTTAATTAGTTACTTTATGTTTTATAAGTTTTATATGTAGAGAAATAAGGAAGTATTATACATAATGTATTTCAAACAAAGATGTTATGAATAACATTTAAGTTCGAAGATTGTGTTTGGTATTTAAATGTGATTGAATATGCATGAATGTATATAGATTGCTGTGGATGTGAGTAATTTGACTACTAGATGGCCTAAAGCAACACTTTTTTTTTTGAGGTCAAAATAATATAATACAAACAGAAATAAAACTTGCGCTTGAACGAGACTATTATATCGTGAAATGCATGTATCGCATGTATCGTATGAACTGTATTCTGAGATCGCGATCGATTCGTACTTTCTGTGTTCTGAGATCGCATCATAAGACAAGTAAATATCAACAAGCCCTCTGTCATGAATAAGCCTTTAATCGATCCCATTGAATCGTTCATTTGTTTTGATTCGCTTTATCAATTAAAAGGTCTATACGTTTGTGCAAGATGTTTTAGGGAACAACAGGAGGCAGCACTGTGACGTTTTAAGAAGAAAAAAGCTTACTTTTGACTCCGAATTAATAAGTCTAGTCTTTTTTTTATATTTTCCTCTCCATCCTACGGTTGCCTGGAAGAGATCGCTTTTAGCAATAAGGCCGCCATTTGTGGCATTAGTTTTAATTATTTTTTTCCGATTTGTATTATGTTTTTTTTATGTGAGTGTCCAATAAAGTATCAATCAATCTATCTATCTAATTAATGAATACATTTACGAACAATTCGGAACGAAAAGTAAATATATATAGCTATAATACTATTTACACATTTTAGAAATCAAGTATCAATGTTGTATATGATAGATACATGCCTAGAATAAAATCTATTTACTCTAGAAAACCTAAGACGTGGCTAATTGGACTCTGGTATCCGCTTAATACGTCTACTAAAGTTGAGCAACTGCAGTTGCGGTTAGTCGTTGAATGGTTGACCATAAATGTATCATTTAGGTACATCTATCTATCATCTAGGATATGATGACTAATGAGATGACTAATAAAATGAAGGATATCCGTCATATAAATAAATCAAACAAATCTAGAGTATAGATAAAAAAAAGGATTTTTTATTTGCGTTAATACATTTTTTAACATTGTAGGTGTCCCTGGCAACCGCTGTAGGATTCCCTGTGTCGCGGTAAACGTGTTCATTCCAGTTAAATATTTAATACTCTGTGCTGCAGAATTGCTTACCATCAATCGAGTTATAGTCAAACGCAAATAGCAAACTACTGTAACCCCTCATTTCATTTCTTTCATTTAGTCTAAAATGGCTAAATATCGATACGTTGCGCAGTCGCAAAACAAAGATTTGGGTTGCGACTGTCAATGTCAAGTGTCGAATTGACATTATTTTCTAACCTGTCAGAGAGACGGGAAAGGTGACTCGACAGATAGAAACGCGCACGGCAAGAAAAATGTAAGCGGGGTCTGGGGCGGTCTCTCGACCCGCAGGCAGACCCCGGCAGAAGCAGTTCGGTCAACTCGCCACGCTCCGTACATAAGAACTCCCTCGTTGTTGGAGAGTGTTCGTGAAAAAGAGCTCAGTGAAAGAACCTGTTCACCGGGATTAATCTTCCACGTTTCTTGTCGTAGGCTGTTTGCTATATTTGCTGTCTGCTGGAGGTAGTGCTGGTCGATGAGGCCTGCGGACCTCATCCTAGCACGCAGCCGCTGATCTGTGAGAGGAAAAACCCCAGATTCTGGGTAAGTTTTACCACATAAGTGCGGTGCGTGCAGATACCATCTACCCTCTAAAGCGGAACATAAAATAATTGTAACTGTTTGTTAACAGGGTTTTTTAAGTTTCTCGCAAGAATACTCCCTTCTACAACTCATCTACCCGGTCTAAGGCTGCTAGCCTAGGCCGCCCAAAATCCTACTTACTTCACAACACACACCTACTTCACATTTCTACATCGTGCTTTGGGCGCGGGGTGCCGGAGGTCACCAACCGTGTTGGGAGAACTTGCAGCTTCTTCCAGCCCTCTATGGCGGGTGTCTCCGCCCTGACTCCGTCCCCATCACTAAGCCGGTAACACCAGGCATATATAATGCCTGGTGCCTTTATACTTTTATTGTGTTGTTGACTGACTAAAACGCATACTGGTTGCAACTAGAAACCCTGGTGTAGGCATTTCCCCTCGACCCTGAGGACAATTGTGTAATTTAAAGAGTACTCATTCTCTATCGCCTTGAGCTAAGGCTGGCGCCCATATATATATATAGATCTAATCATTGTTTAACCTACCTGTAAATTGAAAGTAAATAAGAAACCTAATCAAAATTGTAAAGTGAGACTACCACCTTTTGAATACCTAGTTAAATATACATAAATTATTAGTAACAATAGTCTAACCTTTTATTTATTGACTACCTAATACCCTCTAGATAGACTTAGGTAGCCAAACCTCACGGATAACGCTCTTATATTCACCCTCTCACCTAAAAGCGTTACAGTGGCGCCCAACGTGGGGCTCGAACCCACGACCCTGAGATTAAGAGTCTCATGCTCTACCGACTGAGCTAGCCGGGCCCCAACGTGGGGCGCCACTGTAACGCTTTTAGGTGAGAGGGTGAATATAAGAGCGTTATCCGTGAGGTTTGGCTACCTAAGTCTATCTAGAGGTAAGTACTTACTACTAACTCTTCTACGTACCTACCTACGTAGCTCTAAAGAACTGTATATGTTCACTACACTATAGTGTCTCTAGCTAGACACGCCTTCACTTGGCATCTGTAACTCAGATGAAGGGTGCTTTTCGCGTCCTACCGCGTTACAAATAGGAAACTCATAAGTCTACAGGGCGGCGTTGTACCCTGGTCAAATAATAAGCCATAGCAGACATACTAACAAGCTTATGCACATTAGGTGTGTAAATTATACTTGGGGATTTATCTATTAGTTTATCTATATCATACTCACAAGTAGATAATATATCAATATTGTTCCCAGTAAGCTTGACAACATTCAGCAAACTGCATAATAATTTGATTAACATTTTCTAACTAGTGTTAATATTATATTACTCTTATGTAATTATATGATTACCTATAGGGGTTTTGCAGGGATTAAAAAACATAGTAGAATCAGATATATACATTTATTTTTATTCCTTCCCACAAGTGTTACATAATAAAATGAATAAATTATTAGAAAAATATTTAAATTGGACATTAAAAACTAAATAAACTATAAAATTTGTGAAGCTGTTGCAGAAATAAGTATTTTTAAGATAGATTTAGTTTTGGTTTGGGTATAAGACCACTTTTGGTTTATAAGTTTCTGGTTATTTAATTGTACATAGGATAGGTTGGTAGTCCAGACTTCTGGAAATTTGTTGTTTTTAGTTTTATTAACCTATAATGGTTATTACACTTTGTTGGATTTTTTTTAATGGATATTTTAATTTTTGGTCTTCAACTTCCGCAAACTTTGTTTTGTTGCGGTAGCTGTTTCAGTAGTTTACGGCTGAGGGCAGCCGTGAATTCACTGCGTGAATTCTTTTCTGAGGGGGGCCTTGTGTAACCCCTCATTTCATTTCGTTCATTTAGTCTAAAATGGCTAAATATCGATACGTTGCGCAGTCGCAAAACAAAGATTTGGGTTGCGACTGTCAATGTCAAGTGTCGAATTGACATTATTTTCTAACCTGTCAGAGAGACGGGAAAGGTGACTCGACAGATAGAAACGCGCACGGCAAGAAAAATGTAAGCGGGGTCTGGGGCGGTCTCTCGACCCGCAGACCCCGGCAGAAGCAGTTCGGTCAACTCGCCACGCTCCGTACATAAGAACTCCCTCGTTGTTGGAGAGTGTTCGTGAAAAAGAGCTCAGTGAAAGAACCTGTTCACCGGGATTAATCTTCCACGTTTCTTGTCGTAGGCTGTTTGCTATATTTGCTGTCTGCTGGAGGTAGTGCTGGTCGATGAGGCCTGCGGACCTCATCCTAGCACGCAGCCGCTGATCTGTGAGAGGAAAAACCCCAGATTCTGGGTAAGTTTTACCACATAAGTGCGGTGCGTGCAGATACCATCTACCCTCTAAAGCGGAACATAAAATAATTGTAACTGTTTGTTAACAGGGTTTTTTAAGTTTCTCGCAAGAATACTCCCTTCTACAACTCATCTACCCGGTCTAAGGCTGCTAGCCTAGGCCGCCCAAAATCCTACTTACTTCACAACACACACCTACTTCACATTTCTACATCGTGCTTTGGGCGCGGGGTGCCGGAGGTCACCAACCGTGTTGGGAGAACTTGCAGCTTCTTCCAGCCCTCTATGGCGGGTGTCTCCGCCCTGACTCCGTCCCCATCACTAAGCCGGTAACACCAGGCATATATAATGCCTGGTGCCTTTATACTTTTATTGTGTTGTTGACTGACTAAAACGCATACTGGTTGCAACTAGAAACCCTGGTGTAGGCATTTCCCCTCGACCCTGAGGACAATTGTGTAATTTAAAGAGTACTCATTCTCTATCGCCTTGAGCTAAGGCTGGCGCCCATATATATATATAGATCTAATCATTGTTTAACCTACCTGTAAATTGAAAGTAAATAAGAAACCTAATCAAAATTGTAAAGTGAGACTACCACCTTTTGAATACCTAGTTAAATATACATAAATTATTAGTAACAATAGTCTAACCTTTTATTTATTGACTACCTAATACCCTCTAGATAGACTTAGGTAGCCAAACCTCACGGATAACGCTCTTATATTCACCCTCTCACCTAAAAGCGTTACACTACATAAGAAAGTTTAGGTAAGTAATCATTTTAAACTTTTAAAGCTTTTTGACAAAGGATCCAGTTCTACAAACTTTTTAGTTCCAATCTTATCCACAAGTACAATTATCTAGTGCGTTTTTAATGAGGGGTCACGTTTGATTACAGCTTGTTACAATCAATTGTCAAACTTTGACGTGCGAATGAATGAATGAGTGATTGAAATAGTTTTGGACTTGACATTTGGTTAAGGTTAGTGATAGTGCTATAGTACTTATTTTAGTTATTGTTATGGTTAGAGTGTGGTTTGTGGCCCATTGTTTTTTTTTACTGTTTTCTTGTCATATCAATTAGGTTGAAGTTTTATTGTTGAAATATGTTCTAGATCGCGTGTAAGTAAATAGTAATAAAAATACCTCAATTTCTCAAAAAAACATACACCAAAGGAGATGGTGATGAAAAATGAAGCAACTTTTTTTAAAACCAGTTGAATAAAAGTATTGATTATTTCTTATTTATCTAAATATATAAAACTCAAAGGTGACTGACTGACTGATATAGTGATCTATCAACGCACAGCTCAAACCACTGAACGGATCAGGCTGAAATTTGGCATGCAGGTAGATGTTATGACGTAGGCATCTGCTAAGAAAGGAGTTTTAGAGATGCCACTTTTAAAGGGGTGAAATAGGGGATGCCAGTTTTACTTCTTAATGCGAGTGAAGCCGCGAGCACCCACAAGTCTTTAAATTACGAAGGGGTAAAGAGATTCGCAGAAGTCATATTCCAACAGACACGTAGTGGCATCAGTTATTACAGGTGGCTTGGTTTAAACAAACTAATAATAATGAATACTATTTGTTAGCACGGTTAGTATGATATACTATTTGATTCATGATATGATTCACTTCTTCCAGGCTGTTAATTTAATGGTATTTATTAGCTTAGTATGTAACATAACCAAATTTCTTAAACATTAATGTTTGGGTAGAAGCCCCTAAGTTTCAATTGAATAAAAAAAACCTTAAAAGAGATTATAATATTGTGATGAAAATCTATATTTTATTAAGTATATAACACACAGTCAATGCACCAACCGTACAATAGGTACATTAGTCTATTTGTAAGAACAATTGATAACAAAATTTAGACAAGCTGAATTTATGAATCATACAATGAATCATTACAAAGTGTAGAGCTAACGTTGCGGTTTGAATCCACTTGGGTGGTAATCTTGAATAGATTGTCTTCTTAATCAGTTATTATGGTTTTATTATTATTTTACTTGTGGTAATCTGTGGAAAAGTAAGCAATTATATTAATTCAAAATCAAATCTTTATCTGTGCTGATATCATATAGTATTTCATAAGGAAAATATGTATTGAACTGAACAGCAAAAATAAGGTCTGTTATTTTAATTTGGTTTTTTTTTCATTGTCATCTTCATGAGTATGTTCACAATATCTGAAGTCGGCTACCGATCTATGTACGTGATTTATCAGAGTACCAAATAATAAGTTTTATTCTTTGCAAAGCAAAAAATAATTCATCTGAAATTTCAGTTAGTTACCTACAGTGCAATATTTTATTATTTTATTATAAAGGTATAAATATGATACAAACTTACCTAAATATTTTTATAAGAATGTATGTAAAAACAATTATGACAAGAAATCATAGTGTTACATGATGATAATAATTATTTATTTGTTTTGTAATATTTATGATTTTAATAAATATTTCTTTCTTTCTTTCTTAAAACGCCTTCGATATCAATCAATTAATATTGCTTTATTGCACACCAGAAAACAAAAATACAAAACAATTTACAGAAACCTAACTAAACCTAGGTACATTGGGTGGTCTTATCGCGTAGAGCGATCTCTTCCAGGCTTTCGATATCGTAGTAATTGAAGTTCAAAATCTAAATAACCCTTTTAAAACTTCCCACGCAACATGAATAACGAGCAAGTACTTGATTTATTACCATAAAAAAACAATCCCTTACTTTTCCTTTCCGAAAGGCCGATACGATCAGCTCTTTTTTTAACAGAAGCCAAATAAATCGTCGACATAATACAATTAAGGATTGACCTTGCGAGCACATAAAAAAACGCATAAAATATATGTCAACGTAATAGGATTAGAGTGAATGAAAGACGGTGGCAAATAACAAAATTTTGTATGTTGTTCTTATTTTTAAATTATTTAGTTGTGATTCAGAGGCTTTGCGCACATTATTATGGAATCAAAAGTAGCATATACGTCACTCTCAGGAACCTTTATTATCGCCATACCATTTGTTTTTCTATGATGTGTCGCTCTGTTGCTCTGTTGAAAGCGGAACCAACATACATACTACATTATATTACATTACATTTATTGTTTCGCTTTTATACTCATTTATTTGTAAAGTTCAGTTTATTTATATCTTACTATGCTACGCCATATTATGCGCTACCAAATAGAAAGCTTAAGCCAGTCCATTCCTATACTACGTCAAAGAAAGAAACACAAAAACTGGACTTTCTTTTTCGTCGACCTCTGTAGAAGGTGAGCGTGTCCCGACTCCCCGGGTAATAATAACACCCGGGGTAATGGGTCATTGGACCTTGTGCCAAATATGGCACATCCGCGTGTGGGCCATATCTGGCCGCAGCCGTGAAGGGGTTAAAGCTCCGAGATGGGTAGTTGACGTGTTATTTGGTCGTAAGGCAGGATTTCACTATCCCACTATAAATAATACAAAGGTGAAACTTTGTGTGTGTATTTTTATTAGGTACTTCTTTATGTTCAAATTATTGAACTGATTTGGGTGAAATTTGGTATGGAGATAGATTAAACTCTGGATAAACATATAGCCAAAATGTTATTATGTGTCATTAATTACACCTTTTAATCAGATCTGCAACTAAACAATTAGTTGTCATTAATTCAGAGACAATGGATAAATATTAAATTAAAAATAACTACATACAAATATATATTAACGTAAAAGTTCATACTTTAAAATAATTTGACCAATTACCACTCAAATTGTTATATTCCAAATAAGTGAATCTCATAAACATAACACCTTCATTGCAAATCGCGGTGCAAAGCTCCCAAAGTGCAACAAAAACTAGATTGGCCATATTTGGCACTTGAAATATTGCCGAATCAAATATGGCCTCTCATTAAAATTCGGGCAGGCTTAGCAACATTAAAATATTGAAAGTTATAGTTTGGTCGGCAGTTTTTAGAAATGGTAAGCTTATCGGGGTAAGCTAAGTAATTGCACAAATGCAGTCGTATTGAGATCTACCTGAAAATCATTACAACAAATGATCTGCATAATGATATAGGTCTGATATGTTAAATTTTTACTATTTTCTACGTGTTTTCTGCCTAGCAAAATATTTATTTCATTAAAAAACACATTTACAAATCTATTATCCGATACGATCAAAAAATCCTTAATGTATTAAAACAAAGAGGTCGAACCTGGATGATGCCGGCGCAAGATCAAAGCCAATTACATATTATGTAAGGCCTATACCCAGCAGTGGGACGAAGACAGCTGCAGATGATGGTGATGATGTATTAAAGAGGCCAGCTTTTTATTTTTCAGCTTACCATATAATTCAAAATGGCGCTGGCTCAGTCCAATTTGGGGGAAACGATCCAAACAATGCACTCGCAAGCCATTACCATAGCCATGAAATCATGCGCTTTTGATTTTGGGGAGCAAAAAGAATGAAATCGAAATGCGAGAGCGTCGTGAGAAATCTTTGTTTCGACGTTGTAATTGAAAAAGTTTTGAGCGAAGCGAGTTTTATAGTTCATTGATTTTTTATTTGCTAAATATTTATTTACAATAATAATACATAAAAACAAGAAGCATACTACTTATAACTACAACAAAAATAAAAAGGTCACTCTTAGAAAATCTTTAGAAAAGCCTAAAGATAGTCTAAGTGCTCCAGCCCACTGCCAGAGGGCAGCGTGCCCAGCATACTGGTGGCATTACCACGTTGGATGGCAATGCTGATACGTTGAGCCAAAAAAGGCCAGCATTTTTGTCACGCGTCGCTCATTGATTGATTTTGTCTTTAAATTCAATTTGATTCGCGTTATATTGACGAACACCTAATATAACACTCTCTTACACATTTGATATCTCAACCATTATCATACACATACTTAATCAGGAGCGGGACGAGTCGTTTACAAGAAGGGAGGCCTATGCTCGGCAATGGGTGATAACAAGCTGATTATGATGCTGATGGCCTTGTCTGAATTCATGGTTCACCCTATCTCTTACTAAAACTTAATTAGTCGGAGCATCGTGCTCAAAAAAGCTTTATAAGTAAGAAGTTAACTTGAATTACAATTGCATCAAATGTCATTCAAAACGCCCGAAATAGTTCGAGAATTTGCTAATATTTCGGACACTGTCTACTTGAATTCCGATTTCTATGCGTAATAAATAACATTTTAGTACATTGAATAGGTCTAAATCTTGATAATGCAAATACCTGAATTATTTAACTCTGATGAATGATCTTGCTCCGATATAAATCTACAATTAATAGACTATTTCAATTCATACGCACGTTCATGCAACAACCATATTTAAATAACACTTATATGCTAAAGTGTATATTTAGTATGTGAGTTTGCAATAATGTGTGTTTGTTACTTCTTCTCTCTCTATGAGTCGTATTTTCTCTTGACTGAGGGTCGTGACTCCCCCGCAGAATCGATTCGTTAAGGGAGTTCTCTCGGGCAGATACATCGTGGTGGGCGCCCAGGTCCTTCCATGGACTTTGTTACTTCTTACTGCAATAAAAAACAAAGTATGTAAATATTACAGCCTTTGTTTTCCTATCACACCGCACACTGACTGCTCAGTAAATGCAAAAAGAATTGTTTTTTTCATTACAATATTTCTGGCATTTTTACATATTTTTAATAATATAATCAGGCCGCTACTTGTTTTTCCTTTCGGTTTCTTACCCTCTATTTCTTCTATTACTATTGTCGCGGGTAATTGTAAAACCACGTTAAAATATTGGCCTGAAATATTAGCTAAAAATAAATATTAGCTATTATTATGATTTTTAACTGTTGTACTTATTTGTACAACAGTTAAAACTGTACTGGCTTGTTATGAAAGTTTTACTTTGTATGAAAATTGCTTCTCTCATAATTTCCAGTAAGACGTAGATAACGTTTTATAGATTTATGATTTGAAGCGCGGCTGCAGTCGCCGAGTTTTTAAATTAAAACTGTACCTTCATAAATCTGTGAGAGCTTATCTTTAGACGGGTGTAAGTACAGGAGGACGCGAAAGTGTATGTATAGTTCTTTATTAATATAAAAAATTATACATAAGTTATCGAGTCCTTCTGACTTTTGACTTCCCAAGGATTGATTTGCCCTGCAGGCAGACCATCTGCCATCGGATGTCAATGAATAGGTACCTAAGGGAGGAGGCCTATACCCAGCAGTGGGTTGAAAAGGGCTGAAGATAATGATAATCATGAATAAAAAACTTTGTTTAAAGACAAGGTATTCAAAGGAAAGAAACCGCAACTAATTATTTTTGTATACATTTTTACGTCATCGCGCGAGGCAAAGAAATAGCAATAAAAACGAACCAATTGAGAGCGTCTTCTTTAGTTCTTTATTTTTTTATATTCTGTATTTTTTCCCATTCGCCCACCATAACCATTATAATAAATAAGTGATCATTATTTCGATTCAGATATTATTTTAATAGAGTTTTATTGTCAAGTCATTGAATATAAGTAGAAATTATGGTTATTATACCACCATTATTAGATAAATTACTGACACAAAATAAAAGATATGGAAAAAAGTCTAATGCCATCAAAGTAATATGGGAATACAATTAGCTACACCATAAAAGTGTACAAAAAGGTAAATAAATATAAATTAAATTATTTTATGCATTAGCGGGAGTAGCCGAAGCATTAGCAATGTTTTTTTTTTATTTTAGTATGTGTGCTGTTTAGAATTACTGTAACTTGACACTTGTTGGTGTTATGACAGCATCTTGTATATAAGAATCTAGATTGGCTTATAATTTTCATAGAAATCTATGAAAATTAGAGTTACAAATTTCACGTGATTTGTACGATGACTGATCCATTGCGACTAACTTATTATATAAGGTGTTCTAATAGAATACCAGTCCTTCTACCCCTCTGTCAATTTACGTTATTATACTCATAGAAAAAAAGAAAATGCATGGGACAGAAAATTGTGCCAATTGACCAAATTTATATATGAATATGGCACCCGGTGATAATGATTCTTTAAAAACGGGCGGTCGGTTATGACTTTTGCCAAGAAAAAGAGACCGTTCTTGTTTAAAAAAAATGTAATGACTAACGTTTAATATTTTCGCACTCGGCTGTACCAAAACTCCCCAGATAACTTTAGCCTTTAAAAATCTTTAAATAGTTCAGCTGAGCGTTATTTATTAAAGCCTGGCCTTATCATAGAGCGAGTAGTTTGCCCCGGGGCAATTGCGGGCAAAAATCGCCATTTTTCTGAGTAAATTCTATTTATTTTTTAAAATAGCTGTGAAGGTCGCACGTGATTTATGCAGGTCTCAATTGAAATTTATTCAGCAGTAATTTTTGCTTGCATTTAAATATTTAAATGCAGGCAAATTTACTTGGCGTGATAGGGCTTTACATGTTCTTTAATTTATACCATTTGTATTTAAGTTTGAATTTCTTGTTATTCTATTTAGACGTTATTTTCTTTCCTTTACCAAAAACTTGTTTATTTGTATCAGAATTGGGTGAAACAAAAGAAACATATCAGTTTCACTTAACACGTATCCATGTAGTAAGTACCCGTGATGTGACCTTTTTGATGAGTCATTTCTTTTTTAACGAAACAATACCTCACCTACAATTGTATAAGTACTGATCATAATTTACATTTATGTCACATTAAAATTAAAATAAAATATACAAACAAACAGACAACGAACAAAACATCACTTCCCGCGCGCGGCACTGAATGTCCCTAGTACACTTTTTATCCTGAAAGTCACTGAACGACGCTAGTGTGTTATTTTTACTATCTTTCATTTATTTCATACTTTTTATTCTTCATGTATCTAAATTTTAACAAGGAAAATTTCATCATAATCATCATCCTCAGCCTTCTCTATCTCTATCCCACTGCTGGGCATAGGCCTCCGTTTGAATGTGCCAGCTGCGTCGATCTTGTGCAGATCTCATCCATAAAGAACCCACGACTCGAGTAATGTCGTCGACCCATCTCGCTGCCGGACGACCTACTCCTCGTCTGCCTGTTCTTGGCCACCACTCAGTAACGGTTTTGCTCCATCTATTGTAAAACTTTGAACCATGCAATACATTACTCTAAACACTTCTAAACAGATTACGCATTCATGACATAATACGTATTGGCAGTTATGTAAAGATGATCAGAGGCCGGCAGTGCCTTGGCATATGTTTAGCGCCCACATTGTTGTTTGGTATCTAATGTTTAGAATAGGTACTGAAGTCGCTTAGGTGGTAGAGGATTATATATTTATTTATTGCTTGCAACACATTTATACTAATTTAGAAACTAAATATGATATGGTTTGGTGCTCCATGAATAGCTGAAATTCCAGCAAAAAACAGTTTAAGTTGTAGTTTAAATTTGAGTAGGTTATAGTGTTTTATGAAATAAATGAAAAGCCTTTGTTTGTCCATGTGCTACTGAAATTATGAGGTATAAATATAATATGCTCATTATTTATCAATAAATAAATTATCGAGTATCTGTGTTATTTTTAACCCATTAGTCAGTCTATTAAAAATATATATTTAAAAGTCTCTCAAAATTTTGATAGACGACACTTACGACAGTCTCATTTTAACTGATTTAAAAAATATATAGGCACATATTTAGGCACTTTATAATACAATTAACAGATAGATTTGTTGATAACATTCATTATTTGAAAAAGTGTTTCAAATAATACGTATTCCACCACATAGAGTAAGTAAATTAAAGAAACCGGCCAATGATTTTGCGAAACTCGTAAATGTGTGGTTTGTGTAATAATTTCTCAACTCAATTTAATGCTGTAAAATTACGACGGTTAAGTTTGTATGTCACAACGACCGAAGCTTGTCGTGATAAGTGTTTATATGATTGGATGGATTTATGCCATGGCTGACTCATTATTGGTAAATTAATTTAAGTAGACAGTTGTATTTTACTTTGGGCAACTTACTTTAAAAGCAATTTATGTAAGTACACATATGGCGTTTTATAATTCATTAAGTACTAGTGGACGTCTGCGGCTTTGGTCGCATTATTTTGAAATAAAAAGTAGTATATGACACTTCTAAGACTTCATACTACCTACATACCAAAAATCATGATGATCCGTTCAGCCGTTTAAGAAAAACCGATAAACAGACGCACAGATAAACAGTTTTATAAAAACCGCTGGAACGTGTTCTGTTATGGATTTAAAGTAAAGTATACCCAAACATTTTTTCTACTGTTTAGATTTTTGATTCTATATCTTATTATTTAAAATAGAATAAAAAAAAAATCTGTTTGTTACAGGATCACAGTGCAAAATGTGGAGGCATTGAGAAGGAACCAATCACACGACAGACATGACTCGAGGGCATCCAGGGAGGTAAGATTATAAAACTATTTAATGTGCTTTTTCTGGACTAAACTGCTAGCGATGATACAAATATCATCGACATTGATATTGTAGTCTTGTATGTGTCGATAACAAGGTATAAGATAGACAATAGACATCATCAAACGCAGAGCGCTTTCAGATAGTTCTTATATCTATTTGAAATAGTGTAGCGAATTTCAGCTAACGATGTACTGAACTTCAGATTCACTAAAACACGGCTTTGATGTTGCTAAGCTTTTACCGTTATTGGTGCTCGCTGAATTTGTAAATAATAAAATTAATCAGTGGAGTCAGAATAAACCTTATAATATATCTGGCATTATATATAACTATGGGATCTAGGTTTTACAGTATCGTGAAATAGAACAGATATCTATAAAATGTTAAACTATCGAAAAAACGTAAGAATACATACCCTTTTTTTTCAAACAGTTTGAAAACATATTAGGTTGCATAAAACCTGTACATCCCGTTACAGATAACAAAGAACCGATGATACCAAAACGCGAAACACCGAGTTGACTCTACCGATCGAACCACCGAGGTACCTCACACACGGTACCTCAAAACCAATGTCTAATGAAACTGGTACCAACACTGTTAACGAAGACGAAGAGGTAGCCAGAAACGACACAGATAACAAAAAAACAACTGAAGTAACAGAAAACACAGAAAAAACTGAAAACGCAACAGAAAACACAAAAGAAAAAACAGAAAACACAAAAGAAGGCAAAGAAAACAAGCCAAGATCGGTGTCGTTCAATCGAGACATACACGTAAAGAGATTCGGTGAGTCGACTGTCGCAGAAACGAAATAACTTACTAATGTATCATGTTATATGATTCTAACAGGAATGTGAATACGCTAATATAATAATCTCCAAGAATAACCAGTTCACCTTGACAACTAACGGGAACACTAATATTGAACTAAGATTCCATAATGATATGTATCTTCTTCAAATAATTCTTCTATAGACTGAAGATTTAACAATATTGGCTGCTACAAATCGCTTCTTCATACTTAATTCTACTTTTTAGGTTAGAAAATTCTTTGTAGTTTTGTTTAATCTTTTTCTTTATTTATTTCATAGTGTCAGCAAAATATTCTAAAATATTTTCCACTTACGACGAAGCAAATTCTATTTATAAAATCCTTCTATTTTATTCAAATATCAAAATAAATTGTACCTACCAAAAATTACTTAATTGTATATTAATTAAATTAATAGACAAGACATTGATAGAAACAGATGTAAGATAAAAATGCAAGTGCATTAAAACTGAATGAACGCAGTAATTGATGAGACCCGAGAATGAGGTCAAGACGATCATGAATCAATGGTCGATTCAAAAAGCCGAACATTGATTATAATCGTAGACGATTACACGCCAAAACATGATGATGGTAATAGATTTTGCTGAATTTTCTGGTTATGGAAATGAAACACTTTATGGTATTTTTATATACTGTTGCTTTGAATATGCAAAGTTAACACAGATGTCGTACGTAGTTTAGTTTTTATAACGGATCGTAGATATAAAATAATAACTTTTAGAAAAAAAATTATAGGAAAAAACTAGTCAGACTATCGAGTTTAAAAAGCTTGAGCTTTTGACGCAACACAGCGTCAAGGTACCAGGAGAACAGAGCTAGGAAGGAGGTGATTCACTATCCAACCTCAAAACGTACAGTGTAACAAGTAGGTAATGTTTCAATGACCGATAAAATGCCTAAGCTTGAGACACGACATGCGTTGAATACTGTACGTTGACAACTTGTCACGGGGTTCAAGGTTTGGACAAGGTTGGGTCGTGATATATAAATATATATATACCTATGTAAAACTAGGTAAACATAGATAAGATAAATCCTTGAAAAGTGGAAGTTACACTGTTGTATAGGTATATAGTTTGCGGTTTGTCCCAAGTCTTTGCGGTTTTTGTTTAGATAGGTACTATTTTTAGGCAGTTTCGTGGAAGTTTGGATTACGACTTTGTAATATATTATACTATACCCATTTGGAATTGTAAGTGGCAATGCAGCCGAAACCACCACAATATTTACTCGGATTAATATTTCATTGAGATATTTATACAAAACTAGCAAACCCGGCGAACTCCGTTTCGCCGCATGTAGTACATGCTGTGTATCAGAGATGGCGCTGTAAATGAAAAATGATTTTTCCCTGTTTTCCCGCTTTTCTGTTGAAATTTTCTTTGCTATAAACCTCACGTCAGGAAGGAAACCCTGACTTATTTTTATATAGTAGATTAAGGGTTACCGATAATTTTCTTTTCTTTTATTTTAACACAAACTAGTCGGAAATCATATATATTTTAAATAATTTTAAACAAACTATCAAGATAATTTATAGCACTAAACAAAAGCGGTAAAATTAGCATTCTAAGTTCGTAGACGCAACATGATTCCGTGCGAATCGTGACGGCCATGTTTTTACAAAGTTTTTACTATCAGTTTTGGACAGGTACCGTCGTTAGCTCAGATACACATCTGTGGTATGTATCTGCTTCCTGTCGCTTTTCTATGTGATGTTTTTTTGTGTTTTCATCAGAGATATAAAGACAAAAATCTGCTTTTTTCTATGTTTTTTTAACCTACGAATAACGATGGTAAGTTGGTATGGTTGGTATGGATGGTAGTTACATTATTCGTAATAGAGATCTTTCACAGAATTTTAACTGAGTTTAAAAAGAGGGTAATCCATTCACTGATTCTTACTTCAATTCTGTGAATGGCATGGGGTAAATGTCATGTCAGAGGCCCTTAGGGCGGCTTGAATAACTATCGACACCAGAGTTGGCCACTCTCATTCGATAACAAGAAGAAGAACTTCAATTCTGATATATTTTTGTAATTGTTTTTAAGTTTACAATTTGATATCGAATCTTACCGCCACTTTAATTAATTCTTCATTGAGTTTTCAAAACACATTTTTGTTCTGAAATTTATTTGTATTGTAGAGTCGTTATATTATATGGTATTTTAAATGCTCCTGCCGTTAAATTAGATTGGAATCTCTGATATTTTTATTACTTCCTGTCGCTTTCTTATGATCTTGTTTATTAGATCAAAGCCTAGAAACCGAAGAAAGAGATACTTTATAAATAGTCAAAGGTATTGCTACTTTTTCTATTTATGTCGGTATAATAAGTAACTTTATCTCAAGAAGTGATATAATCTTGCATACTTTATTTCCCTTTTATTCTCATTAGGGATTTCTCTGAGACTTTCTTTAATTACTATTTCACTGGGCTTTTACTTGATAGCTTACTGAAACGAATAAAATTTGGTTGTTTTTATACTTCTTTAAAACCCGCTTAGTATACAAAGTTAAACCATCTACTCATCTTATTGAAAGACCACGCAAACCTTATGTTTTTTGTAAAGTCAAAGAGAAGAGTGGTAATCAAAACAGCTAATTATCCGAGTGGTGTTGCCAGTCGAAATGACTCGTTAGTTGTTATACCGGTTTAATATAATTGCGATGATCACTGAGATATATAATTGCAGGTTTATGACGCCTCTAAAGTGATTGTTAGTTAGGAAGATTCCGATTATTTCTTTCTGTAAGATAACGATGATAGAAAGATAAAAAATGTGTTAGAAATTATACTTGAATTTGTTGAAATTTTAAGGATTTCTATTCTGAATTTTCCTGTTCCTCTTAACCAAATATTTAGGAAGTGATAAAATATTTTTGAACCATAGTTCTAATTAGTACTTAGAATGGGATTCTAACCAGTATAACCGTTTTGAAGTAAAGCATGATTTAGTAGTATTTATGCCTCAATAAATCTTAAATTGAGCATACGAAGGTGTAGTTTTATTTAAACGATTATCGTTATATAAAGTAAACACAGCCCAAACAAACAATCTTATTTACAACAATAATTAAAAAAGAACAAATAAAAATACTTCTACTTCTAACTAAACATACTACTCAAATAAACTTTCAGATTATATAACTCTACAAAAGCAAATGAGTCAAGCGTAAAACCATATTATTATATGTTCGATGGTAAAACCCTAATACATATTGTCACCGATTAATCTTACCGTGCTATTATCTACTGACACTACTCAAAACAAAGTTCACCTTTCATTACATAACTATAGGCGTGGTACAGACATTACAAACTGTTATTATTTTTTGCTACGTCCCCTTGACACTTACATTTGATACAACCAGTAGAGTCAAGAACAAACTAATGGATGATTTCTATTTCATTCTTGGATATACTACGTAAAAGGATGAAAAGATTTACTGGTAATCAACTCATTACCTTTAAAAGGCGAATGGATGAAAGAATTAATGAAGGATTTATATGGCTCTCATACATCAACACCAATGACTTTAGAAAATAGAAATCAGCTGTTCTATACAAAAAGTTCTTGCACCCTTTTTTTCTCTAATAAGTCAAAAGTTGTTGCTTTTAAGATAAGCGTTAGTTATCAACCGTGTATAAACTTATCGCACGTGTTGGTGGATTTATTAGGTAAGTTATTGAATCAGGCGTTACTTTGCGGAAATCCTTTGTAAATGAAACTCTGGAAAAATATGTAGCGTTTTTTTGTTTGTTGTGCTTTTGTGTAGTTTTGTCGCAGCGGAAAAACACTACATATTTTTCCAGAGTTGAATTTGTTAGGATCACAGGTGAGTCAAACGGTAGAAGAAAACTTTCTGTAGGATTATTACTACACAATCAGATTTGTGCAGCGTATTTGTAATTGACTCTACCGTTGTAGAGCTCGTTGCGAAAACGTTATCTAATTTATTAGCCTCAGGGATTAAATTTCTAATTAGATTTTTTTGTCTTGTTTTGTGCTACAGTGATATTAGAAAGATTATAGTAATTATTACAGTTTAGTTTGTATTGTATCCTCTAGATTTTGCACAACTATAGATAACCAGTTTATAAGTTTCAAGTGTGTTTATGTCATTTTTCAAGTAACTTCGTATGAGAGTGGCCAACTCTGGATTCAGAGTTTTCAAACCACCCTAAGGGCCTCTGACTTAGCGTAACGACTGCTGTATTCTAACAATTTTTCAAGTCACTTTCGTGAAGTGTAAGTATAGGTATCATGTATCAAAAGTTAAAGACAAGATGGTTGAAAGTTGTTTTCTTCTTAAAGCTAATGTAAGGTAAGTTATTAAGATTGTAAAGTCAAAACAAGATGCAACTGTAGGTGTAAATACCAAACCTACATCAAAACATATACCAGCCTTGCATTCCAATTAAGCTATAAACGACCTTATTATCAAAGTGATAGAGGCATATATTAATTGAAAAGTAGGTTGTGGAGGCGAAAATGAAGATGTTGATAAATTATTTATACATTTTTACACTACATTGGCCATGGAACGGGATGATTGCCACCTTGCAGTGATTGGCGGTAGTACAAATAAAATACAAACAGGTGATACAAAAATTTATTCTTAACGCATTGGAATAAGGTTTACTTTACAAATTAAAAATTGGTCAATCAATGGACAACATAGTAAAGTAAATTTGTCGATTAAAAGAGCTGGTTGAATTGGTATTTGATGAGTGCAATTATGACATTTAAAGCTTTGAACAGGTGGATGGTGGGCAATTATTATATGTGGGATGAAGATGAAGATGAGATGAATTATTTGATGTTGTTGTTCGTTGTTATGACGTGAACAAATACTCTAAGGACGGAATGTAATATAAGAAGATCTGAGTTATAGTAAGATTCTTATAATTTTAACTACGACGTAGATATGAATAAATAAATGTTCAGGGACATTGCACACAGCGCCATCTAGCCCCATACTAAGCAAACGCTTGTATCGTGGGTATACTTGAAATTCAGCTATATATTGTATTTCTAACTGAGCGACTGAGCTAAGTTATATATTAAGCTAATATTTCGAAACTTTCTAAGGCTTTCATATAAGGCTGCTGAAACCAGCCAGTTAGGTCCTCCTCTTTAAATTGTATCCCTCATGTCTGAGGATAGTTACCTCCTATTACCTTCTCTTTGATGACACAGGTAGCTGGTGAAATATTTACAATTATACCTAGGTAGTAAACCAGTTGATAGTAACCTTAAGTTAAAGTTGAATGTAACCTAAAGCACAGAATACAACCTAATTAAAAATTACTGTTTCATACAAAAAATATCTAAAGAATTACTTTGGCTTGTTTGATCATATTCATATCGGTAATATGATTTATCGTTATAATCAGAGACAACAAAACGACAGAAAATAGGTAGGTAAGGTACTTAAGTAAAAGAAAAACAAAAGAAATTCTGCAAAAATTGTGTCAAGGTTTTCATAACTTGCGCACGTCTGAAACAGTTTGACTTATTTAGGTAATGATTTAATTAATTTGCCTGACCTTAATTTTCTTCGGTATCGTTTATTTGAAAAGAAAGGTATTTCAATAAAAAACAAAGAAATAACGTTTGTTTGTATTACGGTAGTCTCCTTCTGATATAACTTTTTAAAAAGAGTTTTAAATTTCCATATTAACAGCATATCGTTTTTTTATACTACAAAAAAACAGCTGGGGCGTAGAAGTCATCATCAGCATCAGCCCGCTATCGCCCACTGCTCAGCATAGGCCTCTCTTCTTGTACGCCACTCGTCCCGATCCTGCGCAGATCGAATCCAGGTGCTTCCTGCGGTTGTTATAATGTCGTCAACCCACCGCATTAGTGGGCGACCTCATAGGCATATAAGTGTCTTACTCAAATTCATGAAACCGTACAAATGCTATGCCACCCTTTTGGTCACCATTCCAAGGAAAGACTGCTTTACCTGAAAGGAGATTAATATAGCACATTTTTAACCACCCATTCAGAAAACAGTATATTCAATGCAACAAGATTGATATAACATTCAATAGCAAGCCTTCTTCTTCTAGACATTGCGCACGAGTCTTTCTTCTGGTCACGATCTCTTTATTACCATTTACCACCATCCATCACGATATAATCGATCTAATAACTAACCGACGATGAAAACGCAACATTGAAGATGTAATCAGGCATAAGATTAATAATTCGCAATCTAATTACGATGAAATTTACATATGTTGTATTTTGTAACCTTACGAAATGAATATATACCTTTATCTACACTAATGTTGTAACATTCTACTTATGTTTCCAATACTTTACTTATAATTACTACTGTTATAGCACAGACAACAAAACACTCAATTTAAGCAATTTCACATGATGATATAATATCCACGTCGATATCGTAATATCTCATTATAACATCAATAAAACGCGACCAACCTGATTGCAGGGCTAATCAGGTTGGTCGCGTTTTATTGATGCGCGCATAGCTGCGCTCTCATTGGTTAGATTTTAATGGCGGCAAAATCACTGTGACAATACACGTACGCGTGAATTTAATTTAATAAATTAAAAGTTAAAATGTTACAACATTAGTGAAGATAAAGTAGTGTATGCAACTGCATATAACACGGGTATTAAAACACTCGTTACTATTATGAAACTCACACTCGTGTTTTAATACCCTTCATTATATGACAGTTGCATAAACTACTATTATATCAGGTATTGTACGTATAATACTAGTAGTTTTTGTTTAGTATTCATTTATTGAGCACAACATAAACCTAATTAGGTAATACTTATTAAAAGCTAGAGACAATTACACGATCATTGCACTTCAATATAATGTAAGAATATTTTTATAAAGATATGAAACCTAAAAAAGGCAATAATTTCATTGACATGTAACTATTTCTTTTTGTTATAAATAAATTGAGTTTGAGTTTACTATTGAAATAAATAAGCAAAATTCATGTACCTATTTAAATAATTTATATGGTTGGTTTTATTTTTATTTGTATTTTACGCTGAGAATACATTGTAGGTACATACTAGTATAGTAATGTAGATGTACAATAAAAAATTACATCTATGCGGTGTAATAGATAAAAGGTAAGGTAATTAAAAGGGATACAGAAACTCCGTGTAAATTTAAATAATGTATTCCAGGAAAATTATAAATCATGCAACATACACCCTTAGCAGAGGTCACATCTTTATACCAAGCTTTAAAAGAACTATAATTGTAGATAGTACCTACATACGTCAATCACGCTAATTGGTCTAAAGAATGACTAAACATCATTTATCTGATTAGTAAGACCACATTTTAATCCCCCAACAATGAACACTATCAATTAGCAATCATTTGGCGATTCGTCATGTTTCTTGGTTCTCTCGAAGGCTTTCGACTGCGTTGCCTCAAAAGGCGGTCCCGTTTAGGTCAATGTCGGATGAGAACTGGCCATGTAGAGTGTGTGTGTGTGTTAGTGGTGTCATCGGGTGCCTTTTTTGGAGTGTCTCTGAATCGACTGGTGGCCGAAACGCCCCCACGAGCGCCGATGTCGGAGCAAAATTAGTTTGCAAGCGGATAAAATTGAAACTATAAAATACGTATTGTAAAGAGGATTTTCTTTATTTACACTGGACAGTCATGTACTAAATTCAGTTTGATGCTATAAAAATTGTAATGCGTTAAAACAGCTATTCTGTGTGTGTGTTGTTGTTTGTCATATGAGTAGAGACATAACTGCTGTTGTTAATTGTAAATGTATTAATTTCAAGTTTTAAACGTCTCAAACCTTAGCCTAAACCATCGAACATATAACAATACTGCGTAATTAATCGCAATACTTAGCGATGGTGCTGCCATAAGTTTTATATAGAGTTAGCATGCACTGACTAATGACTGCCGCAGGGTAACGACTCTGGGTTGCTTTTGTTCCTAATATACGCGATTCATTGTGTGATAACATGGGTGGGTTCAGATTGTATGTGGTATTATTGTGATTAATATTTAATTGAATAAAAGGTTAACGAAAATATTGAAACTTATTTAGGATATTTTTTCGGTGGAGATAAACTTACTTTGGAGCTTCAAAATTTGAAAAAATATAACACTCGTTTTTCACAACCAAATAGTTGGTTTTCTTCAAATGAAAGAAGGTTCTCAACGCTTCAAATAAAGGAAGGTTCTGAATGCTTTTTATGACTATATTGTAGCTAGTGGCACTTAAATATTATTTGGTTCGTCGTGCCGATATAACATTTAAAATATTTTCCTAATATTAGAAACAACTTAAATCCAATTCATAGACCTCAAGTAAGCTGAAACCTAATCGCTTGTCCATCATAAGTCCAAAACGTGGGTAGTGACCAAGTCTAAATAAATATACAAACAAATTAATAGATAGATATCCATTCAGCTTAACTTAATACCCGACTGCCTTGTGTAGGTCAACACTTGACACACACACACTTGTGTCGTCCTTACTCAGTGTTTATTCATTGAAGTCATCGAAGCGTGGGCTCTTCATGTAGGCTGGTGTGAGGAAGTATGTCTTATGTACATGATTCATTTGTACTAGGAAATCGTTCATTAGTTTTTCTGTCAGTGTTGGTTTGGTATCGTCATCCCTTGGTTCCCACTCTTTTGTTGTTGCTTTTGTTTTATTTAGATTCCTGATTTCCCCACTCATGTTTTGTTTAAATTGTATAATAAACACAATATGCTTTTTGTAGGCTAAAAGTTAAAGTGTCATTTTTTTATTCATGTCGTATGTTTTGATGATATTTTCTACCAACATAGCAAAAAACTACAATGAATAACATAAAGTAGATGAAAAATAAACTTTATTTTAACTGTAATGTGTCTATGTTTCGAAATAATGGCCGTAGAACTCCTATTTTAAGTTATAACTAACTAATGTAAATTCAAGAAATAAGTGTTAAGAATT
The DNA here is from genome assembly GCA_964023185.1 of Macaria liturata. NCBI lineage: Eukaryota > Metazoa > Arthropoda > Insecta > Lepidoptera > Geometridae > Macaria > Macaria liturata. The sequence continues at coordinate 11,472,228 of OZ026814.1, read as the reverse complement.
TGTGACTGGTTTAATCAACTACAACTATATTACATTACTCGTACTATGACGAACAGCTAGGACTTCATTTTGGCATCAATCTTATTTCATTGATTTTGTCTCCTAAGTGCTTTAGAACCTAATTTTGGCATTAATCTTGTCTATTATGTCTTTAGCAGATCTGCTTAAAATACTTGAAAAGGTGGAAGGACCTGGGCGCCCACCACGATGTAGGTATCTGCCCAAGAAAACTCCTCTAACGAATTAATCCTGGGAGTCACGACCCTCAGTCATGAGGAAATACGACTCAAGAGAGAAAGAGAGATAAAATACTTGAGGTCTAACTGGCTAGTTGTATGACCCCCGCAGGGTATATCCATCTCCCATCACATTGACCTTCAGAAGAAGTACAATAGGGGTATTGTCTCGGTCTATAAGTACTCTACGTAATTGTTATTGGCTATCAATCACATGCCTTCTTTGTGATTTGATTATGTTGTTTGGGTGGTACAGTTTTGTTAATCTGTGGTGATATAGATTCGAAATTATTCGTTACATACTTGTACATGAGATTGCCTTCTTTGACATATACAATTTAATTCAATATATCTTTAACGCACACCAAAATAAATTAACAATATAAAAAGGACTTAACTCTAATATTAGCATATTGCAATACTTTATAATTTGCAGACCATATTCCGTTTCTGGTGGCTCCTGCAATACAGGTGTACCTACCTAGAGCTGGAGCCACCGGAAACACTAGATTAAGGTTATTACCAAATGTTCTTTTAAGAACTAAAAATATTCCATTCTAACATTTGTATTAAAATTACGTATAGAATCAACAGAATAGGTAAAATGCGACCAAAAAGTGGCTTACATGCGCTGGATAATGAATTTATGTCCCGACAGTTTGTCAAAGTATTGCAGTCGTTAAGCCATGACAAAGGCACTTCACAGTTTGAAAACTCTCGACACCAGAGTTGATCACTCTCATACGATCTTACATTTACCAATAACGTTTTAAAAACCTCCAAAAACTAAAGCATCAATGGAGGCGTGCAGTAGCTAAACGTCCGTTTATACGATATTACTTAAATCCACACAAAGTGTTCATTAGTGTAAACTGAACCTTGGCCGCTTCCGTTCGAAGATGCTGCAAAAAGCAACCTGGGTTTGCCATAGACTATATAAATAAGATACTCCGAAAAACTTATCTATTTTTCTTCTATACGAGTACAAAGCGTTACGACAATCACACTCTTCTTCTAATCGAATGAAAGTGGCCAACTCTGGTGTCGAGAGTTTATGAGGGCCTCTGACATGGCTTAACGACTGCTGTACTAGACAAACAGCCGGAACCTACAATTTAACGTGTCATCCGACCCACGGAAGCGCCCAAAATAGGAATGCCACTTTTCGGTCACCCATCCAAAACCTGACCACACACTGTTAACAAGCGATATTTCTGTGGTAACGTTTACATTATTCTTACTGTGTGCAATGACGTTTAGAATGTTGAATGTGCGTTTTTATGTATAGGTACGCGTATGTATGAGTAGGTGAATATTTATGTTGGTGTTATAATTCAAAACATAAACGTTTTCTAGAATTAATGCCCTGATTTCAAAGTAATCAGGAAACAAATTCATTGCATAATATTTTAACAGTTTTGAATTAACTTTCCACGAATCACAATATTTGACATAATATGTGTGTCGGTAACCGTGACCTTAGTGAGTAGTCTAAGAATTTTTAAGTCTTTGAATATTACTTTATATCGACTATATTGATTCATCACGCTTCACACCAAACCCGCGTGATGGCTTAATTATGTTTGCTTTGAGATCACGGAAAACGATAAAACGTTTACTTGAAACAGGAAAATAAGTTATCACATCTACAAACTTAAAACACATTTTATTTTTTTAAATAAGTGAATTGTAATTTGTTGTTTGCCCATCAGTCATGTCATACATTTATTGACTTAATCTCCTACATTTTATTTAGAAATTTTAAGCGCAATGCTCTTAAATGTCTTGAATTCCTTTATATGCGGTGACACTACATTAATTTCTTTCCAAAAAAAGCAATTTAAGCGAGACTTAACGATACTTACCACATGATTACAAAATATTTCTCGAAGCCCAATATTATTTCCAATCTTTTATCAATCAACAGTAACCATTTGAGTTATGCTTTGAGTTTATATATTTGACTAATTGACAGCATTAAGGTCGCGCTTCCGTCGTGATTCAACTTTTCAATGATATTTAGTTTTCGATTATATTTACGTAACTTGTTAATCCTTTTATGCAAAGTTTTGGTCTCTTTCGTCACTTATGTCTGGTCTATTTCCTTAAACTTGGCTCGTGTAGGTAAGCTATATTTATTATTGAAAATCTTAGCTAGAATCATTATTTTGCTGTTGTTGTTCCTATGCCATGTTCTTATTTGTTTTTGAGTAATCTTCACCTTCTTGAGAGTGGCCACCTCTAGTCCCGACTTCACGAGTTATCAAAGCGCTTTAGGGACCTCTGAAATGGCTCTGGCTCTATGAAGGTTTTACATATTAACAATTTCGATTTCTGTTACACGAAAGATTTCGAAGATACGAGTAAGGCAAATGCTGATTGTTTACAGTTAAAACATAAGATATCACTGCATTTGTATGTATGTTTGTATGGAGGTAGAGTCTTGAAACCGCCCTTAGGGCCTCTGACATGACTTAATGACTGGCGTACTATTATGTAGAAACAGCCGGGACCTACAATTTAATATGGTATTGATAGCATTCGTGAAAAACATTTATTACTACTATTCTTATACTAAGTGTAGATTAGTTTTACATAACTTATTAATCTTTATGCAAGGTTTCTGTCGTCACCGTCTGGTCCACTTCCTTTAAGCTTGACTTTTTGTGAAGTAGATCAATGTATTTCATATTTTTATCGCAAATCAAAATCGTTTCTGTGTTATGATATTATGCTTGTGATGTAATGAATGTGACCTCAAAACATTTTGATTGTATTCGGGTTAAAAATATAAGCAAATTTGTGTTTTATGTCGAGTTCGTGAGATTTATGAGTAGCGAGCTTTAGTGTCAATAGTTTAGAAGTGAGTTTTTTAAGAGTATTCGTATTGGTCGCTACTTTAATGAACAATCAAAACATACAATTTTACTTTTTGACAAAAGCGTCCTGTAAGTTACTATTTGAGGGAATCGTAATACGTAAATGTAAAATAATAGCATCTAAAATAAATCTTTAAAAGGATAACACAATTTTTCTTGGAGTAATAAGGGTCCCGTTTTCAATATTTAATGTGAGTCATTTCAAACAACAAACTGAATGCTTCCAAATAACCATCTTCAATACAATCGTTATTTCAAATATTAGCTCAAAACATTAATTAATAAGTATAGAGTTACCTATAATATAATGTAACTATACAAACACAATGTTACCAAGAAACAGTAGTCTTAAAGTCGATCACACTTGATCAAATAATGGTGAAAGACAGTCTCGTTTTCGAGGAATTATTTTGGAATTCTTAACGGTACAAATATCGGTAATTCTTAATTATTTAAATTATATAAGTACCTATTTCACTTAAAAAGTATGCTTAACAGGAATAGACTGACATCATCACGTGGACACTATTTTCACAAAGACTTTTTTTGCTAATCTGTTTGTTAAGGCCGAGAGGATGGTAACCAAAGATACTCATTGAATGATTCAATAAAGTTCTTTTCACTTATTTACAATTAATACGAATTCGCACTTCGCCAAAGTTTGCCTGATGGTAAGCAATAGCTATGGTTTAAGATGGAACTTATTTTTACATTACGTTATAACTTTTTTATACTTTCTGTATTCATAAAGATTGTTTACGTGTTTGTGTGCTTGTTTCCCGTTCGTCCCCACCCTGTCGTCCCCACTGGGAACGAGTGGAAAAAATAAAGTTTCGCTCGTGTGGGGACGATTGCGAGTTTTTATTTCCCACTCGTTCCGCTATAGACCGAGAGTCAACTCTCATAGGGAATTCAACAAGAGATTTCAAGGATTGTTAACATGCTTTAAATTTACGACTTTCTGAGCAAGACTGAACAATGTTTTAGATTGAAAATAATCTTAAAAGATTGAGGAAATTAGTACATTATTAACAATTTACGATAATTCGTGCAGTTTTATGGTGGGTATCATAGATAATCAACTTACTTATTCTTACAGTTTACAAACAACCGTCATCCGTGATACGCACCTTAAACTGTAAGAATTATTAAGATGTTTAAGTGTGAATGAAACTTAAAATAGAAATCTGAGCTCTTCCATCTGAGCTAACGTGAGAGTTTGTATCTATAAAGTCATACAATTTTCGGTCTTTCGGCAACGTAGATAGAACCAGCATGCACAGTTATTTCAGTAAATACCAACGACATCATAATCCAGTGGATATCACATTATAGAGAAAAAAAACGACTGAGTCGACTTTCATACGAATTTACTTCAAAGAGTGTGCACCGGAGCTGCAAAAATTGATTCCCTCATCTCCTTACTATAAAGTATAAACGAACGATCGAAACTCGACCGATATTACTATGTTTTATGGTGGAAGTATCAAAAAGTCAAACTAGTACATTTTGTTTTTAAATTTTCTCTAAGGACAACAAAACTTTGGTACACTCTATCGGAAGCTGTGTTTAATCTATTGGTCTTCAAATCTTGAGTAAATGGGTACCTTTCACGAAACCCTAATACTATCTAGGCTACAGCAATGTTTAAAATCTGGCAAACGTGACGTTTAGGGTAACTTTAGTAGGTATTTTATCTTTTACTATCTTTTTAGTTTTATCCATTATGATATATTTTTTGTTATATTGTGATGTGTGTGTGTGTGTTTGTTTACAATAGTAAATAGATGTGATTCTGAAATAAATGACTTCTATTTCTATTCTTAGACTACCTTAGGCTTGCCTATGTATATTCTACGTAAAAATACGGTCAAAAAACCCTTCCTTTACTAAATACATGTGTAGTGACCCGTCTCCAGCAAATGTTTTCTATGATATTGACAGACGATCGTGTCATGGTCACGGACGTTACATGATTAGAATCTAATCTAGCTTTTGCATTAGTCGCTCAGATATCAATAGACAAATTCAATGTACAGACAGACCGTCAAAATCGCGTATGATTCGATGGAACGAAATTCAAGAGCATTGTGATTTTGTAACCAAGAAAGTTTTGATATCAACCGCTTTCTTATTCTTGCTAAGAGCAGAGGTATACCTCAGGGTACTATTTTGGTATAAGAGTATTTCATGTAACATGTGTGTTATTATTAAACTTATTAATAATATATTTTAAAAATTTGTATGTATTCTATGGAGTACAGACTAAGGATAAGTAAAGTAGCAAACTGTGATCTTGTGTCTTATGTTTTAGGCCCTATTTGTATACTAAATTTAATAGGAAATGAGCGAAAATAAACAAGATCGGTAGGATTCGAACCTCTTTTATCCTGATTACACGTCAGAACTCCTGATATAAGACCACTCCACTTATTTGTTTATCTCATACTGCTTATTCTAGTAACTCATGAAATCATGCCTACAAGTAGGAATGTATCAAGCGTAAGTTTTTTAAACGATTTAATGTTATTATTATCTGATTTATGTACCAGGAAGATATTCTGTGACACTCTGTTTTTTAAATTAAATAGCCATGATTGACTTTAGCGTTTTTAACAATACAAGCCTCTCTGATCTTGTGATTCGGTATTATAAAAAACACCTTTATTAAGCTACATTTTAATGTAAAATTACGAGCAATTTCCTCACATTATTGTTGAGAATATAACAGTTATTATTGCAGAGTACAGATCTGCGCCCACGCAACACACTCGCCTCTCGAAGCAAAAACTGACTGACTATAAACATGTATACTAGTGGCGTCCCACAGCGTTACCAGCATCAACTTTTTATTGTTTAACAATAATAAATATTCCGGGACATTGCACACAGCGCCATCTAGTCCCATACTAAGCTTGAGAACACTTGAGTCGTGGGTACTAAATAACGGATAATAATACTTATATACTTTTCTTTATTTGAAACCTTTATTTTTAGTTTACTTATGTACCCTATGCCCGATTTTATAAACACAGTCTTTTCTTCCGGAGGTTTTCCTTAAGTTAATTCGAAAGAAAAAATATACTGAGTTTTATTACAGAGTCTATTCTATTTCAATATAAAATTACGTTAAGATTATATCGATGAGTCATTCGGCTTGATGAAAGAACTAAATACATAATATATAATATTTACTAGCTGTGCTCGCGACTTCGTCCGCGTGGAATAGTTATTTTGAGCAGTAATTATTTCATACATATGTATTTTTTTGATATCTTGAACCATTTTCGCAGCGCACGCAACGGAAGCCCTCAAAGATGAATAATTTTCCCCGTTTTTTCCGCATTTTCCATTGTTTCTTCGCTCCTATTAGTTGCAGCATGATATTATATAGCCTAAAGACTTCCTCGATAAATGGTCTATTCAACACAAAAATAATTTTTCTATTCGCACCAGTAGTTCCTGAGATTACTGCGTTCAAACAAACAAACAAACAAACTCTTCGGCTTTATAATAATATTATTATTATTATAGTATAGATTAAATGTTTCCCTATATATTTGATCAGGGGAGTCAATTTTTTTTTTCCGCAAATTACCAAATAATCTTGCGATCTTCAAAGCGAGAGTGAATCGGTTCTTACTGGGTAAGCACGTTCCATCCTTGACCGTAATGATTGCTTACCATCAGGCGAATTACGGTCAAGTGCAAACCCATTCCTTGTAAAAAAAAACTCACATCTAAGTAGAAGACTCATAAAACTTAAACTGTTTTTTAAAGCTTTTGAGCTACTGAAACTAACACATCCTTTAAAGATTATTAAGTAAGAGTACATAGGTACATATATGTATAATGAATATGGAATATAAACATTAGACATTTACCTTTATTTGCTCCATGATGTCATTCGGACGTAGGAATCATTATAGCCTTATTGTCATGTTTTCTCAGTATAATCTAGAATGCTTAGAACATGACATGTTTTTGAGATCATAAGAAATAGGGTTGCTACTTGAAGTTATTAATAAAAATACTGTAATTCTTCAGCTTCTGCTGCTTCATTGAGCCGCATTTCTTATTCCTGAGGATAGTTAACTCCTTCGCAGAATTACTTCCCTTGGACATGTAGAAACTTAAAGATATCACTAGCACCCCGCGGAGCTACCCATGATAATCCGGGATTAAAAGTGAAAAAAAGCTTATGACATGTGTTAATCCAGAGTCTAATGTAGGTACACACTCCGCATAAACGTTCACCTTTGTAATATTCGTAGGATTCTCTATAGTGTTTCACAAAAATTCTACTATGTAAAACTTTTTCAAAAATAGATAGATAGATAAATACTTTATTAAAACACCACATATAAAAACATAGAAATTAAAATTAGAGTCTTAATTTTAGCGTTTTAACTTTTTCAAAAAAAACGAAATGATTATGATTATCTACCAACCCTATCATTAGATAAGTTTTCATCAATATTTATTAGCCATGTCTTTTCTAGGCTATCCTATCTATGTGACAATAGATGTAATAATTTTACGATCATCAAATCGAGCGAGCTTTGCATAAATTAGTTAAACACCTATTTTCGTCTATCATATTGATCATAAGTCGATTTCGACCGACTCCTAAAACGTATTTTATAAATGTTAAAGCTTTATTTAGAAATACATTCATTAGGAAGAGATAATTTTGGCTGAAGAGGTTATAAATCAATTGAGAAATGTCCCGGTTGGCTGACCTCTGTGTTAGTGTTATGTATTGTAAAACATAAAATTTCAATCAGTTCTTCTAAATCACATAAAAGTTTTAATGTACCTACATATTTAGAAAAAGCGCAGTGCGTGTCTTTTGCAAATTATTGAAATGGTTTCAAAACTGTAAAAAAGAAGGTAAAAACAATTTCTTAATTTTTAAAGACAAATATGCATATATACTAAATCATTTTTATCCCATAATTTGTAAACAATTCTATAAGTTTCTTATTATTGCCTACCGAATGATCTGTATGCATTTACATCGAAAGATTAGTCTTTTCAAAATACTGCTAAAAGTAAAGACACTAACCGTTTAGATAAAAACTGCCAAAGCTTCTAGAGTCTTCCTGACGCAACAACTTTCTGTTGGTACAAAAATTTTAACAACCCAAGTAGGTATAATCCTGTAGATCCTCCGATACACTTCCATGTTCTTAATTAATTATCCAGAGGCTGTTTACTTATATTTTATACTGAATAGACCTCTCTCGGAGTCGTTGCCTCGCTGGTCACAGTCATACTTATTTTTAGCCATGAGTCCATGACTTTCGAGCGTGTATTTTGGCGTGTTTTGGCCCAACTTTTTGTCCTTTTTCCGCCATCTTTCGGCAACTTTTTTGGTCGTTTTGAGTGAAAACGTGAGTTTTATGTCGTATGATGCTATCGATGCTAAGTAGAAGGTGATGCTGTTTATTTACTTTATTTGTCTCGTGTTGTTGGTAAATTATGAAGCGGGAGTTTAAATTATATGGTTGGTTAAAAAATACGGAAAATTATTTAAATTTTTGGTCTGATCTGAGACAAGAAGATTTTATAGGCTTTTAATGAAGCTCGGGCTTTAGAGTATGGTATATTATTTTAATATCTTTGATCTCTAACAGACAGCTACCGTTGTAATGAATATTAAACATGACATTAAAATTAAACTAAATCGAGAGCGTTAGAAATCTTGTTCCAAAATTATTATTAATTTTTAATCAAATAACCGCACAGCAGAACATGATCTCATGTAATTAAATTACTGACCCATGTGTAGCAAAAACTTGGAATGTAAATAATTCTGTCGCCAAGTTTTTCATGGCGTTCTTCAGAACTTTTTCTATGAACTCAAACCGGATTTCAACCCACTATCCAAGAAGGCGAGACAAAAACTTGGATGTACATAAAAACTTACATTGTGACATGATTAATGTTATTTACTTACTAACAATTACTCGACGCAATTTTATTTTTTTGGTCACAGTCTTAACACCTTGGAATATGTACTTATGTACTCATCATTGTGTATCTACATAATATTGCCTGTTTAAATGTTCATTTATGTGTTTAACTATACATAGTTATTGCATGCAAACTGTACTTAATTATTTAGGTATTGTACATATACTACATTAAATAACGTTCCCTTCTTACTGAGATCATCGAATCCTACAAAAGAAACTCCTATATCTTTATTATTTTTATTGTAGTGATACTATTATGTTCATATCATCATAACTCCTCAATAACACGTCTTCTCTAAAATGCTACTCGAAAAATTATATTAAGTTTAAAGCTTTATTAAAATTTCACTTATCATCACTCCTTATGCTTTTTCCAGGTAAGCCCCGTCCATCGCGGGGTAGTTCCACCGACCAGTCTCCTTCTGTCCGCAAGGAGCCTTTTACCAACCGTTCCCAGCAGGAGCTCATAGAGGAAGCCAACAGAGTCCTCGCGCAAGCACAGAGCGTCACCTGTACTGCTGACCATCCACCCGAGAAATTCTTCTCCCTGCCACACAGGAGAAAATTCAACGAAAGAGCAGGACGGAGAAACAGCGACGATATCATCCCAGACAAAACACCTCTTGGCAGATCTACCAGTGATGTAAGCTCCAGAAAGAAAAAAGAAAGAACATCACTATCAACCCTTTTCAGAAGACAACAGAGGAACAAGAGTCCAGATGACCTGGTGAAAGTTTCTACAAAACCAATTGCTGTTGTGAAACGTAGTAAAAGTGACGTCACTGATTTAAAATCAAATACAACACTTAATACTCAAACGAAGCCTATCCGAAAGAGATCCGGCAGTGAAACCGAAGAATTTCTTAAATCCTTGAGGAATAAAAAATCTCAACTATCTCCTATCATCGAAAGTTCACCTCGAGAAGATTACTTCAAAAACACACCTCCGTTAGAGGTGTTCGAAAAGCAAAAACTTGCTAAGAAAGATAGCACGAAATCTGATAAATCAGTTAGCAAAAAAGTTAATCCAGTAGAAAAGCCCCCAAGAAAAAGTTCAACGCAGAAATCAGAACCAAAACCTCCTGTGCGAACAAAGAGAGGCAAATCTCTCTCACCGCCAATAGCTGATACTCCCAAAAGAAAAACTGACGTAAAGAAATCTTTACTAGTTGATGAAATCGATTCTTTTGCTCCAAAAGCCGTCAATCTTGTAGAAGTCAAAGATAAAATAAAAGAGAGTATCAGAAAGATAGAAGAAAACGTTTATGCAGACAAAACAATGATTCACAGCAGCCAACGACCACCTGACAAGCCGCCGTTAACCCGTGGACACACGGTGGGTCATATGGTTCGGATATTGAAAGAAGACCAAATGTCACCACCTAAAAGCCATATCATAGCGTCACAAAATGGTAGTGCTAACCAACCGTTTTCTTACATCAAACCAAGTATCAGTCCAGATGCTAATCTGTTCGTCAGGAATAGTCCAGACAGAGTACCGTCTCCTGTAAACAAAATGACAGACAAAGGTGTGGTTTACGCTGAGGTAATAAGAGACGGAGATAGGAATACAGAACCATACAAAAAGTATTCACCAACCCGTGAAAAATACGGACCTCCATCCGATGAAGACGAAGGTCTTGGTTATGAGGAAAGGTACAAGTACACCAACAAACATGATTATGACTATGATTACAAAAGTAAAGAAACCGAAACATTCAATAACACTGATGGCTACAAAATTACTGATTCCCCAATAAGGCCAAGATTCAGGGAATATAGGTTGACTAGTTTTGACGAACTAGAGCCAACATATGCCAATGAATATCCATCGCCCCAGGACGATTCCCATGATTTCATTGACAAATTTAGAGGAAGAGGTGACGGAATGGACACTAAGAAAAAATCTTATGAACCTGAAACCGCGAAGGTAGACCTTGATTTTAATGAGCTGAGTCACAGACGTCAGTTGCTGGAATCGAGGCTGAATGCCCGAAGATTTGATCGGGACCGAGTAGTTGTAGAAGAACCTATGACACGATATTTGACAGAAACGGATCCAATTTACGAAGCCGAAAAACGAATGAAAGCCACAGAGAGGTATGTAAACGAAACAGTGCGTTATTACAAAAACACGTTGGAAAGAGACGGATATACTGAAAGCAGTGTGACCGAAGATTACAATAAATACGATTCAGAAAACCAAAAAATTAAGTATGATGCTGATACAAGGACTTTCCAGAAAATCTCGAAAGATGAACTCGACAGACGTGAATTTATTGACAGGCTTGAACCAAGGTACAGAGATAAAAGTAAAGAGTTCCCACCGGAACCTGAGTATGAGCCTCCTAGTCTGGAATCAAATCCGGCAAAGCCTGTTTTGACGCCTAACGAGTATAAGGAGAAGAAATACAAAGCGAAGAAGACTCTCACTTCTAGTCATGACACGTTACAAACTGGTCAAAAATATAAAGTGAGAGATGAATATATTGACAAAAGGAAAGGACATTACGCATCCAATCCAGAAATAGCCCAAGAAAGGGAAGAGGAATACGCAAACCTTCCCAAATATTCCGAGTCCTATCACAATTCTTTACGTCGTGTGAAGAACAAAGATAGATACAAGCAGGAATACGGAATAAGACGTCACGATTCCGGAGACAGCAGGGACTATTATGATCGCTCTCCCAGTCGCTTTGACAATCGTTTAGTCGACTCTGGAATCGAAAATGACTTCCGCAAAGATTCTAGTGGAGAAATCCATAGACACAGAAAATACGAGAGCGATGATGATGCAAACAATGTATCCATGTTTTTGGACAACGAAAGAAGACATACTGAAGACAACTACCCCGGAGAACAGATCTACGCCAACACAGAGTACATGAAGTATAAGAACTACAGAGAAGATGGGTACAAGAAGGAGTATAATTCAAGGGAGAGGAGTGCCGACGACGGGTCTCGGCTTGATCCCAAACTGGAGAGATACGAGAAAAGTCCGAGCAGACTCGATGACAAAATTAGTGCGAAACCGCCAAAGGCCAAGAAGCTTTCTGGACTTGAAAAAGTAAGTATACGAACATTATGTATGAATTACTTGATAAAGATAAGTTTTAGAAATCGGAAAGACAAAAACTTATAACATGAGTTTTTTTTATAATTGCATAATGAAACAATATTTCAAAGAACACGGTAATGTGCCTGAACTTAGTCCTGGTATTTAACAAATACCTGTTCTATTCCAGATGAAACAGCTGTTCTCTCGCGACTCTTCCAAGAAGAGCAAGAAAGAGAAGGAGGTCCAGCCGCAGGCTCGCACGCGGGTGCTCAAGAGCCCTGAACATCTTGCTGGTGACGACTCCGACTATAGAAGGTAACTGCTTTATTTCAATTGCTCCATATTATAACATTCCAGTAGAAGCTCCATCTTGTGCACATTTTAACTTATGCGCTGTCATATCAAATAACTCCAGTGTAAAAAAAATGTGAAATAAAGTTTTTTTGTAACATGTCCGAAGAACCACTTTGGAGTAGGTGATGCCTAATTGTGTATTTTACTAATGTGTTAAAGCTGTTCGTAATCCTTGTTAGTAAAAATAAACGTAAAAAAATACGTAATAACGAGCGATTGTGTTCAACACTTAAGGATTAAATCTTGTACCTATATTTAAAAAAAAACAATATTTTACTTTCCTATTCCAATTCCATACACTTTCCTTTGAAGATTAACAATATTTTATGTTATTCAGATACACTGACCCAGAACCAAGTGACATTGTGGAACGCAAGATCAACTACGATTGCCAGGCCGATGAAAGAAGAACTCGAGGTTCCAGAGAAGAATTAGATCAGTACAGAAACCCTGAAGATAGATACACTAGGAGTCCTGAAGATAGATATAAAAACCCTGAGGAACGGTATAAAAACTCTGAAGACAGGTACAGAACTCCAGATGATGGATACAGAAGCCCTGACAATAGAGATAGTGATATTGAGAGAAAATACAGAGAATATGATCAGCGGGTTGAAAATCGGTAAGTTAAGTAATGTGTGCCGATTAATATGAAGACGAGAGGATGGTATATTTTTTAAAAAAGTAATCGTTACTCATCACTGAAAACTTAGTCATTTCTATGTATGGTAAGAAGTAGTCCAAGCGAACAGCTATCTCTCTTCAGTAACCCAATAACTTAAAATAATACTATGAAAACCTTATGGATGCCCACGAAAACTGTGTTTTGTCAAATCTAATAATTGATGTCAGAAACATTGCTGCATTATTTTATATTTGTTCTTTGCCTTATTTTCCAGATACACAACAGATAGAGTGGTAAAAGAAGAGCGTCGCTACCAGGAGCGCAGAGAAGAGAAGAGGCAACAGAGGTACAACTCCTCAGAACGGGAGAGCGACGCGCGTCCTTCGGATGGGGAGAGCGAACTGAGGCCCAGTCGTGCCAGGCCGAGCAAGCCTGACTCGCCAGCATTGGTAAGTTTATTTATATTTCATACAGATAATTTATAGGCCCCAAATGTTTGTTTTGTACGGCACCAAACTGAATCTCGTAAAACCATGTAAGGCCTTTAGGATGGTTTAAATTTGAAAACCCTCGGCTGCTCTCTACAAACTGGCTTACTGACTAAATGAAGAAAAACAGCGTTACCAGGAGCGCAGGGAATAGAAGAGGCGGGTCAGCTATGAGAGGGACCACTTTTGATAGCGAAAGCAAAATGATGGAAAGTGTGTAATCTTAGAGGTAATTTTAGTTAACTTGGCCTTTACAGTGTCCAAATTAGTTTTAGTAACTATGGGTTAAGCCTGAAATAAATGTCTTTTATTCATTTATTATTTATTTATAGCACTAGGATTGATAGCTTGTCAGACATAACTAGAAACCTGAAAACAGTTTGAACTGAATACACCATGCTTCAAATATCAGATAAATTCTGGTCGATTGCAAAATCGTTTTTAGTTACAAAGTCTGTCCTGTTTTGACCACAATCATCTACAAATTCTATGCAGCATAAGAATGTTCATATTGTTTTCGCCACATTCCGTTACGTTCAATATATTCCCACGACATTACATAACAAATTCTTCGGCACAAATTAGCCAATACTTCAATGACCACTTACTTTCCATAATATTTGTATTTCACTAGCGGTGTTCCGCTGTGTTACTCGTATAGCTGAGACAATCAACTGTGGAACTCCTTGCCCGAATCTCTATTCCCCTTGAACTATAATTTGTCGGTCTTCAAGTCGAGAGTAAACCGGTTTCTTCTAGGCAAGCGCGTAAGATCGTAGATTATAGCGTTGCTTAACATCAGGCAAGTTGTAGTCAAGCGTGAGCCTATTTCATGTAAAAAAAAAAAAAAAAGTATTTTACATCAAATCTATATCCACGTCCATTATTATCTAAAAAAGTTCATAATCATAAATCACTTATTGCCAGTAAACCTAGGTAAGTACATTTGTGAGGTCTTAAAAATCAAATTCAACAAGTAGTTTCTCTAATTTCTACCCTGTATGTTTGTTAGCGTCAAGAAGGAACATACATACACTCACAAGTTTCGGGCAGACACATACACACAAACAAAATTACCCTTTATTAGCGTGATTTTACATTTACCGAAGAATCTTCCAAATATCAGTAGAGTCCGTAGTGAAATGACGTCATCACGAACAATGCACGAACCAAGCTGACCTATGCAGAAAGGTTGCAGGTTGACGGAACTACTAGTTGTACTCGAAACCAAATATCATAAAAAAATACATCTAAAAATAGGTACATTTTTGATAAAGAAATTGTAATAACTTGGAAAATACAATCTACTTTTGGTTGTGCTTAACAAATACCACTGTCACTAGGGCGTGTGTCAATGATGGTTAAATGATTTTACCAATCTTTTCATCGCCGGGCGTACACTAACAGTGTCAATAATAGAATAAAAGCTCAGCCTGGTATTGAAAACTTTAAAGAAAATGATTATTCATATGGTACCCATGGTCATGCCATTGACCAGACATCAAAGATTTATATGTAAGTTTACACCATCGAGTTTCTCGAGTAGCCCTGCGTTACACAACTCGTGCAACAACAAGCCTTCACCGCAACCCACCACTTTCCTGCTGCTCCATACCCAGCTCTATTTCATACTATTTAGCTTACTTAAAAACAAATTATATATAAACATAATCCGTCCTATTACAAAACGTGGTTTAAATATTAGTCCAGGACTTTGAAAATAAAAAGTGGGTTCTTGTTGTTCAGACATCACATACAAGCAATCAAAATGTCAACAAAAAATATGAATCTTACATTTTGATAGTTTGATAATTATGACAGTAGACAGACAATTTTCGAACAACTTAAACGGACTTGGTCTAGACTTATATTTAAACCACGTTTTGTAATAAGGCCCAAATAGTACTCTTTGATAACGGTTTTGTGACATCATCCGCAGCTGGTTTTTTCTACTGCTGGGTTAGGGCTCTCTCCTTCAATGTCAGCCACCCCAATCCAGTGCTGTGCTAAGTTTTAAATAGTAATAATCTAAATATATAAAACTCAAAGCGAAGCCGCGAGCAACCACTAGTATGTATAATGTATATACATGAGTTTGTCTCAAAAGTTGGCATGTCGTTCAACGAGTTGCAAATTTTGCTATAAGCTTGCTATGGTATAAAATTCGAACTGTTAGCCTAATTTCTCATAAAAACCTAGCTAATATGCATACAAATCCTTATGCTTCTGTCACATTCTTATGACTAAAGCTAGTAGCCGCAGAGTTATTGGGAAACATCACTTACCTACAATAAAATTATTGGGGAACAGCGGATATGATATGACCAGATTTTCCAAGTCATGTGTCCTCAGACTTTACATCGGTTTCCACACGACGTTTCCATTCACTGCTAAGCGAATAATTTATTTTTCATTCTATAACCATAAAAAAATAATGATTTAATAAACCATCTCCGCTGGCTCTTATCCCCTAGTACCTTAGGGCCAACGTACCCGCAAGTGAAAGTGCGGACAGACTCCCGAGTGGATACAAACACGGCCTATATTTGCAACTCTGCGCGATGCTGCAATCCTGGTTCTAATAAATTAATTTATTGCAATTTCTTCATCCTTTATCATCAATTTATCTTGCTGGGCATAGACCACTTTATTGTGTTAAAATATAAAGCAACATTAATAACAATGCCAAGCAATATGGTGAAAAAAGACAAGTAAAGTCATTTAGGACATTGCCATTGGTTCCATGAATCAGTCATTCGATGCTTTAATATCCCCTATTCCTCCTTGATTAATATAAAATTTGATAAATTTAGTAAAAAAACGCAAAGTTAAAAATCAGAAGCTCAATTTTATTACATTTTTCTGAATGAATACTATAAAATCTTACAAATATATGCATGCATTCTTATCAATATCAATAAAACGTAAACTAAAAGCAACCTTGAACCATCACGCACTGCAATCTCTTGAAACAATACCAAAATGTTACTCTGAGCTCTATAAATCCATTATGTACCAAGACTAATCAACACTCAGGTTGGGTGTTTGAACCGCTATAAGGTTACCACCACTCTTGGTGCAAGTACTTGACGGTACATACATACCTATACATTGTACAATAAATGCTTCTTCTTCTCATCGAATGAGAAGTGTCGAGAGTTTATTAAGCCGCCCAAAGCGCCTCTGACATGGCTTATCAACTGCCGTACTAGACAAACAGCCAACAGATGCTGAAGTATGATTATACCACCATAGTACCTTAGATTCTAAAGGAGTTTCAAAAATCAGAAAAGTTTTCACTCGAAAGTTCATCTTTTGCTAGATGAATGTATACGGAATACTTCTATGATTTTCATATGTATTGTGACGTACAGTTTTTTTTTACATGAGGTAGGCTCACGCTTGACTACAACTTGCCTGATGTTAAGCAACGTTATAATCTACGATCTAGCGCGCTTGCCTAGAAGAAACCGGTTGACTGTTATTGGGTAAAATATGTCAAATTAGACGTTTGATTGGAGTTTTGTTTCCGAGAAAACTTTCCGATTTTGAGGAACACCGTGAATATAACTCTAGCTGTAATGCTATTGAAAGATACCTAAATATCGATGCTTACTTATACGAAGATGGTTCATATTTACAATCTATACCAAATATGTTTCAAAACCATCCAAATTTACATTTTACTCTCACTTAAAAAGATTCAGTGGATAAGTAGATAGCAAAAGATACATTGCCCAAGACACCATATGTAACTATAATTTCAATATAGTTGCCCAATATAAAGTCGTATAGTTTTGTAAACTCGTTGGTTGGTTTGTAAAACCAACAAAGGTTGGTAAAAGGTGTAGATCGTTTGTCAATATAGGAACTTGTGAAATAGCAACATTACGTGGACGCGAAATTATTTTAACGTGGGTTTTTAACATAATAAACGATTTGATTTCAATTGAAATATTACATGTGTTACATAATATACGAAAAAATTTAAAAAGTCGAGTGATCAATTTCGTTAGGTCCCAACATGTATCTCTAGTTATAGATTTTAGGCCGAACTCGATTTTGGATCATAAAAAATATCTATAGATGTTGCGCTTGATAGGTTTGTTAAAAAAAATTGGGAGATATATAAATAGATAAGCTTTATGACACGTGAAATTGTAGGTCCCGGCTGTTTGTCTGGTACGGCAGTCGTAAAGCCATGTCAGAGGCCCTTGTAACGGTTTGATAAACTCTCGACACCAGGGTTGGCCACTCTCATTCGATAAGAAGAAGAATAAGCTTTATACGTTAAAACGAGTGACTCCACTAGATGCCACAAATAAGTTAAAAATTGATGAGATATTCCGTCAAATTACAATGGTTATCTCTAAACACAGTTTAATTAACAATTAGAATTGTTTTATCGTGTAATCACGGTCATTGTCTCTTTGTATCCATGGGAATAGATCTGCACGATGTATTATAAATAACTGTTAACTAAATGATGAGGCTACACCTATTATTAACTAAGCAAATTTGTAAAGATTTTTAAAAGAAAATGATTCAATTTTTGATTCAGATTCATTTATTTGCATGTAAATGTGTACATAAAGATCACATTAAATATAAGTATATCCGCCATTACAACCTCACGTAAGGTACGCATACGTTAAATAATATTAGAATAATTTATATATTTAAACATAATTGATTTGAAATAAATAATTTAGTCTAGAATATATAAATCAGAAAAACTACAAGTTTAAAATATCTATTTAAATTAATGTAAAAAACTGACTTAATACATTCTTTAGTATAATATATAATTAACTGTCTGTTACAACACATTTTTTACTAAAGTGGGATACACGACTACTGCTACTTGTAAGACATTTTTTCTTTATAGTAAAACTAGTGGGTGCTCGCGGCTTCGCTCGCATTAAGAAGTAAAACTTGCATCCCCTATTTTACCCCTTTAAAAGTAACATTTCCAAAAATCCTTTCTTAGCGGATGCCTACGTCATAACATCTACCTTCATTCCAAATTTCAGCCCAATCCGTCCAGTGGTTTGGACTGTGCGTTGATAGATCACTATATCAGTCAGTCAGTCAATCAGTCAGTCAGTCACCTTTGAGTTTTATATACGAGTACATATTTAGATGTGAATTTATTGTTTGTTTTATATTATTTAAATTCCGGATAAGACGAAAAAAACAAATAAGTACTTAGCTGTGTTTAATATATCATTTTATTTACTGCATACTAGTAAGACTTCCATGGATTACCATACTCTAATTATATACCTGTATAATATAATAAATATGAATAAATTCTAAAACATAATAAAATCCATCCTATTCCTCATCGATGCAGGTCCGCATTATTTTTTACGACGCCATTTTATATGCAGAAGTTGTTTATGTTACCATTGACCGTGAACGCCCGTGCGTTGACTTTAACAGAATTCTGCAAAACAGTTAAACAATGGGTCAAAATGAATCCAAATTCTTAATTAACATTTTTATGGTATTTTGGCTGGATGTTTTTGTAAGCAAATGTTACTTCCCTCGGAGTGTTATAAGGGCAAAAATATAAAGCCCGGGAATAGAAACTGCCAATGAAAGTAGATTAAAATGACATCATTTGATCAATGATAATATTTTAGGCTTCTATGATTGGTAAATGGTTTTCTGGCGTGCAATATTTATATAAATACATCAAAAATCAAATCAAAATTTAAATACACCTAAGGTTATACCGATTAGAATAGAGCATTTGAATTTCAGCCATTTTTAATGTTTTACACGATTAGGTTCTATAAAGGTTGCGAAGAAAGGTACATTATATCCCGATTTTTTATTTCAATTATTACTGTTTCGTTACCATTACATTTTAAATTTTGTGACCTTTAAGTTTAAAAAAATAGAAGTTTCTGGATGCACCTAAAACTGGCGACAGTTATATCGTATTCTAAGCGGCTTTAGGTGTTAATAGATGACGTCACGTCACATTGACCTCAAGTTCGGTTTGTTCACCTGCTTTTTGTGCGATATACGATATTGCCCATATTGACTCTGATGACAAACTCTGCCATTGTCCTGTCAAATTTGAAGTTGACAGGAGGAAGAATAATTAAGTGCAGATGATTAGATTTCACTTAATTGATTTTAGAACCTGGTTCTTTTAAGAAGTGGTTTACTGGCGAACAATATAATTTCTTCTTTTTCGCAGAATATAGTTCCTCTATTATTGTTATTCGCTACCGTTTATTTAACACTTCTTTTATTAACCTGGCTGTAGCTACACAGACTTGCTTTGCTTAGCTTAACTCAGTAAGTTCTTCTTGTTTTCCCACAATATCGTTAAGGCACATCATAGACCCTAACCGTCTTATTACAAAACGCGGTTTAAATATTAGGCCAGGACTTTGAAAATTAAAAGTGGGTTCTTGTTGCTCAGACATCCCATACAAGCAATCAAAATGTCAACAAAAAATTTGAACTTTGATTTAACATTGGTACATTTTGACAGTTTGATAATTATGACAGTAGACAGTCAATTTTCGAACAACTAAAACGGACTTGGTCTAGACTTATATTTAAACCACGTTTTGTAATAAGGCCCTAAGAGCGGTTTGTAAACTCTCAAAACTTGTTGAGAGTTTATCACATATGTACGATATGATGTTTTGAAATTATTTTCATGGTTATAATAAAAAAATGTAGCAGGTACTTGAGCTAAAATTGAGCTTCTGTATATCTAGTATTCTTTCTAGCCATCCTATAATGAGAGTAGTACCGCTAGGTTGCTAAGTGAAGCCTTGAAAGCCTTCATCAATCATCTTCAAACCATAACTGACGAACTATGGTTCTATTGTACAGTATTTGTTCAGAGCGAACTATTTACAGAATGGTCGTAAAAAATAATACCATACTTACTCATAGCTACGTTATGTGGACAAGTCAATGACTTTAGAAATTATGAAAACCATTGATTATATTTTTCAGCATCCTTTTAATTATTATTTTTTTAAGAATTTTATCGTAATCAAGGATACTTGGTGACATTCTCTTAGTTCGTAGAAATGCACTACGTGCAGATTTGTTACTAACTTAACTAATTAGGTAAGTTTATTAGAATTAGATCTGCTCAGATAATTTAATGTAATGAAAGCAATACATAAGTAAGTTGTCGTAATTCCAATTTATAAATCAAAATCTTTTATCGGTTTGGAAGCTCACATGCTACAAGATCGTTTCTTTTTGCTCGTTTAAAAGTATTTGAAATCAATATACTAAGAATAGCTAACAGCTACTTGTATAGTAGCATCGAACATTCAGATAAAATCGCTTGCAATGATGGATCACATCCAATGTACTTCCATATGACAATGTTATCATGGCGGGAATCAGTTACTGACTGACTCATTTGATGCATTCAATTACTGAAATAGAACTCTTAGTAAAACGTAGTATTTTGAAAAGTTTTAAAGTTATCCTTTTTTTAACACGAAATAAGCTTATTTTTGACTATAGCCTGCCTGATATTAAGCACCACTGAAGTCTAAGATGTAGCACGCTTGCCTAGAAGAAACCTATTTACTCTAGATTTGAAGACCTTTACTCTCCTTCAGTTATGATCATACTCTAGCTAAACTTAGCCAGATAGTTAGAAGTTAGTTCCTTTTTAGTAAGTAAGTTTAGCTGGTTTTTAACTTAGCTAAACATCGAGCCAAAATAAGCAGGATCGTGTTACTGTTCACATAACACTGACATTATTAATCTTCACGTCAAACGTCTAAACCGATTTGGATAAAATTGACATGACGCAAATTAGAATTTCGGTTCTACAATTTGAGTTCTCAGTTTTTGAGGCTTGTGTTGTAACACAAGCCTAGTAGTAGTAGCTCTTTAATATGTTGATTCATATCAGTACCAGATGGTACTGATATGATTATGAAATCTCATTCAATGCCCTGGACCCCAGGGGTATGAACGCGTTAACATTAATATGTCAGGCAAAGTTCAGTGGAGCAAGATCCTATACTGCGATCATTTAAAATTGTAGGCTTGACTGTTTGTACTCGTAAAAGATACTTTTACGACTGATAGGCTCCTGCTCGACCATATCTATCGTTATGTTAAAGATCGTCTTGCAGTATATTTTGCTTAACTAAACGCTTTTGCACTTCTTCTTATCGAATGAGAGTGGCCAACTCTGGTGTCGAGAGTTCATCAAGCCGCCCTAAGGCCCTCTCTCATGGCTTAGCGACTGGTTTATGCTTTTGCACTTGACACTACACATAATACCACTATAAAATATTGCATGATGGTAAGTTAAAGCTGTGGCTTAAGATGGGATAGATGTAGATAAATATAAGGAGCGTGCTTACCCAAATATCTAGGATTAAGAGATACGCTGGCGTTTTCTTGAAGAAATTATTAGAATATTGCCTGACTTGTACTGGTATATAGCTACGTAATATAGTAGGGAAAATATTATATAAATCAGGGCAGAAACATCTGAGTATAAAAAATATATTTTATTAAAAATCTTCTCTATTTTCGGAAGTTGGTTAAAAAACCTAGCCAAGATAGAACTTACCTTCGCTTGGCGCTGAAGCGAGCTATATAAGGCAAGTAGGTGAGCGCGCCTTGTATGTGACATTACATGACGGATTAGATATCAACGATTAACCGTGTTTGGCAGTCGGCTCCATGAGGCTAGGTGCCCAGCCTTAGAACTTGCTTCAAAATAGTTTACTTACAAATTTGAGCATATCCAGATATTTTTTCCTTAGCTATTTAGCTGCTAATTTAACATCAGCTGTGCTTAATTGGCAACCAAGTCTACTTTGAAAACAAAATTTGTAACTGAGTATTACGTTTCTATTTCTCTTCACAATATGTTCAAGCAAAAATCAACGCTATTATTAATGTTAGGTACCCAAATGATTGTCAGAAAAATAAACTATCATATTCGTAACACACTTGTAATATATTTGTGAAAGGAGTAATGTTGTAAAGATAGTCTAGATAAGCACTAGATGCCTAGCCAATTTTTACATTGCTTTTTTTTGTCAAATTGTATCTTCCTCCTGGAAGAGATCGCTCTACGCGATAAGGCCGCCCAATGTACCTAGGTTAAGTTATTTTACTGTAAATTGTTTTGTATTTTGGTTTTCTGGTGTAGGTACAATAAAGTTATATTTATTCATTTATTTATTTATAATGTTGATTGATTGAAGCCATTTCCTAAATCAAATTTCTTCCACTTCCTATTTGACAAGTTCATCCTCATTAACTGACCTCTGCCACAATTTCCTTCACCTTACTTGCTATTTGACACTCGTCCAAAACCGGTTAATAATTTACCGGTAGCAAACCTGTCAGCTCAAATTAGATAGATGGTGTCAAATAACGCCTTGTTATAAATATAAAGTAGGCAGTCGTATATTTATACTGTCGAAAACATAATAGAGAGGAAACCGATATGTTTGAGGACCACCAAATCCGTGTACATGTATCTTCCGAGAAGGATCTGGGGGCCTTAAAGAAGTTGGGAGTGTCGTAGAGACGTCACTCTCACGATAAAATATAGAAGATAGAGAGAAGATTGATCTTAACATACATCTAAAAGCTTTTACGTCTACGTTTATGAGACAAATCGTTGTCGATAAATAAAAATTAAGATTGTATTGTAAATAAAGATAAAGAGCGATAAAACAACAATAGATTATGCCGATCGATTATTTTTTTAGGCCCTAGAAAGTATTTATCTGTAATCACAGAAAATATATATGTATTTACCAAATCTTCAATTACGATCATCATCATCATCGTGGCCATTGTTGAAGTTTGGAGGTAAATTGGCAAACTTTTCTGCGATCCCATGCTGGTTCTTTTAGATGCGGATAGCTCATTTACTTACGGTCTTGCCCACGAAAACCCAGAAAACTTGTTTACATTTGTTTTACCTAGTTTTTATCTACATATCATGTTTTTGGTGCATGTCTCTATGTTTGTTCTTGTGAACGTTATTGGTTTCTAATCGGTTTCATGCATGTTAGAAATTTGAGTTCTAAAACCGTTGTACGCAAATATTGGTTGTTTGCGTTTTTAATTTTACTATTTGCATAGTAATTTAGTAAGGTTTAAACTTGCTTTTTGGAATTTGGTTCAACTGAGGAACCACAGTTTTGTGTATTCAATGCTAAAACTGTATTTTTCAATCTTACGACTTGCATAATATGTGTTTGAAAGAAAATAATATTATGTACTTATATGAAACCTTCAAGGAAAGGGTTAAGAGCTTCTTGGTTTATCTGCGTCTTTTGGAAATTTGGGAAAAACTAACTAGGTATACATATTAAAACACATTCACCACTTGTAGTAGGTACTTATTAAATTTTAGTGTTTTTTTTTGACGATTGCACTGCTGTTATCACGTAAATAAAAAGTAATCTGTGTAGTGTAGAAAAAAAAGAAATAAGTTCAATTTCTACACTTTTTGGCAAAGATATACTTAGGTTAGGCGCCAAAAAGGACGCCTACCATTGCAAAATCTGTCATGGTTTGTCTTTTGCAAGATGCCAAAACTCTTTCGTGAACCCACGCCCGCCTAAGGTCAAGATCTCACCGACCGGAAGTACCTACTTACTTTCAAGTAGGTACTTATGTCTCATTAAAGCTGGTTTTGTATATTGTACAGACAGACAGACTGCAAGGCCGACCGCGACCATATGGTGGTCGACCTCATACAGTTTTGGCAACTGACTTGTCCAAAGAGTTCGCATACCTTTATGATTTCATTGAAGTATTTAATAAGAACTATTGATATGGAACTCCTTGCTTCAATTTGAAATGTCGGACAAAAAAATAAATATTGATTTTCTTTTGTTTTTGTATGTCATTTTGATTTGGAAGATAAGTTTAGATAGGTAGTTATCAACGGACGACGAACAACGAAATACAAATTTTTCTTCTAGGCTAGATTGCAAACTGCAACATTATACAACATTACGTGAATTTGGTCAAGCGTAAGCTTCTCCATCACAAAAAAGCTTGTTGTTTGAACATTTAATTGAACTTATCTAAAATAACCTTTTTAATTTCACGCATCGAGATGAAATCATTTCTCTTAAGCCCAAAATGATTCAATCATGATTCATTATCGTCCACAATCTATCCATCTATGTTATCGACAAGTTATGACTAAGTTACAATACACTAGCTTAGGCCACTGACCCCAGGATGTTAGCTTTCGGTATTAGTTTGCTTATTTTCTTTAACTTATGATTGAGTTTTGAAAAGGCGCGGCTGTATTTACACCAAAAGCATACCAAATAAAGACATATTTTCCTTTCTTTTTTTCAATGTTTTGTCCATTATAACATGATAATTGTGACATCTTCATACATTTTCCGCAATTTTGACATAAAATGTATGGAAATGACTGTTGTCACAATTATCATGCCATAACGTATTGACATATTTGACCACAGCCTGCCTGATGTTAAGCGCCACTGTAGTGTATAGGTAGCAGTATGCTACCTAGCCTAGAAAAATCAATTAACTCTGTACCTATTTGAAGACCATTCAATTTCCCACAGACTTGACACTGACATGGTTTATATGTATACCTACTCAATTCACAAACCTTTGCAATTTGAATATTACCGTTCCTCCCAAAATTAACCTATTACGTCATTCTCAACGTATGTTATTTAATGAGCTCATTTCTACCAAATCATCTTGTGTCGCAAAAAACGTATGCGCCTGCGCCGGCTGAGCAAAAAGTGATGCGAATCGACGCGAAATGAAAGCAGGGTTGTGTCATCTCTAAATGACGATTGGGTAAATTCTGGTGAAACTACCGAGTAATGTAATGTGGTTAGTAAAGTAATAGTCATGTAACATGTGTTCAAGATCGTTTATATAGATATAAGTACACGATCACTGGTAACTTAGGAAAAATGAGGGCCGCAATAATTTATTGTACATCTATCAATTCTTGTTTTAATCTAAAACTTTTGAAAATTTCGGAAAAACAACTCTCATTTTGTACGACACTGCGGATTTTTAAACTTTTACATTATTATTAGTTATTAATAGCGCTGTAAAGAAAAGTGGAGTGGCGACCTATGGTGTCGAGAGTTTATAAGTAGTTCTGTCGATTAAAAAACAAAATCAATTAATTTAGCGCACACCCAATAATTACCCGAATCTACCTGACCCGTCTAACCTTAGATATTTTTTTCGAGTTTTTTGTCTCGGTTTGATGAACTCTGGAGGTGATCTACCGACAAGCAGGCATGATAATTTTTAATCATAACATCTTGGATAGGTGCAAAAATAAATTTGAAGTATTGCTTTTTGATGTGAACCTACGTAAAAAATAACATACAGTCGTATTGCGAACCTTCTCTTTACATTTTTAAACAAGCCGTACACGCATTTGATGTGAAAGAAGAATAATTCTTTTTTCACTTCAAATGCGTATATACGGCTTGTAAATTTTTAAATTTTTTGGAGCTCAAAAACTGTATTTTTCCTTATATGATATATGACCTTTCATCAAATCACGCTTTTGAATACATCGTATTTTTACTTGAAACCTATTCCCACATCATAATCTATGTCATAATCTAACCTAACCACACTATCCCTCGGTCCGCAGGCGGAGCGCTACCGCGGCAGGCGTCGTCTAGCCACTCCGAGCCCGACGCCCTCCCCCCCGCGCCACCAGCCCCCCGCCCCTTCAGGCTGGTTCAAGTCACTCGACCGACTCACGAGGAAGAAGAAGAATGGTACTCCTACCAAGGTACAATATTAAAACTCTTCACTCAAAATGCTAAAAATCAAGATAAGAGTTACAACTCTACTATGACAGGTCCATAGTGTGAGATAGAAGGAAGAATAATGGGACGTCTATTAAAATATTCTGAAATTCCTGGACACCAGCGTAGTCTACTCTCATATTCTGGAAAGGAATACAGCATAACGTGCTGATTAGCAGTAAATAAATAAGATATAATAAAATTCATTTATTTCGGTTTACTGGGATATCTGAAATTCACATTACAAGCATGGCATATTGTTTGAAGTAATGCTTCACTAGTAGGTATTATATAAGATTATACGTTGGAAAAGCAAGACAGATTTGAACTAAACCAAATCAACGGCAACGTCTCGAATCTGTCGCGTCGTTTGAATCTGATGTACTTACTAGTTATCCAATCAGGATTAAATTGTCACACCTAAAGAATTAAAATTAAAATGGTCTTACCTATATTTGATTCCTTTTTCCAGGTGGAAAAGGAAATCATCACTCCAGAAGACGAACGCAAGCCTTGGTCCAAGGCCAAACCGCTAAACAGTCCAGCCAAAAACCTTCGTTTCTTCGGAGACACGGACCCTGACTCCGACGCCCACAGCCACAGCACTGTGGTGAAGTCCAAGAGCCATCCTCATGAGAAGACCCTGAGGAAGACCGTCTCTAACTCCTCGAATGGACTGGATGAGGTGAACGCCAGTCTGCTCTCAAGCAAGAGTTACTCGTTGTCCAATTTGCATAGGACTGATCAGACAAGGTAAAACAAAATCTATATAGTTTTAAAAATAGACGCAAACGTAATGAGCATATGTTTGCCATAACAAATTCCAATAACAAGAACACACTTAATTACACGATGCAGGCATAAAGTTTCGCTGTGATAATATATATTGAACCAGGAATATTGCGTGTAAGACTAGAACATATCATTGCTTCCATACAAGGTACTTACTGCTTGGTATCAACTGGATACCTAAATGACTCGTGAGTTGTACCGGATAGACCATGTAAAGACGCTGAGACCTAGTAATGCCTGAAATGCTGAATACTTACTTATATTAACATTAGCTAAATAAATACTTACTTAATATTTATCTCATCCAGAGTGGACGACCGCGAGTCCCCCCGCACGGGCACCACAAAGCAGTACTACAAGCGCAACTTGCAGAACATCTCCGAGATACAGAGCAACTCCGAGACGGAGAGCCAGCTCGCCAGCCGCAGGACCAGCTCTAAACCACCCATCAGCCCTTATGATAGGTGTGGAATAAAACCTTCTCAATTTTTTTGTATCATTTATTACATTAAATTTTTGTGGATATATTATTTAAGAAAATTAATAAATTAAGTATTTTTTGTTACCAAAATTAGACTACAAAATTGTACGTCCTAAACATTTCGTCACATACGTGGTTACAAACACAACCAGTAAATTCATGGTTAACGCTTAAAAATAAGTCTCTTTAATAGCTTATACTTTTAAGTATGCCTACACGTCTTTCAAGAAATGTATTCTTATAAAAATTATTATAAATTACGTGCCTTTGGTTACAAAAATCTTATTTCTCTTGAAAACATTTTATAAGCTAAGCCTTTACCACCCATTTCTTTTCATGACAGGTCTAGAAGCCACAGCAGTTCCAAGACCTTGAAGGCAGAGAAAAAGAGCGGAGAACGAGGTCCATCCATAGATACTAGGAGAAAAGAAGAGAGAGGAAGCTCTACAGACATGAGACGACGTGTAGAAGACAGGGGTAGTTCCAGTGAAGCGAGAAGGAGAATAGAAGAGAAAGGCAGTTCTACAGACGTCAGAAGAAGGGTGGAAGATAGAAGCAGTTCTACAGATATGAGACGCAGAGTAGACGATAGAGGGAGTTCCACAGATGTAAGAAGAAAAGTAGATCATCGAGGAAGCTCCAATGATGTGAGACGAAAAGTAGAAGATAGGGGAAGTTCTACAGATGTCAGGAGAAGAGTGGAAGATAGAGGGAGCTCGTCAGAACTTAGGAGCAGTAAGCAGGAACTTAATAGAGATCTCAAGTGAGTAGTGCTTTTGTTTTCTTTTCTTGATTGTTCTTGTGTGAGAATAATACCTAACATTAATCATTCTGAAAGTGTACAGCAAGAAATTGAATAAGTACTTAAATAGAGTAGTTAGTAACCTACCCAGACATTTTATTAACGGCTTTATTAATTCATACAGAATTTAAAACTCGCAATGAAATGAATCGAAAACTATACGTAATTGTGTAGTATTTTTTCGCAATTTTTTAAATGTATGTTATTGTTGCAGACACCGGCGCCGCACCCCCGCCCCGCACTCCGGCGAGAGCAGTACAGAGGGAGACTCCAGCCACCAATCACAACGCAGCGTCGTCTACCTGCATGCTACTACCGGTAACTTTACTTTTTAACCGACTTCATTGTATTTTTTCAATGATTTTTTTTATTAGTAATTTATTTATTTAAAGAATACGTAATAATTAATAACAAATGTTCTCTTAACTTAAGTATATAAAATTTAAATGATCAAAAAATACTTAAGCCTCTACCATAAATAAAAAATAAAATAAAAACAAATCGCACATCCTTTATTACTCCACAATATGAATCAATATTTTTTTTTCCAGTGGGTGACATCCCAGACCCAGGCAGGCTGACCCGTAACCGTTCCCGCGACGACGTGTCCTCGGTCAACTCATCCAGTCTCCAAGTCCGCAGCACCACCAAGAGTTTCTCCATCTTCGCGCCGTGGACGCCCAAACACTACTCCGAACAACAAGACGTACATTACGCGCAAAAACCAAGAAAAACAAAAAAAGAACCTCCCAAAACAGAAAGACCGGCAACCCTACAAAAAAACAAATCATACAGTCAGACAACATTAACGCGAAAACCAGCCAATAGCAGACTCACCAGCTCGAGCCAAACTCTTTACCGCAAACCTGAGAAACGCAAAGAAGTACCAACTTTACGGAAATCTGTCATAAGGGATGGGAAAAAAAGTCAGTCGAGTGAAATTATAAGCAGAGATAGTGATAGGGAGAGAGTTTCTAGATCGGTGTCGATGCCTAAAAACAATGAGAAGAAGGCGGGATGGTTCAAATTGACTAGCAAAAAGAAACCGGAAGTCAATAGCAGAGTTCGTTAATTAATAGTTTTTATAAATCTCTTTCCATTTATAATTTTATTTCAAATGTAGCAGACTACATTTCTAATTTACAAATCTTTTTAATTAATTACTTCGTTAACTTCAAATTATGTTTACTTTTTCGTGATATATTATGCTGCTTTGTATTAATTTGACAAGAAAATTCGGGCGTTAGTTAAATGAAATGAAGACTACACCTAGTCAAACAATATTAGATATTCCTTAAATTCTTACATTGCAGATACATTTTAAATTTTAAACTTATGACAGAAATTCCTGGAAAGGTGCTACTTACTTATTATTTTTTTATATCTGTTAAAACATAGATTTCAAATTACACGTATTTAAGGTATATTGATATATCCTTGGATTAATATTTTTTAATTTAGTGGTTACTTAAAAAAGTGCCATCAACCACTATTATTATAATGTTACCATATTAATACATAAGTTCACTTACAAATTTAAAATCTATGTTAAAATTTCTTCACTGCTTTTACTAATCTTACGAATAATTTTGTTGATAAAAAGTACTAATTAATTGTACTACATAGTATTAAGTACTAAATCATATAAAAGTACATACATTTGGTTCATTAAAATTTTATTTAAAAATGTTTTGGTTTGTAAGAACTAATTGGGACTGACTGTAATAAAATATTTTATGGATAAACCTTCAATGTTGTACTTATAGTTTTTTTTGTTACAACATCTATAGAAATATTATGCATAAATGTATTGTACATTCTAACTTTAATAAATAAACTGATACCAATTTAGAATTGAATTATTATTTGCCTATAACATGAAATTATTTTATAATAAAAAATAGTAAGTAAACGGTTTTTTTGCTGTCAACAGTGTCATAAATCAGGCTCATAAATTATTATGAAAAAAGATGAACTAATATTAAAAATTAAAAGGCATAAAATGTTTTAACTAAGTAGGTATAAATGTAACTTTACAGAGAATAGTCTGGAGCTTTACATGCATAACTCTGATTATACGAGACACGTCAAATAATTATGGTAAGTATTTCTGATTTGATGAGAATACAATAATTTTAAGTAATCACATAATACAAATAATTATTCGACTTCTTAGAAACTTTGATAATTTATGTTTTTAACGTGATACTTTATTTTCATAAAATTCATGAATAATTGTGAGATGACTAGTACACCATCTCTCGCTGACTAGCGAAACTATTAAATTAAAACGCATTTACTGCCATCTGTCGACAAGTAGGTAATATAATATTCAATATATTTGGTACTGGACTTTTATATCCACAAAAAGTATAACTATTTTATGCATAATGAATCAATATATAAAAACAAAATAGAGATATAAGAAATTAATGATATCCAAATATTTTGATTAAGGAAATAACTCACGTAATGCAAACGTCATGCCGATTTGGAAGTTCACGTCAGTTTTCTTTAATGTCAACGTCAGACAGTATACAGCTGAAATTCTTGAAACGGGAAACCTCAATCAAACCGCTTCTGTAATTTTCTTGAATTTTCTTTCCGCTAATTATTACAGTTTATGGTAATATTATTTAAGCCTGTATAACTTGAAAGTGTTCCGCCATGTCCCGAAAATACCGCGACGCGGCGGCCAAACTGCAGCAAAATGTGCAAAAGCATTTGAAAGAAATGAAGGATCATCTCTCCTCTTCTGAAGATGAAGAGCCCTACGAGGCGAGCGTGCTGGAGGGAGTGTTCCAGAGCTACTGGAGAGGTGGCGGGGATAGTCAGATGCTGAACAGAACTAAGAATCTTCTGGAAGAAGCTCTCAGCGGTCGCTCCGTTACCTGCCTCATTTGCATCGCTTCTATCAAACGAAACCACGCCATATGGACGTGCGATCATTGCTACTCCTACTTCCATCTATCCTGCGTACAGAAATGGGCTAACGACAGCATAAGCCTGCGAACTGAAGAGAATCATGGCCCTATCACAGTGCATGTGCCGAAAAAAGTCGAATGGTGCTGCCCAAAGTGTCGGCAAACTTACAACAAGGAACAAATACCTCGTAAATATAGATGTTTCTGTGGTAAGACTGACAACCCACCTCAGCACCCGTGGCAACTCCCTCATACCTGTGGAGAAGTCTGTGGCAAGAGGTTGTCAACTGGTGATAACTGCAAACACAAATGTCTACTACTCTGTCACCCGGGGCCGTGCCCTCCGTGCCCACAGACTGTCAACGGTATATGCTACTGCCAAAAAGAACAAAAGAAAGTGAGATGTAGCTCAGCTAAATGGTCCTGTGGGCATCAGTGTAAGAAAACACTTCTCTGTCTAGCTCATAAGTGTGAAAACATCTGCCATGACAGTGACTGTCCTCCATGCAGCTACACCAGTCTGCAGCCATGCCAGTGTGGATATGAAAAGTCCAAAAGACCTTGCAACGATCCTTTCTGGCAGTGTACAAGACCCTGCAACAAACCTTTTTCTTGTGGCTATCATAAATGTGAGAAGGTCTGTCACTCGGGCGGTTGTGGAGACTGTCCCAACTCTGGCAAGAGATCCTGTCCCTGTGGAGCAAACCAGCGCTTTGTTCAGTGCCCTGATGTCATGGAGACATGTCTTGGCACTTGCAGCAAAAAACACTCTGATTGTGACCACAGCTGTCCTGAAAAATGCCACAAAGGTCCCTGTCCACCTTGCCAAGTTTTGATACAAAAGAAATGCCTGTGCTCAACTCATACTAGGTCCTTACCATGTAGCAAAGAGTTCAAATGTGAGACCAAGTGTAGAGGAACAAGACCTTGTGGGAAACATGGGTGTGCTAGAAAATGCTGCAATGGAAACTGCCCTCCGTGTGAGAAAACTTGTGACAAGCCGCTGCAATGTGGACGCCACAAGTGCACCAATATCTGCCATCATGGACCTTGCTACCCATGCCCTTTGGAATCCAAGGTCACCTGCAAATGCAAGGAGACCTATATCACAGTCCCATGTGGGAGAGAGAGATTTGTGAAGCCCCCTAAATGTACTATACCTTGCAAAGTAAAATACAAATGTGGACATTCCATAGAGAACAAGCATTCCTGCCACTTCGGAGACTGTCCTCCTTGCAAAGCTGTCTGTAATAAAAGTTATCCTAAATGTGAACATATGTGTGTAGCTACTTGTCATGAATATGTAGCTGTAGTATTCAAGCAAGTGGAAAAGCCGGCTACACCCTGGGAAGTTCAACCCCCTAAGACCAAGATAATGACTTTGGAATGTCCTCCCTGTGAAATTCCTATCCCAATCATATGTTTTGGAGAGCATGAGACAGAAAACCAACCATGTCACTCTGCATCTCGCAGGCCATGTGGTAGAGAGTGTGGGCGACCTCTTGCCTGTGGAAATCACAACTGTTCTGTACTATGTCATCTGTTTGAAGCTGATCATCAGTATCCAAATGTGCCTTATACATGTAAGCCTTGCGACAGAGGCTGTGAGAAACCCCGTCCAGAAAAATGTGTACATAAATGTAGTAAGGGAGCTTGCCACCCGGGCACATGCCCTCCTTGTGAGGTGTATGAGCGTGTTGCCTGCCACTGTGGCACTACAGAGCTATACCTGCGCTGCCGAGAACTTTGCACTGCAACAGAAGAGATACTGTCTTGCAAACAGCAGTGCCCCAAGAACCTGGAATGTGGCCACAGATGTCGCAACACATGCCATGTTGGTAATTGTGCTAAACAAACATGTACCAAAAAGACTAAGATACACTGCCAGTGTGGAAATTTGAAACGAGAAGCTCCATGCAATGTTGTTAGAAGTGGCGAAGCTAAAGTAGTCTGTGACCAGTCTTGTGAAGGCAAAAAAGCTGCTGCAAAAATTGAACAAGAAAAAGAACAGCAGAAGCTGAAACAGTTAGAAGAAGAGAGAAATAAGAAAGAACTAGCTGAATATGAATGGAAGCTGAGTGGGAAAAAGAAGAAGTATAAAGAAAAGAAAGTTATTGTAAACACAGATGACAGGAACTGGTTGCATAAGTATTGGATACCCATACTGTCTGTTTTTATAGTTATTATTGCTGCTCTTTACTACATATTTTATGTATGATAATATTTTAGCATTTGTATTAAACTGAGCTGGCTGGCTAGCACTTGAGTGAGATTTTTAAGATGTTTATAATTTACAATAGCAATAACTTATGTAACTCAAAATTTTAATGAGAATTAGTGAAGCTAAACTCTAAAATGTTCCTACTACTTAGGATATTACTTATGATGGGTAGTCAGATAGACTAATTAGAATATATAAAAGACACTAGTAAAATAAAACACCATTAATAAGTATGTTGTATGTATGTGTGTGTTGTATGTTCTACCTATTAATTACAAATTTCGCACTTTGTGTATGTGTGTGTGTTAAGTCAGCAACAATATACCTATATATGTAAGTACATAAATATATTGTTAACACTTTATTGTTAACTTATTATCATGTGTACACAAAGAGCTGTTTGTGTGGGTACAATGTCATGTGCTTGGGTTGCATTATTTATTTTGTGTGGGGTTAATTTATTATACAGCTATACCTACTATTATAAAAAAAATCAGAAACTGTTTTTATTTTTTTCCTATACTACCTACATATTTATAACATTCACGAAGAAAAATAAAACTAGGTAACACTAGACAGGAAAAACCTAATATAAAAGCACCGAGTGAGTATGTCATACATTTAACGTCGGTACGAATTGTCCAATCTACACAATTAAGAGTTCAATGTTAGCTAACCTTATATACAGGCATACTGACAGGTCCTACCTACTGTAAGTAAACTGTTCAATACCGTAAAATGGGGTGAATAGGGACAACACCGGGAATCAGTTTTGACATTTAATATATTTTTTTACCATTTTTGGTAGGATTTGTAATAGAGTATTGAATCTTTCCTATGGCAACATTGAACAAGCGTGAAATTAGCTGCAAAGGGTCAAAAATTACGCTTGAAAATGGGTTATATAAGACACCGGCTATAACAGTGATATTATCTTCGCTCTGTAGGCTTTATTTTGAAATATGATAATAAGAGTGTTTGTTTAAAACGTTATTTAGTGTTTTGGCCGCCATAATGCATAAAATGTAAGTTTCATTTATCACTTAATATTAGTACATATTATATTGATAAATTAGAATGCCATGAGAAATTTGTGTTTTTTGGAGTGAATAAGGACGTCTCATGTATGAATGAGGACGAAAGTGGGGTGAAAAGGGACAAGAATGAGATGAATAGGGACGACTTTATAGCGTTGTCACTATGCAGTTAACCTTTTTAAACTAAATAGGTATCTATTCTAGATAATAATTAGATTTATTTTATTATGTTTTCATATGCATAATAACTAAAACAATTACAACGCATAATAATTAGATTTATCTTATTATTATATATAATTAAATAATTTTAAATACAGGGACAGCCCTAGGAAATTTCCCCATTCGGCTTATTTTTGTCTCTATTCACCCCAATTTCAGGGTGTATAGGGATTGTCTATATTTTTGCGTTTTATTCTTAAATTTCAATACTAATCGCGTAGTTTTATATTGGTTCCCAAAGATACCATCAAGACTCAAATAATTCATTAGTCATACAGCTAATTATCATATATATATTATATACAGGAGTATAACAATATACTAAAGATTACAAAAAACATCAAATCGTTTGTAAAGTTACCTGTGATTGTACTTAATAAAAATTAAAATCGACCGAGACACCTTTTTTTTACAATGTCTCTATTTTTATCTATAAATTAGTATAGTTTGAGATTTTAAATCATGTTGAGTTTGAAAAAAAATGTAACAGCGTTATCATATAATCGACTGTTTTTTACACCGATTACTAAAATTTGATAGTTTTTGAATAATCATCATTTTTCTAAACGTCTGCTATGACGGCGCGCAAGCCGCCATTCCATTACATTACATTACTCGCGCGAGCTTACGGGTGTGGAGTTTGACAGGCGTCAAACGAGTCGAAGGGATAAATCGTGATAATGTACCTACAACCAAAGTGTACAACCATACAACATTTAAAAACTTGACTTTGACAGTGATAGATAAATAATAATGAAGTTCAAAACAACCTTCTCAAAACTTTAAAAGTAAACAAGAGGAGAGTCCATTAATAAAAAAAATATTTTACATCTACCTTGTATCTCTTATTGGTCTGTGCATCTATCCGTGCACTCTCTCTCTCTACGACCCGTGCATTATACAAGTTCTAATCAACCTATTAATAATTTGTTTTCACTTTACTACACTACTTGGGCACTCAGCTACTTGTGACCGATTTTTGTTTGCTGCAAATCGCTCGGTGCACTTGCTCGATTGATACCTAAGCCGAATGAGTCAGAGATGTTGCAGGCGATAGGTAAGCGATATGCATTCAGTTAGCTTTCACAATGTCTCCTGTGCAGACGTACGTGTTCTTCGACATCGAAACTACCGGCCTGCCGGAGGAAGAGCTTAATAGGACAAAGATAGCGGAGCTAAGTTTGGTGGCGGTCAAAAGGGAGCATCTACTCCGAACCAGACCTGGTGCGACGCCGCGGGTGCAGCACAAGCTTACTCTATGCTTAAACCCACAGCGGTTGATCGCAGACAGCTGCACAGAGGTCACCGGGCTAGATAACTTCTTGCTCGAACACGAACCTGTGTTTGACAAAGAAGTATTCTCCATGATCGACACATTTCTCAAAGTTCTCACCCAACCGGTATGTTTGATCGCGCAAAACGGCCGCGCTTTCGATTTCCCTATATTTAGAAACCGTCTTGAAAAGTTAAAAGTGAAATTTACAGTTGATGTGTTGTGTGCAGACTGTTATTTTTGCTTTTATGACATTTTGGAGAAGGTGAAAGTAGAACAATGTCCTAACAGTGGAAAAATGCAAGAAGTGAGTGAATTAAAGGACCATGCGGTGAATAGAACATCAGAAGATGCCACAAATAATTCAAAACCTGCTTCACCATCAACTACATCACTGAAGCAAAGAGAGTTGGATGAAATTGACTTTCATTCATCAAACATATCAATGAAGAGCATCAATGAAACTACTCCCAAGTCAACTCCTTCACAAGGTCGGAAGCTACATAGTACTAAAGCCAAGAGAAGGATATTTCCTTGGGGGAACGGGTCCAAACCATCACAGTCTTATAAATTAAAGAATATTTATGAAAGGGTGCTAAATAAGCCAGCAAAAGATGCCCATAGAGCAGAGAATGACTGCATGCTTGCCCTGGAGGTGTCTGTGGCTCTCGCCAAGCAATTTGTAGATTGGGTGGATAAAAACCACATGAAATTCCAGGATGTGGAACCCATGACTCTCGGAGTGCCTCTATGAACTTCTTCAGTTTAAGATTTATCTAAATGGTGTTCTTCATATTGTATTTTTTTATTAACCTATGCTGTCCTACTACTGCACAAAGGTCTTATTTATATTGTATTTTAGATATTATATAATATTGTTTTAGTTTATGACATTTACTTACTTGATAATTTTGGAAACTATTTGTGTAATAATTAATTTAATATATATGTACTTACATATATATATATATATACTTATATATATTTTTTAATATATATTATTTTAATCTCATGATTTTTGTGATATATACATTTATGGAACTTGATAGCTTGTGGATTAAATTATTATGAATGTTTATATTAATTAATTAGTAAGATTTTTAATATTTTGTAATATATTTTTAACATTTTACTCTTTTAACTGTGCAACAGTGTGATGCAGAATACAAGTTTGTACATGTTCAATGAGTCATAGTTAATAGTTTTACTTGCTTTTATTACAATACAAAGCCAACAATAAGCCTTTCTTCTTGTATTTTGTTATCTCTGATGTCATTCAAATAACTTGTTGGTAGAAAGAACTGCTTGTTGTCTACACACAAAGCCATTTTACATGCTTAAAGTACATAAAACTAAATGAAATTTTTGATGGTATGATAAATTGTAAAAGAAAAAAAAAACAAATGTGCTCAATGTTAAGTAGTAATACAGAAAAAAGTACAAATACATATAGGTAATATGTACCTAAGTAATAGATTGTCTCCTGAAGTAAAAATACTAGATTTTGCAAGTATTTTAATAACTTGTTTCCTAATCAGGTACTTACAGCAATTTGACAATTTCAATTTTGCTAATGATTTATTTTTATCATGATATCTTATGTTGTGAATATTGTCTGCTTTCTAATGCAATTTATTCAATATTTATGTACAAATAACATTCATTCATTCATTCAAAATTTAAGAGCGATTTTCATGTCTGTAGAGTAGACAAATAACATAATATGTACAATTTGAAATAAGTATTGAGTAAGTTTGTATTTTTGCTGTATATTTTTTACAAGTTATTTTGGGGGGTTACATAAATGAATGTAAAACCATTAGAAAATATGATCTCTGGACTTGTGAGTAGGAAATGCATTTATTAACAATTTTGATGACTAAATGGCTAAAGATTTTATTATACAGTTTATTGTTTTGTAACATTTCAAAATATGAATTTGATATAAATATTTTTGAATTTTGTATTTCATGATGTATTGCAGTTGTTTTAAATTGGCATGTTTTTTTTTTAACTTTAATGGGTTTGCACTTGGCCATAGTTTACTTAATAGCAAGCAAAGGCTTTGGCCTAAGATGGAGTGTGCTTACCCGATAAGAATCATAACTGATTCACTCAATATTCACTGTTTATACATATAGTTACCCAAATATTAGATAACAACCCTTATAATAGAATGTAATGAATTACGAGGCATGTGTAATATTATGTTTATAAAATATATTTTTGTATGCAGTTTGCGGTTTTGTTTGTGTACCCCTTATCTTAGGTTACTAATTTACATTTAATATTAATTAATAACATGATAAAATATTTGATGATAAGTTCTTATAAATAAAAATCCTTTATTCAATAATAAACAATATATACACATATATACACTAATAAAACTAAATAAGAGTATGTACATTTAACCTAAATTTAAAACATCTACATGTGGTATGGAGCCAAGAACGCTGGCTGCATTCCCACGCTGGATTGCTATAGAAATCCTTTGCGCAAGGAACCAGCCAGCATTCTTGTCTCTAGTGATGTCATTCAACCTAAGTATTTATTTAGTATTTAGTTCTTATTAAGTATAGCGTTATAGACACATCAATCATTGAACAAAATTTCTAGTGTTATTATACAAATCGTTACAAGACCGAAAATCACGATGATCCGTCGCTTTATTACTGCGTGAAAGTGGAGCAAACAAATTTGCGCATTTATACAACAACAATCTGCGCTGTACCGGGACTAGTGGCGTACAAAGAGAGAGGCCTATATTCAGCAGTGGGCGATAACGGGCTGATGATGAAGTATAATATAATGATGATATAGAGTAGAAGTCTATTTCAGTCTTCCTATAAGTACTAGTAATATATTTTTTATAGTTTTTTACGCGTGATAGATTTACCTTTGGCCTGATTAAAATCTATAGGGTCTAACACAAGTAGATAAAGTTTTCCTACAACATTCATCCCATCCCATGCTACTTCTACAGTACATTACATTAGGTACCTATAAGAAATCTCTTTGAGCGATGAGGTCTCTAATCAGGACACTAAAAAAATTGACACGTTAAATTGTAGGTCCCGGCTGTTTGTCTAGTACGGCAATCGTTAAGCCATGTCAGAGGCCCTTAAGGCGGCTAGATAAACTCTCGACACCAGAGTTGGCCCCTCGATAAGTTGAAGTACAATTCAGTTCCTAGACAAAATCTCTTTGAGCGATAAGGTCGCCATTAATTAGGAAGACCAGCGCTGACTGTTCGCAGTCAGCACATGCTGAGTTGAGGCCGGCTTGTGACAGGAAATTGTGTATGTGCAAAATGTGTTTGTCTTACTTTCCTGAATGTGTTCGTATGTAATTTCTTGTCACAAAATAAATAATTTTTATTTCATTTTCATTTAATTTCATTAATTTTAGGATTCATTGTGTTTATTCTTGTATGCTGGTGTTTTTAGAAGTGTTATCTAATCAAATCATATCATATCATTAATTCACCTCACAGCATCACACTGTACAAAGCAAATCAAAAATTACATTTTATTTCTTATAATTTGTTTACAATAAATTTATCTTTATCTTTATAATTACATTACTCTAACTTATTCCTACTAGGTGCATACATCTACTTAGCACTAAAAGGATTTGATATCATTTAAATTTACCTATATCTAAAATAAAGATAAAGATAAAGAAATATTTATTTGCAAGATGTGCCTAGTTAAGTAATACAGATGTTAAAAAGTGCTTAAATTAGAATCATAGGTACATCTTTTTTTTACGTGGGAAGTTTACGTTTAACTACAGCCTGCCTGATGTTGAGCATAGCTGCAGCCTAGGGTGTAACACGCTTACCTAGTAGATACCTATTAGCTCTAGATTGAAAACCCCTGGATTGTAGTTCGCAGGAAACACGGCTTCTGGTAAAGTGTTCCAAAGCTTTGCCGTCCGTACAATAAACGTAGAGGCAAAACGCTGTGTTCGACACTTCGGCACTTCCACCATGAAACGGTGTCTACCTGCGGACTTAGACTTTTCTATATCTATCCGTGATTGCAGGGCTCCTCACCGTGACGGGGGTGCTGTGGGGGTGCTCCAACCCCTTCATAAAGCGCGGCACCCGGGGGCTGCGGGGCGTGCGCGCGGGGTCGGCGCCCGCGCAGGCCCGCGCCGAGATCACCTTCCTGCTCGCTAACTGGCAGGTGAATGCTATTTACCTTATTGCTATTGAAGAAAGAAAGAAAACATTTATTGTGGCATATTTATTAAAGAAACAAACAAAAAAATATTTTGCAGTATGGCCGCCGCTTCTGGCACTAGTATACTTAAGTATTTTTTGTTTTCTTTCTTTGTAATTAAGTAATATCCGTGTGTTGCAATAAAGAATTTTTTATCTATCTATTGCTTCCTACATTGTTTTTAACTAAAACAGGTTTGGACTTGTGTCACCTGTTAGCTCACTTGGTAGATTAGGTATCTGGCATTTGTGCCATAGGTTGAGGGTTCTATCTATAGTCATATACATATATTTATTTGCCTGTACTCTGTTACATGGTATGTGGGATGTGGACAATCACCCTGAGGGGGTACGCAAACATATAATGCTTATATCGTATTCTAAATATTTATCTAGGTACAAAGAGTAACACATTATTAGTAATTATTTTTAAATTCCTGACAAATCGTATGTTTCTATCAAATATTATTTTTCTTAT
This sequence comes from Macaria liturata, assembly GCA_964023185.1. Classification (NCBI taxonomy): domain Eukaryota; kingdom Metazoa; phylum Arthropoda; class Insecta; order Lepidoptera; family Geometridae; genus Macaria; species Macaria liturata. The sequence goes on along the minus strand of OZ026814.1, from coordinate 11,431,328 downwards.
GTATATTCCAGTATGATCTATATTTGTTTATTAGATACTAGTGAATGCCCGCGGCTTCGCTCGCATCGCAAAAGTAGCCTATGGCACTCCTAAGACCTCATACTACCCACATACCAAAAATCATGATGATCCGTTCAGACGTTTTTGCGTGACGAGCGTTTAAATAAACAGAGAAACTGGCAGAAAAACAGCTGTAACGTGTTTTATAATCGATTTAAAGTAGGTATACCCAAACACTTTTTTAATATTTTTATGTACTTACAGATTTTATTAGTACGAGTACCTAAATGTTAATATTGGTGAGGTTAAGATAAAATTTGCTGTAATTAATATATTTTTTCATATAATTCCAGTACGTAGTCCCCTGGCTGGTGAACCAGTGCGGCTCCCTGTGCTACCTCCTGGCTGTGTCCCGCGCGCCTCTATCGCTAGCCGTGCCGGTGGCCAACGGGCTTGCGTTCGCCTGTACAGCTGTGACAGGCGCCGCCACCGGGGACGAACAACCGCTGGATAGAGGTGTGTGCCTAACTCTTTTTTAAATTATATAATTCAAATACCTATTTCAGGACATATCACACAGCGCCAGCTAGCCCCATACTAAGCCTGCGCTTGTATCATGGGTACTAGATAACGGATATAATAACTATATTTTACTTTTCTTTCGTAAATATCTACATACTTATTATACATAGAAACGACCAGACTCAACACAAGTAGTTAATTACAAATTTTAAAATTCATAATTACTTGTGTTATACGGGAATCGAACTCGGACCCCTAGATTAGATTAGAAAGCAGGGCCACTACTAACTAAGCTAACAGGGCAGTCAAATATGATATTCTTAGTAAATAAGATATCGCAGATGGAAGCTTTGAAGAAACAACATATACCTACTGTTAATCCACGCGCACCTTATAACAAACAAGATTGTTTGTTTGATTGTAAAAGTTACAAATCTTAATATACGGTATTTGATTCGCAGGCGAGGAGTAGTCGCAACAGAACAATTGCATATTTCCCCAAAGTTTTCATATTTTTAGTAAGTTTGTGTGAAGGTGACAAATTCTGGTATTGAAACTTTATTATATTGAAACAACTCGATGGTATTCTGAAATGGCTATCATGCGTTAGAACGGCGCCACCACGCAATTAGCTAAGATGTTGAGTATCGACTGGTTTCTAATACTTGTTGCAGGTTCGATTCTGGGCGTGGCGCTGATAGTGGCTGGCACCGCGCTCTGCTGCTGGGACAAAACTACGTGATACAGCCAGTACTGGTACTCGTTTCATTGTTGTATTATTTAATCGATTTTATAATAGAGTGAGAGATTAAAAATAGTACAAAAACGCTCGCTAGATGGCGCTCACGCCGCTAAGCCTACCAATACATATTTTCGTAAATAGGTACCTAACTCCTAAAATTTCCAACAATTCCACTAGTTCCTGAAACTAAAAATACCTAATTTTGGGCTTCTTTAAATGGCATATTATTTTTTTATAAATCAATTTTTAAATATCTCTAAAACATCTAGACAATATTCATTGTTCCAGGAATGAGAACAGAATAAAAACACTCATTGAGATTTTTTAATCCAAATATTTTATTTCAAGTTATCATACAACTAAGACTGAGTCTATAATTTAAATATTGCACTAATATTAGGTCTTATACTTTAAAAACTAGGTACATTAGTTTTTTTTTATTGTAAAGTACTTACACAATTCCTACAGAAACATACAAAACCAGGCACCAATACGTTAAAAGCTTTTTGGTTTACAAACAAAGTCAGCGTTTTATACTTAAACTATTTTTAATGTACCTAATGTCGTTAATATCGTTAATTCTAAATTAAGTTACTAAGTATGTGCTTAATTAATATGGTAATTAAAATACAATTACACTAAGTGATACCGGCTGTGGATAATGATGATGATAGTACATTAGAAATGAGCTAAATAATTTTTCTTTGTTTTTAAAATAAGTACAGAAATAAAATATTAAGTTATGTGAGTCTGTTTTTTTTAATGTACTCAAACAATACCAATTATAACCTCAGGAAAAAATTGAAAAAAATAAATAAAAATAAATACCAAGTAATTTTGATTCCATTCCTTGCTATTACAAAATTGTTACTTTCATTCAAATGTAGTTACTATAATGTACTTTACATTAATATATTATGTTATTACATAAATGTTACTTTGAAACTAATAATTTAAATAGTTATTTGACCAACATTAAAATCATGTTACAAGATTTCGACACAATTCAAAAATGAAGTGTCAAGTTCTACTTACCTACGTATGATTATAATATTATATAGATGCCTATTTGTACTAAAAGTACATTAAAACGATTTTTAAAATCGTCAGTGTCTGCTTATTTTTAAAGAAACTTCTTTAAGAAAAAATATATAAATATTCAATTCGATTAAATAAACCAAATAAAACATATATGTATACACGATAACGATGAGTCTAAACTTCACAATATAATATAAAGCATATATATTAATACCAACTACTATGTACACAATAAATTTTAATATTTAAACATTATGATGTTAAGCAATTAATTTGTACAAAATCATTAAATTAATAAAGAACAAGGTTTCTTATGACTAGCTTTATTTTAATTGCGTTGTATAATAGTTAGTTATAGAAAAGTTTGTTGTTTTTTTTTTGTTTGACTAAAATTGTGCTCGTTTTAGTACAGCATAATATACTCTTTTGCACCTAACTGAAGCCAGATTTAATTATTATTAAAAACTATTAACGTAAACACACAAAAAAACAAGCTTTTATTTCATTGAAACTTACTGTTGCATCATTTTAAAAACAGTGTCGTTCAAACAAAGAAGACTTTACTATTATATACCTATATTAAATATTTTACTGAAAACCAAAGTTTCTCATTTAAAATGTTGGTTGAAAAGGCAAACTCATGACAAGCTGACAAGAACTTATCAGATGTCATAAAAAGTGACCCAAGTCATTACGTAGACTATAGGAAATAGTTTGGGCAAAGTACTCTACCTTGCTTGCGATACTCTATAACTGACTACATAATAATATGCATAATGTAGTCAGCCTCTTGCCTGAAGTGGCATTTTCTTTATTAGTCTTAAGGATTTTCTGTTCAAATAACTTTAAATAGAGGAACGGTAAATAGGTATCACAGATACTAATCCACAGAGTGTAATTTCATGACTTTGAGATCGATACCGTGTCGAAAGTCTACTAGAGGTACAAACATGTATCAATAATTTTCATTTGTTGACTTTGTAAGATTTATTGATGAAATAAAAATAAAAAAATAAGAAAAAAATGAAGGTTTCAATAACATAGATATTGGGATAAAATGTAACATTTTATCCCAATACATCGCGAGCAAAGCAAATATCTACTAGTAAACATAAAGATGTTGTTTGTCAAATGAGTCTAGCTATACCTAACACCAATCAGCATTACGTGGGCATTCTCTACGCACAGGGACAAGTTGGCTGTATCAACCAATAGATGGCGCTGTACCGGAATAAATCGCACAAACGGGCCGTACCAAGAATTTGCTAACGGTTTTTCAAGAGTTTTGTTACTACTCTGGCTAATGACTCTTTTGTTAATTTAGTAGTAAAAACACGGCATTACTATTAAGTAAACAGTGTGAAAAGAAATATTGCCACATACTACGCGAGCAAATCAAATATACTAGTAAACATATACTTGGTATATACATACATATACATCGTGTAGTCACAAGAGTCTAGCTATTCCTAACAACATGTACAGCAGTGGTGAGTGTGTGCAAGGAGGCTAGTATGGCCGCCTCCTCCCTGGCGAGGTGCTCTCTCTCGGCGAGCAGCGCGCGCGCCCGGTCGGAGTGGCGCGAGGCGGCGCGCGTCACGTGGGCGCTCTCCACGCACAGGGACGTGTTGCGCCGGTGGAGGGACGCTATCTCGCGCTTGCGGCCTGGAATGGTAACATAGGATAGCTATAAATATATCATCTATACATATAATAAAGCTGAAGAGGGTCGAAAGTCTGAACATTGAAGATATTTTATAAAAATTCTTGGACCTAGTTAGAATTGATAACAGAACACATTCCACCAATTTAAAGATTTTTTGTCTGTTTTTCTGTGTCTCTGTTTATCTGTTTATTTAAACGCTCATCACGCAAAAACGGCTGAACGGATCGTCATGATTTTCGGTGTGTTGGTAGTATGAGGACCCGGAAGTGTCAGAGGCTACTTTTTAGAACCCGAAATAACGCGAGCGAAGGGGGAGCGTCAACTAGTCATTAATAGATATATACATACGAGTACATTGTACAGGGAATTGATGATAACGATTAATTAACGACGAATATGACTCGAAGAGAAAGAAGCATATCTACAGTTGTAAGTACTTAATTAGAGTTTTTTAAAGTGAGTAACCTAATGGCTAATAAATGTGAAAGCGTCACGACTATTGCACATAATTTTTGGAGTATGCAATAATATTTGGAGGTGCAACATTTTTTTAAATAGGTATGAAAGTCTTGCTTACCTAATTCATATTCCCTGTAGCTTTTCATGAAAGCTTCTAACCCTGGCCAAGGTAGCGCTGTCTCAGTCTGGCTGGCGACCTCTTTCTTCGTCTCCTCTACCACTTCCTGTATCCGAGCACAGCTCTCCGGCTCGTCCATAGATGTCGCCTGCGTACAAGTAGCAACTACAGTCTCCTGCGCAGATTTTAAAGAAACTATCCGTGATATGCTCGGAATTATCAGCTTTGGATAATTTTTATATGGTTCTACTTTGTTGTTCAGCTTTTGGATGTTCTCGCTGTCAAAGCCCGGGTTCAAATCGCGTTTTTTCGCATCTTGTCCGCTGTATAATTTGACGCTTCTGTCCGCCATCTTGGAGAGACGGTTTAGTTCGGAAAAGTTTTTCTCTGCGAGTATTCTTATGTCACTAGAGTTGATGTCGGTGGAATCTAGTCGTTGTTTGATGAGGTTGTTGTTGATGTTGACACAGTTCTTGATTTCAGTGAGTAACTGCAGCTGTGTGTTTGGATCGAAGGCTGGTTTGTGTGATTTGGTGTCGGTGATACCGTTTCGTCGATGGCGTTCTTTGATGACTTCTTCCCATGTTCTCTCGAACGCTGGAATTGACAAAGATTAATCTTTTATTGCAGGAATTATTAGGGGATAGAGTGTGACCAGAATTGAAGTTATTTTTTTATAAAGCAACTATACAAGTTGGCTATAAAAGTAAAAATAACATGTTAATTTCTTAAAGTTAATCGTAGTCTAGTTGGACTATTTTTGCTTTATGATTCTTGTACCTACTTGTTAATCAAATTCATATGTACCTTCTTTATACTGCAAGGAGACATGCTTCAGCCGCAGCTGTGTCAAGAACTTCTGTTTACACCTCATCTTCTCTGCATCTTCCACTGGCGCTGGTTGTGCCCACACCACGGGGGCGTCTGACTCTGCCTTGATAGGCTCGTCAGTACTTCGCTCTAGGTTGGCAGACATGTACGCAGTGGCAACTGAATCGTGCATAAGGGAACGATCCTGCTTCTCGAGATTTTTTTCTGAAATTATAGTTAAACCAGGAACGTTAATAATTGTACCTTAATATACCTACCTTTGATAATAAGATGCTCATGAGTAAATTAGCTTGGTTGAATTAGGTTTTATTACGAGTTAAGCCCAACTAATTTCATCTCTCCATATGGGGATTTGGGGTTAGTTGGGGAAACCTGGTGCACCCCGTCCACAGGTTAGTAACTTCCACAGTCCGGTGGATCTTGCTAGCCTGTGTCCAAACGTTCGATCGAGTGGGGGCCCTCGCCTATACCTCCCCTTCGAGAGGGCTGGTTGTAGGGCCCGAGGCGTGGAGCTCGCCGCACCTCGCGGTGTAGGTGGAGCTGGGTGCTCTTTAAGAGCACCCAAGGTGGTCGCCGAGAGGCGAGAGGAGTTCGGTGTACCGGCCGAGTAGCGGCGACACGGGAACCGAACTCCGTGCGCAGAGGGCGCATTGGAGGAGGGCGGCCGCTTTGGCGTGCGACTGCCTGACTCCTGGGGGCTCTGGGTGGCAGGTCGGGGAACCTGTTGCCCTAGAATGAGTCCTCACAGGTTGCACGACGTGTCCCGTGTTCTGACACGTCGTCCATTGAGGGTTGAGCTGAAGCTCCCCGAGGCGGGGCCCGAGGCGGGGCCCGAGGCGGGGCCCGATGCCGGGCCAGCATCACCAGGGCTGCGGATGTATGCATCGCGCTCTCGTGGCCCTGGACCATCGATGCGGAGGTGGAACACCCCAGGTTTTTAGTGGGTATGCCGCCCTTATGGAGTGGGGCGGAGACTCCCACATAACCATCCGCCCTCCCCGGGGTTTGGGTGGTACCTGTAAGGGGTTTTCCTGGGTCAAAAAAAAAAAAAAAAAAAAAAGGTTTTATTACGAGTAGTTATGCTAGAATCAAAATCTTCAAAAAACAAGTTGATCACAAGTATACAACTTTAGAAAATTGTATGGTTTACTTTGTTATACTTGTTTTCGTGATTGTTAAACATATTGTGCCTACCTCTGTAAGAATCATGCGTGGCAAGCCGCAGACCTGCTAGAAACTCGACCTTATTTCTCTGATTCGAAGCACCATACTCTTCTATAATGGAATTATATTCCTTTAGTTCTTCTTCACCATAATCACTGTCGCTATCACTATTATCAGTTCTGAACTTATCTTTAGTGTTTGCAAACTCTTTGAAAATTTCAGCCTTCATTTTATCAGGTGTAATAATGTTTCTAGTGTTAGTTACTACTTTTTCTTGCGGTTTCTTCAGATCAACTTTTTGTGCGTCTTTATTGTTGTTTGAAAGATAATTTAACCTACGAAGACGTTTTCTTCTGGCATAAATGTCTAGTGTACTTACAACTTCAACTTTTGTCGCTATTTTAGGCTTTATATTGGCAATTACTAGTTTCGGTGTTGATTTAGAATCAACTTTGTATTGACAAGCGATAAACATTTTCTTTTCAGTTCCTTTCATCTCTATCAGTTTTGGTAATTCTTTCTTTGGTGTTGCTGCCTTAGGAATATCTTTGTGGTTTGGGTTTTTGTTATCAGACTCTGTGATTACTTGGTACGCTACTTGAGGGCTCATGACAACTTTTTGACTTGTTGCTATTACAATTTCTGGTTTCTTGTTATTGTTGTTTGATAATGTTTGCAAAACGTTGCTAGATTTTAAGACATGAATGTCTTTAGTAGTAACGATTTGAGGTTTACTATGTTTGACTGGTGTAACATCGTCGTTATTGTTGCTCACAGGAGTTGTTATTTCTGCAGATTTGTTTTCGTTTGGACTTACTTTGGTTTTGTACGAGTCGGTTGTTTGACATGTTTTTGAATTGGTCTTGATCATCATTAAATTTGCTGGAAATTGTACGTTGCTAACGTAAACATAACTAGGTTGTAAAACTACGTTCTTGGCCTCTGACTGTGCCGGTTTCTCTTTGCTTTTCAGCTTTAAATCTTGTTCTTGTTGCGTTCCTTGGGACTTCTCCTTCACGACTATTTTGTTGCCATAGATTTGATTCTCGGTGATCAAATTCTCGAAATCGTTTTCATCGCAGTTATCTTGATGAAGACGTTTCAAAGCAACTACTTTAGAAGATGCACTGTTGTCGTTCACAATATCTTCTTTACTTTTCTTGCTTTGATTTGATAGTCGTGAAGGAGCTTGCAGGTTTTTTGAATCGAAATTCGTTCTTTGTATTAAAACCTGTGTACTTGAAGGATTTTGTAATGCAACTACCATTTTTGGATTTGTGGTAGGCTTGTTTTGAATGTAAAGGATTTGGTTTTTTTGTTCATTATAGCCTCCTTCCGGAGGCTTAAGTGGAAAATTCGGCTTCTCTAAATTTAAAGGATTAAACACTGGTCTTTGTACAACTGCAGGTGGAGGCTGCGAAGTTGGAGGTGAAGGCGGCTTCTTTGTTTCTGGGGTTTGTAGAGACACCTCAGTTTTAGGGTCTGGAACTCGAAATTGGCTATCACTCCTGCTTATTGCTTCCGCAGCGTTTATAAGTGTCGAGATGCTATTACTCTGCGTAGACACAGGGGGCACGACCGCCTTCTCTTTTGTTTCAGTATGTTTACTGGCTGTTTTAATCACAATATTACTTTGAATTTCTACTTTCGGTCTTTCAACGCTCTCTTTCTGAAAAGCCGGATTAAAAACCGGTTTCTTTATGGCATTCTGAAATGTGTCTACTGAATTATTAACACATTTCATATCAATTTTACTTATCGGTATACTTGTCTTAAGACTAAACCTTTCCGATTTCTTCTTTACTTCTTTGTTTACTTGATTAGGGATGGTAACTGTCGCACCGGAGCCCTGTGTTAGAGAAGTGATGCTCATTTTAGATTCAGTTTGTGTTTTACTGTGCGTTTCCATATTTGATGCAGTTGTTGTTGCTGGAACTATTTCAGGCGTAAAGTGATCTTCGAAATCTTGTTGTTTAGACGGATTTGTATTCGATTTAACATCTTCATTGATTACTAGTCTGTCTTCGACGGGCTCTTTGGCTGTATTGGTTGGTGGAAATGGTATGAAATCTGGTTTTGGTGGTTCAGCTTTAACTGGTCCCGGGTGAGGTTGGACTATACTTGGGTACGAGACTGGTTGGAAGGCTGAGTATCCTGGTATTGAGTACAAATAGCTCCCATAGTTGGGAAAGCCAGGCTCAGCTGGCTTGGTCGTGGAAATACTAGGACTAGGGTTGGGTATTGATGATGGCGATATTTTAGGCGGATGTGATATAGGCACAGGCTTTGGAGGGAGGAATGCTGGCTTCTCGAAGGAAGGTTCCTCAGGTTTGAAAGGCTCTGGATTGGGAATAACAGCAGGCTTTGGTTCTTCCTCCATCGGTACTGGTGTTGGGTTTGGTCGAGCTGAAACACGTGAAAATTAATATTAGGAATTAAACGATATAGAAAGATTTTTTATTGAAAATTAAAAATATATTTTTGAAAATCGTGTAAACTAGAAATAAGATAGGATAATTTTATTCGATTCTCGGTATGTACCTACGTGTATGAATTACAATACTTTGTACGATAAGTTTTTATTCACCTTAGGCATGATTATATTATTAGTTGCGAACTCATACAGAAATAAAAGTAAACAAAAAACTGGGAAAAGGAATAGCAAAAAAAACTACAACACAACTACAACATGCAGATTTGCAGATCATCTAGTAAAGCTGCGCCAAATACTACTTCAGGCTTTTGCTTTTTTATTCTTTCTTACTGAAAACATGTAAGTATATCCAAGAGTGATAAGTTCATCAGTAATTATTGCTTATCTACATTTCTAAAATTTAAATCATCTAATCAGTTCTGAACTTATTTACGCATTTTATATGTTTAAGAAGAAGTAAGACAATTTTTTTACGGGTAAGCACCAATTTTAATTACGAAGATTCAACCATATTTTTGTAGAAAGGCAAACAATTAAATAATGCTAGCAACCCTGTGCCATGTTTTTTTTAAACATTTTAAATGATACAACATTTTAACTTTTTATAGTTATTTTAAGTTTATTACATATAAGTTTTAGTTTTTAATTAGTTACTCTTAATTCCTTATGTGTTTTGTTAGTAGTTTTCCATTATAAAGTTTAATTAAAATTGTAAAAAATATTTAAATGAACAGAATTAGTCTATAAGATCGTTTATTCCCACCTTTTATATTACATATTTTTTTTGTAAACAGGTTTTTTCTTAAATAGGCTGGAGTTTGGCTACACTTTGCCTGATGGGAAGCGACAGAGTAGTCAAAGACGTAGCACCTAAGCAACCTATTCACTACTTGTTTGAAGACATTCAGATTATACGATTAGGCAAATACCGACTCTAGGGATGACTTTCACGGAGTCAGTGTACCTACGTGTGAAGAAAGATATAATTATTTTTTCCAAACCCTGATATTTTTTTTTTTATTAGGGATGGGTTTACGTTGTACAACAGCCTGCCTGATGGTAAGCATTGCTGCAGCCTAGGTAATAATAAATAATTGTAGGTACTCTTTTATATTGTAAGTTCTTAAAATTAAGTCGGACCGACATATCCTTACCAGCCTTGTCACGCCCACTTGCCACGTCCTCTCCAGTATCTCAGTTCAGTCTCTTTTTTCCTTTTCCTTTGACATGTACGTAATTATTCTAATTAATTTAATGCTTCCATTTCTAAAAAATATATTATCATAAAAATTCCCAATTCTTAGCTACCTTAAGTACTACCTTCATTGTGTTCAATGTCCTTCATTAGTATCTACGGAATTACAAATGCATTTAAAAAAATACTTAAGGTTGCATAGCCTACCTAAGTACTAGTCAATTTGGATAACATTTGTATAAAACTCTGGAAATCGTAGGTACTATAAGATACTTATAGATTGACATAGGTACTTAATTTTCAATTGACGTAGCCGCGTTGGCGCCAATAGTCGCGTAGGTATATTTTTATCGATTCTGTAGGTGTTCTGTAGCTACAATACTTACCAAGCCTAGTGAATTAAAAAAACCACTCGTTTTTTCTTAGTAGGTACCTAATTGAGTCTTGATTCTCCTCCTCACGTGATGTTCCTCATTACTAGGGGAAGCGCCCGTAGCTCAGCTAGCGGAGGCAATCGCATGCGATTACCAATGTTAAGCAAAGGTCGACGCGGTCAGTCCTTGGATGGTTGATCGAAAAGTGGCATTCCAGTTTGGGCGCTTCCGTGGGTCGGATGACACGATGTCAGAGGACCTTAGGTACAGCGGCTCATTCGATAAGAAGAAGAAGATTACTAAGGGTTGTAACTACCCAACAGGTTTGTTTCATCAAGAAGTGGTGAAAGCCCAGATCCTTCCACGGAAGTGCCAGTAATGGGAATGTATATAATGTATGGGCTGATAGCTTATGCTGTTTATTGAAATTCGTAGAACAACATTGTATGTCTATCTACTGTACTATTTCTAGTAGTTTCCTTAAAATATTTTTAGCCAGCAACGTGTTACTGTTTTACCCGCGTTAGAATCAAGAATAAAAAGTAGCATGTGAGTTAATCCCATGCCTAATCTATCTCCATACCAATTTTCAAGGTATATCCATTTGCATTGTTTTTTATATTGTTATACTCAATAACTTTTGTTATTTTGACGTGTATTATTAAGTTATACTTATGAATAAATGAACTTTGAACTTTGAGCGTGAGAAGTGACAATCATTCACACTCGCTAGAGGACTGGAAGGTGAGTTTTTTTTCTGTTGTTGTACTTAGTTGTTATTTAATAATTCTGTAATTAGATACATATTGGCATATATTTATAGTAGATATAGGTACTAACAAACTTACTTAATTATACATTTCTACAGTTTACGCACTGGCCTCATTATTAGTACGTAGGTACGTACCTACACTAGTTGTCTTGTCTGTCTTTATAAATATCTAAATAATACCTACCTGCATTCTACAAGTTACCAGTGCACCTCATAATATACTCAAAACTTAAATTTAAATCTGTTCAGGATCATCTGTATTAGGTACTTCCATGGTAGTAATATATGAAAATGTTGAAAAATGGCTGCGCAACTTGTTCAGTTTGTCGTATTTCTGTTGGCATTATTATTGGGCGAATACGCCAAAATGATTGAGATGAAATTTGGAATGCACGTAGATTAAATTCTTGATTAGCGCATAGGCAACATACTTTTTATTCGAGAGTACCTACCTACTTAGTGTTTTCTATGAAATATGTTTAAATTTGTCGTTTCGTATACTTACATACTGCAATTGAGTTTTTCTTTTAAAATACTTATACCTAAGTAGGTACTTACATTTACTAGAGTTTCATTAATTTATTAATATACTTACGCAGAAGCGGTCAACGGTTAATAAATGCATTAAAATGCAGGGACTGCCCACAAGCCACTCGTGTCTAGTTCTCAGAAGATTAATTTTAGATATCTCAGGCCTAAGTATATTTAACCTAAATGTATGCTACCTACCATTCTTTATACTTTCATAAACTATACCTCTCTAATTATGTATGCTATCTTCATTGTCTACTACAAGAAAACTCATCATTTCTCTGTAAAATATATTAGGTAGGTACATCTACTCCCTCATCAAGCGCACGCCACTCCAAAGAAGAACCCGCCAATAAATCCTACTGAGAAGCAGCTGTTTCTCTTCAAGAAGCCGAGGGAAGCATCCACCCAGGCCTGGCTCTGCGCTATGGTCTCCCGCACCTTCTCCCAGTTCACATGGATGTATCCCCCCTCGCTCGCAAAGTGTAGTATCAACACTCCTCCCCCTAAACCGAACGCCGCTATCTTCCCTATCCTCATAAACCCGACTCCTGTTAGCCATCCCGACACAGTCCCAACAATCAAATCTTTAGACGACTTGTTCTTCAGACCATTTATAGTTATATCCAGAAATGATTTAGGCTCTTTCGGCTTGATTTCTTCGGTCAACTTGGACAAGTCCTCAGCGGGAATGGGTCTGGCCATAGGAAGGCATGTTTCGTGAAGTCTTGGCGTCAGTTTGAACGGTTTATTGTAGTTTGGGGTGAAGAAATAGGTGGTGGTGATAGAAGTGGTGGAATGACGCATGGCATCATGGTCACGACGCGACCGGACAGAATGTTGAAGGAATTGTTGTCAACATTGGAAGTGTGGAGACAAATACTCTTTGGTAGAAAGAAGAGTTGGTTAGAAACTTGTTTCTATTCTGTATAGAAGAGACTGGTGGTTTGAAATATACTAACAATTTACCAAAATCGTATCATCTTAGGTTCGTATTAAGAGCTACACATATAGTCTAAGTTTGCATAATGTAGTTATATAAGTTGCCTAAACTGGTGCGATAGGTTTCAAGTCCGAAGGTAATGTTGGATTTCTGTATCTGCATCAAATCGATAGTAGCATGCTACGTCACAGTATCGTTGCTGGAGTCCTATATGATCCTGGTTTCCGACCTCGTACTACTACTCCTATATTTATATAAAGATTTTGAATAATTCTGAGCATCAAAACAGAAAAATCCGAGTGCCTCAGGCTATTTAATTTTATCAGTGAGTGTATTCTTTTTGTTAATAAAATCATCAGTACTAATACTTGGTGAAATTGTTAGTAATAGTGAGGGGAGGTGTACCTATTAATACCGATAACATTTGCTACGAGATATGTCTAGTATGTGTAGTGTCGTTACTCGATATATTGGATTCAATCTTATCGAAAGTTAAAATTGCTTTTAAGTGAAGCTTACCCAGTAATCATATTTAATAAATTATATCTGTTTTAAAATAGAACTGGTTTATTATATTCATAGAGCTCTTGTCATTTCCTTGAAAGAAAAATAGCCCATTCCTTACTTATCAATTGTTTTTGTCTGCACCTCTCGATCTTGCATTCGCAAGAGGTTTGTGTAAAGATCGCTTACAGCACCTATTGAAGCCTGAAATGTCACATAACATCACAACTAGCTACATGCTCAACTGGAAGCCGTGGCAGGAGGTGAGGAGGGGGGAGGGACAACATAAAATAAAAGTAACTACACCCGACGTGGCCACGTGACCGCAGTCAAGTCACCACGCAGGGACTAGCATGCACAAGTAGTTAATTTCATTGAATTGTATTTTTCAATAAAACCATGATTTTTCACTTGTTAGGTATTGTCCATATCATATCTAACTATTAAATAATATATACACTCGCGCTCGAGGCGCGACCGCTAAATGCTGCGACGAAACAAAACATTATTGAACACCTATTACAAGCTACTAATTAAAAATAACTATCTAAAGTTAATGTGGCGGGTCGCGAGCGCGCGGCCAACAATACTGCAAGGGGAAACGAACCTTATCACAAATGCAGTAGAAACCATAATCGCCGGCTGTGTTTTTTCTCAACATTTTATACCTACTTAATGTTTAATACAGTGTCCGCGCGCGAGCGACAACTGACAGGTCGCCTTCAAACTATCGATAAATTTTATCGACAACATTTGTCGACATCGACAAATAGTGTCGATAAGTTTGGGGGAGCGCGTCGCATCACTATGCCGGTGTTGTGTACAGTTATACAGTATTATACATTATACAGTAGGCTCTATACACACTATACAATGTATATGTATCTGCTCCAGGCAGTGTGTTCATGTTTACAATTACTTTATTACATTTGATCGATGGCGTCCGTGAGTTACCTTATTATTGGCGATATTTTAAGCGTATTAATATTGTTTCCGTTGTGTTTGAAAATAATCGACACTGCCGTTTAAACTTATGAAAAAACTTAATTTTATAATAGCTTGGTAAAACATTCCAAAAATATTACAAGTTTATTTTTTTATTAATTAGTACCATTTAGGTTAGAATATTTATATCATTTCAATTTCAAATTTGATCATATAAAACATCTTCATGCAGCATTGATTTCTAAAATGGTAAATGAGAATGCAAAATTAACTTGTTATAAAATTCAAAAGTTCCATATGAAGGATTTATAATGATAAGTAAAAATAAGCCCAAAAAATTCACTAATTAAAATAATCTCTTAAAGCCTTAAAAAAGGTTTACATCAATGTCGATTCGTTTCAAACAAAACGTAAGTTGCGAGATAGTAAGTATGATTTAATAACTATCTCATTTTTTTATGTAATAATATAAAAAAGTCGGTTGGATTACGACAAAGAAAAAAATAATTAAGTTAACTCTCGACCTATGAGGTACATTATGGATTAAGAATATTAACCTTAAAAATACAGAGGCTTTAGTATATTCAGTCGAATCTAAGATATTCAGGGGTCGTACCACTATCTCTACAGCGTTATTATATATTCACAAAGTTTCTTTACATTTTCCTCAACATTCCAAATAAAACCTCGCTACAGAGATGGTGGTACGGCCGACAGATTTCTTCATTAAATTCGTAGCATCGAATTCATTACATGTACATACCGAGAATCAAGCGCAACTTTCACTAATTTTCTCCAATAAAACATAATAATTAAAAATCAAATTACTGAAAATTGCGCCTTAATTTTATAATTAATTACATAATTTACACGATCATGAGAATCGTCAGTTCGACATGAAACCCTTTCGTTGCGTACATAGAGTTCAATTTCAATTGTCAAAATTATTTAAATTTCAAAATATTCATACATATAACATTGGGAGTCTTTGAAATTACACTTATAGAAAGATTACAAGTTGTTAAAACGATAAGTAACAATGTAAAGGGGCGTATAACAAAAGTTATTAAAAAATCAAAACAAGTTTGAAAATGAAACGACAATAAAAAGTTTGTCACATTGCACGTGTTGTTCCTTCGGCCGACAGAACACAAATATAATAGTAGAACTAATAAATTTAAGTACATCATACTATATGTATGAAATATAAACATGTAAAATACATGCAGGCCTGTGTACAATACAATTACAACACAACGTTGTAAAGTCGTAAACAAATTTAGCTGAATACAATCGTGTCGGAGTCTCGTCCAAATATCGACTGCATTCGCACCGAGTCAATTACAGACATTCTAGCCTTGCTACAGTGGTAGTAGAATGTATTTGTGGACATTGCTGGATTACTCAAAAAACTGAGTAATTATTATGTTTATTCCTCATGATATATGTCCCCGGCGCGCGAGGCCGGCGGTGGTGTACTAGGGGTGCGGGCGCGGCGCGGGGTCCGCGGGCGGCGGGGGGGCGTTCTTGTCCTCACCTGCGGGGGGGTCGGGGGGCGCAGGGGGCGTGGCGGCGGGCGCGGGGGGCGGGGTCTGCTGCGCCTGCGCGGGAGGGGGGTCGGCGGGGCGGGGGGGCTCGTAGTACGGCCGGTAGGGGCGGTACAGCAGCGGCGGCGGCGGCAGCAGCGGCCGCGCCAGCCCGTACACGGGCGGGGGCAGCAGGTGCGCGGGGTGCGCGGGGTGGGGGAAGGCGACCCGCTGCTCCTCCCGCAGCGCCTCCCTCGCGCGGGACTCCTTCTCCCGCTGCGCTCGTTCTCGCTCGCGTTGCTCTTTGTCTCGTTGTTCGCGCTCTCGCTCGCGTTCGCGTTCCCTGGAACATGGAGACAATTTTGGTAAATATTTGAGGATTAAGAAAATTTTAGTAAAATCATTAATTAACCTTGATCAGGAAAAACACAAAAGCCCAAGGTGCAAAGCAAACCTTGCAGGATACTTCATGAAAACTCAAATAGATACTACAAAATACTATCATAAAATGAATTGGTAACTCGTGATTCGATTTATAATGAACTACGAATACATACATTGTTACAATTGAGATACAGCTCGCGAGAGACACGAGCGAAAACTCTTACTATACAATGTGTTTGGGGAACGATGTCGCAGATTTTAAGGGTAAGATATGTATATGGTCAAATTCATCGACAAATCACGCTTCGAATTTTTTTATGCTATCTAGGCAAAATGGCGGCCATTTTACTTTTTATGTTATGGAATTACGGGTGCTTGTGCTAATTTAGTGATATTTTGTCCACACTGACCATACAGTACGATTGAGTCTATTAGCAATTCGTCTTACACTCAGTTTAGGGTCCTCTGTTATCAGCTGTAATATTTCCTCTTCTTCTTGTGGTGACAATAACCGAGCACGTTCTTCAACAGGTCTTCTTATTCCATTTTCAGTAAGTCTCAAATGGGTTCTCACGAATGTGCGAGCATTGGGCGTAGGTCTGTTGGGGTATCTTCTAGCGTACTCTCTAACAGCAGCATTAGCGTTCCCATCGCAAAATCCGTAGATAAAATGGATGTCGGCGATATGTTGGCTGGAGTAATAGCGTTCGTCCATTTTAGTTTAAAAGATCCGGTAACAGCAGCAACAAAAAAACAGTTAAATAGCAACAAAATAAAAACGTAACAAAAAGTTCAACAGAGCACGGTAAGTAAAAGATAACGGAATTTAGTATGCAATCACAGCGCGGAGCGAAGGATGACTGAACTGAATGACACCCTCTTTGCCCCAGAAAACAACCCTCATTCTGTCTCACTCGCACCAATAACTCTAAGACTTTTTACCTGCCATAATGTTTTGTTCAAACGGGTTTTGCTATAAGTTCTTGGAAATGGTTCTGTGTGTGTTTTTGGGTAACTAGCGGTAATGCGCTGTTACAGGGTCATATTCAAATAAGCATATTTCTTAAACTATCTTACTTAGGACAATGATTTATACAGTGGTCTAGAGCTCATATTATGTTGTAATAAAAAACATTAGAAAAACCTAGGGTTGACAGCTTCAATTTTGAAAAAATCCAATAATTAAAAAAAGTAATGAAAAAATAATATGTTTTTCAGCTATTCGATTTTTTTTTGAGTAAATGAAATATGGTTTGTAAAATATTTTATCTACACTAATGTTGTAACATTCTACTTATGTTTCCAATACTTGACTTATAATTACTACTGTTATAGCGCAGACAACAAAACACTCAATTTAAGCAATTTCACATGATGGTACGAGTATAATATCCACATCGATATCGTAATATCTCATTATAGCATCAATAAAACGCGACTAACCTGATTGCAGGGCTAATCAGGTTGGTCGCGTTTTATTGATGCGCGCATAGCTGCGCTCTCATTAGTTAGATTTTAATGGCGGCAAAATCACTGTGACAATACACGTACGCGTGAATTTAATTTAATAAATTAAAAGTTAAAATGTTACAACATTTGTGAAGATAAAGTAGTGTATGCAACTGCATATAACACGGGTATTAAAACACTCGTTACTATTATGAAACTCGCTGCGCTCGTTTCATAAACTCACACTCGTGTTTTAATACCCTTCATTATATGACAGTTGCATAAACTACTATTATCACACTGAAATATGGTTTGTAAAATATTTTACCACACACCTATTAGCTATACTATGAACT